>CM076571.1:521469385-522054774 GCA_034641835.2 Pinus albicaulis
TGTTTCTTAATATATAAAAAATTAAATTAATAATAATTTTTTTAAAATATGTGATCTTTTTAAATTTCCAAATTGTTACACACGACACGATTTACCTTGAGCAATAAGGATGAATGTTCATAGTTCTCATTTCTTAAATAACACTAAATTCACCTTTAATTACTTAATTGTAATAGTTTGTAACTACATAACAGTTTGTAACTACATACATACTCTTTCTTTCGTTAAAAAAAAACTATATAAATATCTTTAATTACCTAATTTTAGATAAAAAAATCTTACATGTTTTTTACTTTATAATCATAAACAATTTTCATATTATATGATGTCAAACTTACTCAACTTTTTATTCTAAAATTTTAAACAATGTTTCTCACTACATAATTTTAGCTTGTATAAATTTAATTTTTTTCAATTCCAAATAGAACTTACAAAATAAAAAACCCACTCAGTCCTTATTGTAGATTATAGTTTTACAAAATTGACACTATGTGATTAACAATTGAGTAAGTTGAGACCACCTTAAGGGGTTTTTTGTACACTTTTTATCATAATCTTTCCCTTGATCCAATATAGAATGTAGATTCTTCTGAAGAGAGAGTATATTTTAGTTTATAACTTGATCCACGATCAAAGAAAATGGCTAGGGATTTCACAAGTCATTAGTTTATAACTTGATCCGTAATAAAAGAAAATGGCTAGGGATGTCACAAGTTATCATTCGCACAATGATGTATTGGCGTTCTTAGTTGAAATGGATCATATTAGATGCATGGTGGCTAGAGACACTAAAAAATTCAAAAAAAATATATGTTATGACATCCATATTGTCTACAAACCATCCAAATTTCCCATCTTATACAACAATTTCTAACAATAACCACTCAATTTACTCTCCAATTTTTTAAACCCCCACTCATGCTCGGGAGATCACACTGTAAAATCAAATGTTCTTCTAGTTTTTTTAAGGGGTTCATAAACAAAACAGACAACAAGAAAGTTCATACTGTGGTATAATAACTGATTGTTGAATCATTGTGACAAATAAAACATAATATATATAATTCTATAAGGATCTAAAATGATAACAAAGTTTTGAATCATGATAGCTAGGTGAAAACCAAAACTAAGTTGTAGCCACAAGCAAAAAATCACAACAACTCACAAAATATATCCAAGGTTGCAATGAACCCCATACATTGTGATGGACCTCATGGGAATTTTAGTGCACATAGAACACCACCCTAATAATTCTATACTCTTGATAAATTTAGAATAACCTAGGATGTGTAAAATATTGTAATAAGATAAACAAGACAAACAACAAGAAAGTCAATATTGTGGTATAATAACTGATTTTTGAATCATTGTGACAAACAAAACATCACATTAGCTCACATAAATGCTATAGGGATCTAAGATGATAACAAATTTTTGAATCATGATAACTAGGTGAAAACCAAAACTAAGTTGTAGCAACAAGCAAAAAATCACAACAACTCACAGAACATATCCAAGGTTGCAATGAACCCCATACATTGTGATGGACCTCATGGGAATTTTAGTGCACATAGAACACCACCCTAATAATTCTATACTCTTGATAAATTTAGAATAACCTAGGATGTGTAAAATATTTTAATAAGAAACTAGAGTTGTAATTATGAAATATAAAAGGATAACTTAAATTTGTGAATTTACTTCGTATTTTTTTTCTTATGTATATAGAGAAAGAATAAACCAAGTCTGGAGTTAAGAAAATAAACCATAACTTAAATAACAATATCTCCTTCCAAATATGTCTCCATATTAAAATGACATTCACTTTATTGTATACCAAGACTATTGTTCTTCATATACAATTTCTGATAAGCATGCAATTGGTGCGCACATATGTAGATGAACTTGAAGTAAACTCTATTTTTGTTAATAAAAATTCTCTTTATTTACATCTATGCTAGATAGATTGTACTTGAATTTATTTAAAATATCTTATTTGAGTTACGTGCTGGATTATTAATCACCAAAAGATTTTCACCCTCAATTTCCTATTTCAATATCTATAACAAAATTTGAAAATATGTGAACATATTATGTTGGTTTACATATAGTTTTCACCTCCATTTCCTATTTCAAAATCTATAACAAATTTTTTTTGTTGATAACTATTATCATCAATATCTTTGAAACCTCCATGAATTGCTCCCATGGAAGCAAAATTTTCCTTTCATTCTTTCATGATGGCTTGTTCTCTGCAACATCTTATTTCTTCTAGGCTACTCTTTATTATGCTATTGCCTTCTTATTTCTTATAAACTACTATTCCCTATGCTATTGCCTTACCAAGTTTCTTTTGCAACATATGGTGCAATTGCTAGTTTAATACCAAGTGGTAAAACAAATATCTAATAATGAGAGTTACCAAGAGAAAATATATTATAACAAAATAGTGGTAAAATGAATATCCACTTCTAGGAACGTAACAAATGTTTGTCACATTGGAGTCATTATGTGGTCATTTCACGGTCCTCGTATTTAATATTTAATATAAAGTCTCACGGCACTGTTTTTAAAGTATATGTACAATACCTCGATAAAAACCCCACGATGTAGATCTCGAACCGCTTATCTCTTTCGCTGCGTGCGGTGCGTTTCACCCCCATGGATTCGAGTTTCAGCGATGTATTGAGGCGGGCAGTTCTTTTAATGGTCATCGTGGCACTTAGAAAACCGATGTCTAAGTTTGAGGAGTTGATGTATCTGTCCGAAACAATAATGAGCATAGCACAGTCTATGCTAGTAATCGCCCCTCTGCTGTTTACTTCAACTTCTGTGAGGCATCGTTCCAGTACATCAACGGGCGTAGTTCCGACCCATAACGGCTCATGAGTTTGTAATTGCTTTTCTTTCAATCTTTCAAGAGTGTTATGATGGTTATTTTTATGCGAAATTTGTATGAAAGAGTTCTGTATAAATGGATCTGGATCTACTAAGCATTTAAATGGATTATGGATTAAGTTTTTTGAGGTGTTAAAATTCAATTTCATCTATTAATTTCTTTGAATATATAAATTTACAATATTTTACCTAACTGTAAAACAGGAGGTTTATGTAAAGATAAATATTTTTGTTTTGGATTTTTTTTGGACCATGTATCTGTAACATTTTTTTAATTGCAAATAGTGCTTGGAACAGCTCACAAGTATATATAGTTGTGTTTAAGATTAAACAGACTAAACTTTCCCACCTAACTATTGGATCACATCCCTGGAACTATTATTCTGTAACACATACATATTCACTACATTAAGATAGAGATCCACTACATTAATCACAAACATTTTCATAATAGAGTTGCATTAGTCAAATGTCAAAAGGACTAGACCAAATTTAACATCTTTTTAACTGAAAAATAGTGTCTGGAACAACTCACAACTATACATATTTTTGCTCAAGATTAGACAACAAGATCTGTAAGACTAAACTTTCCCACCTAACTATTGGACCACATCCTTGGAATTATTATTCTGTAGCACATACATATCCTGTATTGAGCATAACCAAAAAATAAAATTTATTCACATAAAAATAATATAATGATCATCTACACAGATGTCATCTTACGTTTGTATAAAATGGAAGAATATAGATTGTTGAAATAGAGATCCACTACATTAGGCACAAACATTTTCATAATAAAGTTGCACTAGTCAACTGTCAAAAGGACTAGACTATTTGACATTTTTTTAATTGAAAAATAGTGCTCACAAGTATACATGGTTTTGACCAAGATTAGATAACAAGACTTGTAAGACTAAACTTTCCCACCAAACCATTGGACAACATCCTTGGATCTATTATTCTGTAACACATACATATACATATGCTGTATTGAGCATAACCAGAAAATGAAATTTATTCACAAGAAAATTATATAATGATTATCTACACACATCTCACCTCAAGTTTATATAAAATGGAAAAACATAGACTGTTGAAATAAAGATCCACTACATTAGGCACAAACATTTTCATAATAAAATTGCACTAGTCAACTGCCAAAAACAGAGTTACACTAGTCACATATCCTGTATTCAGCATATCCAGAAAATAAAATTTATTCACATGAAAATAATATAATGATCATCTACACTGATCTCAGCTCAAATTTGTATAAAATGGAAAAACATAGATTCTTGATATAGAGATCTACTGAGATCCAGGCACAAATATTTTCTTTACTCAACGGTCAAAAATAGAGTTGCACTAGTCCACTGTCAAAAGGACTATACTAAATTTATCCAATCCTAGTTCACAGTTTTAAAATACCAACACAGACCTATGTGACTATGGTTTAATGTGCACTGGTTTAAACATCACATCCAATCCATCTAACGCCGGGTTTGATATGCACAGTTCTTGATTTGTTTAAAAAACAAACCCATCTTTTCTTTCCTCGGTAAAACAAACCCATCGAAGTCCTGCATTTTGTTAATATTTAATAGATTTACTATTCATAGGAACTTGTGAAGTGCATGAATTGTCTGGCTTCCGAACTTAGCAACGGGCATTGTATGGATCTGTAAGTAATCCTTCAATGGCTTTCAGCCTTGATTTAATGCATCCTTAAGCGTGTTATTTAATTGAAATACCATTAGGGTTTTCAGATTAGGCATCGCATAACCTGTACCTGTGCTCCATGTCATAGTCGCTACTGAACGATTTATATTCACGATACTGGCACAATATGCACAATATTGTTGATGTGAAGTCTAATTATTTTTGAGTTATTGTTTCAATTTTTTCTGAGCGTGTAACAATGGGTTTGTGTGGGTTTTAGTATTTACAAGTTTAATGTAGAAGGGTTTATTTTTTTTAGTAATTGTAAATAATATTGGCTATATAAATATCTTCTCCTTAAATAGCATCCAACATTAAGATTGGCCTATTCTAATTATAACTTTGCATATTCCTAATCATAACATATCTAGATGGGAAGATAATTATTCTCATCAACATTAGAACATTGGGATGCCCCGCTCTAGTTATAGTTGTTAAAATATATAATTAGTTGAGTTGAGTTACAGTTAGATTTAGTGAGTGAGTTAGAGAGTGAGTTAAGTGAGTTGATCAAATTCAGTTATGTGTGAGAGTGTGTGCATGTCAATTAGATTAAATACCTTTCACTGGTTCATTGTATCATTTGTAAGATTTGTGGGATTTGGTCGAAAATAGTTATACAAAATCCACTGTGTTTAAGCTTTTCCTAGTTAGAAAATATAAAAATATCTCAAAATCTCTCTTTCATCCAACTATCAGTGTGTAAATCTATTTTTCCAACTCTTATTGCACACAAAAAAATCAAAAGATGAGTGAGATGGGTTACAACAATTATACATAAGTTAAAAATTGTTAAATTGTAATATCTCAGAACAAATTTGGAACTCTTTGTATGCAAAATTATGAATCCACTCAATATTTTTTCGCTAGAGTTATGGGATAGTCATGCAACATACATCTTATGGATAAGATTTAACATATCAGAAAATAGTTTAAAAGATTTTTAAAAAATTTAGTGTAAAATTTGATGCTCTAAATATATTTTTGACCAAATCTTTCAAGAAAAAAAATTCTATAGATAATGTGGGGAAGTTGAGAATTCTTTGGTGAAGAAATTGTGAGCAGTAGTGGAAGAGGAAGAGGCTAAGCAAGTAGACTAGGTAGGCATCAAATGTCAAGGAGGAATTTTCCTACCAATAACAATGGAAAAGGTAATGATAGAAATGATGAACCTAAAAGATTTTAAAATAGCAAGTTCAATACTTTTCCATTATTAAACTAATTGTTGCAACAAAAAAAAAGGAACAAGCCAACTATTTTCTTTTAGCTTTTGATTTAGGTCATAATGCTTCCAATGAGATCTGAATCATCTCATTTTTCATAGTAGTTGAAGCAATCTCATGACTAGAAACAAAGATAGCTTTCTGAAAATAGATAAATCTACAAAATATAAAATTCTCTTATGACAAATTAGTGGAAGTTAAAAGTAAAGGAACACTTACATTAAAGTCAAAGCTAGTCAAAATGTATCATGTTACCCCATTAAGTTTGATTTCTAAATTCTTGCAAAGTTCAAGTAGATTCATTTTGGAGCACCAAAAAAATGTTGAAGATTCATTTCAGAGCACCAAAAGGTATTTTGAGGTATGTCCATGGAAAAAGAAATTGTGGCATCTAATATAATTCAATAGTTAATCCTGGGTGGTTGGTTATATATCTTCAAAGAAACTATCAACTATTTAATTATCTGGTACATAGGAAACATGTAAAGAAATTTGGTTGAAGAGAACCTAAATGAATGTGAAGCAAGAATAACAAAAAGTCAACTTTTTTTGTGATAACATTTTTACAATTGCAACATAAAATATCATTTAATAAAAGGTAATTTGGAAAAAATGTGATATTGGTATAAATTTTATAAAACAATTAATCAACTTGCAGAACCTGCAAATATATTCACTAAAACACGAAGTTTTACTACATAAGAAATATGCATAAAATCATAGCATAAGCATTAAGGGAATGTGTTGAAAATAATGACTAATTGTAATATTTAATTGCTGACAAATTGTGACAGCAAAATTTGATTCTCTAAACAGAAATTAGAATTTTGCAGATTAATTGAAGTAATGTCAATTGATTTGGACTCCATTAATTAGTATCAATTGTTATAATTGCATTAATTAGTAACCATTTTTATAATTAAGTCCATGAATATCCAATTTTATAATTAAATCCATAAATATAATAAATGATTAGTTACAATTTTTATAATTGTTCAATGAATATGGACAATTTTTATAATTGTTCAATGAATATGGTAAATAACAAGAGGGAAAAAAACTACAAGGTTTAAATCTTCATAAGTTCTATATTTTCTCAACCATAATTTATATAAATTAAATCATAAATAAAACTTAAAACTTATAAATTAAATCATATATATAACTTAAAACTTTTAAAAACAGATTTATGTGGAAAATTTGTCAAACCAAAGGCCTCGCTCAAAGTATGATGTTTGCATATCTGAACCAGTGCCTGTATATTGCATCATATATAATAGCTGAGAAGAAAAACTTATTACATGAAGATCCATACAACATGGGACATTAAGAAAACCTTATTAAATGAAGATCCATACAACATGGGACATTACCTAACCGATTCAAACCCATCATGCTTTACCTGGAAATTTTGTCAACCAAAGATCTTCATACAACATGGGACATTACATAACCGATTCAAACCCATCCTGCTTTACATGGGAAATTTATCAACCAAAGAGCACGCTGAAAGCATGATATTTTATTAGAAGAAAACTTTATTACATAAGATACCAGAAACCTAGAGAATGGGCGATTACATAATCGATTGAAACCCACAATGAACAAGCTGGTGGCATGTGTATAAGATTAGGATCAGGAAGTAGTGAGCTTTGTGTTTTTAAATGCTGTACCTGCAGTGATTGTTGGTTTTTAAAGTCTGTACGTGAAATTAATTAGAAGAACCATGGTAAATAAAATATATATTGACTGGAAAATTCATGAACAAGTCAAAAGGATTTTTATGAAGCGAGAAATATTATACTCAGTGTTGCACCCAGTCTATTCATGTCTTCTATTCATATCTGAGAGGTACCATTCTTTTGATTTGTAAGTGGATTGTAATGAGACGTTTAGTAAATTTATGAAAATCTTGCGAAGGTCTGCTTATACCATTGATAACTTAAATTCGCATTGTGCAGGATTGGATCACTTTACTGCGTATTTGTCTAAAGGAAAACAATGGGTATTACTTGGACGCACATTTAGCTGGAAAACTTGTCAACCCACGCTGTATTGGACCAAAGAGAAGAAGATAAACATTCTTGAAAGTGCTTTAAACCATGGATGTGAACACAATAAAACTCTTCGACGCAGGTTTAGGTGAAAATTTTGTCAACCCAAAACCACGCTGAAAGCATGATATTTACAGATCTGATGCTTAATTATAATATGTAATTGCTGACTGATTGTTACAGTATTGTTAGAAAATTTTGAGTTGTTTAACCATAGCAGATCACTTGAAAGTCAGAATTAGTTTCACCTGATTTATTGGAATTAAAGTCACATGATCAGCAACAATTGCATTACTTTTTAGTGACGATGTATTACTTTTAAATAAATATGGTGAATGAAAAGAAGAACAAAAATAAATATGGTGAATGAGAAGACGAACAGAGAATATTGCTTATTGATTCAATGTTTTTGTTTAATGTTTTTATTGATGGTTGTAATTGTATTTGTATTCTCATAATTTACAGATTTTGGTATTTGTCCTAAGTTTCGCCAGTGAAAAACATTTAATTGTTCGTGAAGTTATAGATTCAACTTATTGACAGGGATGTCGAAAGTCGGAAGAAAAAGCGGACCACAGAAATGGTGTTCATATTTTTCATCCTTAAATACTAATATTAATATTTGAAAATAATAATTATGATTTTGGAATATTAAAATGAAAATTGTCTCTTTTGCCAGGCCAGAATTGTTGCAATGGGTAGAAAATGGTTATACAAAATCAACTCATGCTCAAGCTTTTCGTAGTTAGATCCAAGTTACAAAATAATAATGGAATGAAAATTCAAAAATATCTCAAAAGCTTTTTCTTTCATCCAAAAATCAATATATGAATTTATTTTTCCAACCTTTATTGCACACAACAAAATAAAAAATTGAGTGAGATGTGTTACAACAAATATACATAAGTTAAAAGTTGTTAAATTACAATCTCTCATAAAAAATTTTGAAACTCTTTTCATGGAAAATTATGAATCCACTTAATATTTTCTCACTTGAGTTATAGGATAGTGATGAAACTTACACCCTATGGATAAGATATAGCAGATAGAAAAAAAGTTTTAAAAAATGTTGAAAAGATTTTAAAAATTTTAAGTGCAAAATTTGATGCTTTAACCAAATTTTTTAAGAAAAAAATATTTCTATAGATAAAATGGGAATGTTGAGAATTGGTGAGCAGTGATAGAAAAGGAAAATGACAATCATGTAGACTAGGTGGACAGGGCCAAGGAAGAAGTTTTCCTATCAATAAAAATGGAAGAGGTAATGAAATAATGATAGAAATGATGGAGCTAAAAAATATTAAAATATTAAGTTCAATATTTTTTCATTATTGACTTAATTGTTGGAAAAAACAAAAGAAACAAGCCAACAATTTTCTTTTAGGTTCTAATTTAGGTCATAAAGCTTCCAATGAGATGTGAATTTTGCATAGTAGATGAAGCAATCACATGACTAGAAACAGAAATAGCATTGTGAAGATTAATAAATCTACAAAATATAATATTCTCTTATGGCAGGTAAGTGGAAGTTTAAAGTGAAAGAACAATTACATTAAAGTCAAAGTTAGTCAAAATGTAGTATTACCCCCATTAAGTTTGATTTCTAAATTTGTTTGATTTCTAGATTCATGCAAAGTCCAAGTAGATTGGTTTTAGAGAACTAAAAAAATGTTGAAGTTTCATTTTGAAGCACCAAAAGGAATTTTGAGGTATGTCTATGGAACAAGCAATTGTGGCATATGATATAATTCAATAGTTAATTTTGGGTGGTTGACTATATGTCTTCAAAGAAACTATCAACTATTTAATTATATTGTACATATGAAACATGTAAAGCAATTTGGTTGAAGAGAACCTAAATAGATGTGAAGCAAGAGTAACAAAAAGTCAATTATTTTTTGTGATAATATTTCTACAATTGCAGTAGAAAATATCATTTCAAAAAAGATAATTTGGAAAAAATGTGATATTGATATAAATTTGTAAAAAACTAGTAAGCTTGCAGAACCTGAAAATATATTCACTAAAACACAAAGCTTTACTACATAAGAAATATACATAAAATCATATCATAAAAATTAAGGTAATGTATTGAAAATAATGATTAATTGTAATATGGGAATGTATTGAAAATAATGATTAATTATAATATTTAATTGTTGCTAACAACATTTGATTCTCTAAACAGATATTAGAATTTTGCAGATTAATTGGACTAATGTCAATTGATTTGGACTCCATTAATTAATAGAAATTTTTATAATTCCATTAATTAAACTAATGTCAATTGATTTGGATTCCATTAATTAATAGAAATTTTTATAATTGCATTAATTAGTAACAATTTTTATAATTAAGTCAATAAATACAATAAATGACTAGTTGCAATTTTTATAATTGTTTGATAAATATGATAAATGAAATGACAAGAGGAAAAAAAACTGCACTGCTTAAATCCTCATAATTTCTATTTTTTTCAATCATAATTTATCTAAATTAAATCATAAATAAAACTTAGAACTTATAAACTAAATCATATATAAAACTTATAAAAACAGATTTATGTAAAAAATTTGTCAAAGGCCACGTTGAAAGTATGATGTTTGCATACCTGAACCAGTGCCTATATATTGCATCATATATTATACCTGAAAAGAAAACCTTATTACATGAAGATCCATACAACATGGGACATTACATAACCGATTCAAACCCATCATGCTTTACCTGGAAAATTTGTCAACACACAGAGCAGGCTAGAAGCATGATGTTTTATTAGAATAAAACTTTGTTACATAAGATCCCAGAAACCTAGAGCATGGGAGATCAAATAACCGATTGAAACCCATTATGAACAAGCTGGTGGCATGTGTATAAGATTAGGATCAAGATGTTGTGATGGTTGTGTTTTTGAAGTCTGTAGTGGTTGTTGGTTTTTAAAGTATGTACCTGAAATTAATTAGAAGAACCATGGTAAATAAAATAAGGCAAAAGGATTTTAAGGCAGAAATATTAATTTTTTTTAGAAAGAAAAAAAATGCTATATTATATATATATAAACAGTACATTCAAATGGGGTGAGGCTATACTGTGCTTCTTCGAGCACTATCGCTCGCCACCACCTTTGTATTTCTCATTCCCAGGGAACAAAGAATGTTACTCTGCAAAACAATATCAACTTGACTGACAGGGCCAGAGACTGTGAGGGATGCCTTAGGAGATACTGGGACATAGACATTCATGGATGTAAAGTGATGATGAACAAACTGGAAAGACCATTAAGACTTGGTATATATCGTAGGAACCCTCCCCCTCTCATAAATAATCAGAGGTGATTTCCTTTTGGGGGTAGCACCCTCCCATATCAGCACCATAACATAACCAAGAGAGAGTTGATTCCACTCTGGTTCGATAAACTGATAGGGTTGAATATCATACGGAATATACCTCCCTCCCATCTCAGCAACACAAAGGACTACCATGCTCATAAACAGGTGAGTAAAGGAAACATACCAGGTAAACGGTTGCGTGCTCGACATAGTATCCTACCCCTACGAAAATTCCCTTGTTGCCTACTCCAAAAACCTTTACCCAGTGACTGACATGAAACATTTAACCCACCTTCTTCCCAGCCTTCTCTCCCTACAGCTGTAGCTCTCATCATAATATATTTCTGACATCATATGCCCTATTCTCTCTGCAATGAATGTCGATTTAATGTGGCATGGGACGAGCCACCCACATTCTCCAACTCGTGTGGTCCTCATTCCGCCGTGTGGCCCACGTGACCGGCTTTCACGTCACGCCTCCCTTGACATCCTTGACACCCTGATCGGAGGAATTTACTTTGTTCTATTAGATGCATTGCGAAATTCAAGCTTATGGTGATATTGAAACCCAAATTCATATATATTATAATTACTATGAAATAAAAGTAAAACTTATATTCCCAGAATGATAACATATATACCATTCAAATCTATAATATAATTAAAAAGTAACATAATTAGTATGAATTAATAGTTATATATATATGATTTCTAGAGTGAGTAAATTATTTTTTTATTATTAATGTAAATAAGATCTTATAATATTATTTTGTTTTATATTTTCAAAGAATTTTATAGATAGAGCCATTGAAATTTAAAATATAAATTCTTGTCATTTTATTTTTACTACACTATTATATTATATGAAGTTTACAAATTTTGATATATTAATTTACAATATATTTTATTAGATTAAAATATATGAAGAAGAATAAAATATATATTCCCCGATGGGGTGACATACATATTATTGGGTTACATGATCTAGGTTAGGCCAATTTTATTGGATTAAAATATATGAAGAAGAGTAAAATTTTACTTTTATTACATTATTATACTATTTTAAGTTTACAAATTTTGATATATTAATTTACAATATATTTTATTAGATTAAAATATATGAAGAAGAATAAAATAATTACTTTGTGTTAGGTTATTGGATTACGAGGATCCAGGTTTGGGTTCACTACCCCACGAATCATTGTGATATCAACTAATTTACTTTGTGGCAGTTGGGCTTCATGCACTCTTGTCTGAAGCCACAAGCCACTACATGGTTGATATTAAGAGCGTTAAAGCATGTCATTTCAATCCTTGGAGATTTGTACTAGAGGTGTGACTAGTCTCACGATGAAAATTCTTTTAATGTAAAAGGGGAGGAAGGAAGGATTATAATTTCTATTCTTGGGTGCTCAAAATTACAAAGAAATACAAGGGCAAGTCAGTTTGTACCAGTCCAGGGACAGTAGGGAAAATTCTCAGAGGAATTTGGCTTTGTCTCTCTAGCAGGCAGGAGATCCAGAGTGCAGGAAAGTGGAAGTTGGGCATCGAGTGGTGTGTTTTGATATTGTTCGTGGAGCCATCAGAATATAATCTCAATACAAGCTCCCCGAACTAGCCCATAGAGTTTTTATGAGTAACCCATACAAGTTATAAAATTTTAAGAACTAGCCTTATAAGTTATGATAGTTAATTTTGTGTATCACATATAGTTTCATTGTGTTTATCTAGGTGAAGTGTCCATTTGGCTAGGGAAATTTTAATCAACCTTTTCTATATAAAATTAGGGCAATGGGTATTCTCTCTGGTGTCCGTTGAGTGGTGAAACACACCCATGGTCGCTTGAGTGTTGCAAGTGGCACAATTCTTGACTATGTATGGTTGTTGTGTCTATCGGTTAGCGTGATTTCCATGGGGGTCCGCCTGGATAGAGGTGGGGAAACTATTATTTTTAAATACTTTATGGTTTTAGATGTGGTTTATGGATGCTACCTTGGTAAGAGATGTTTGCATTGGGGGACCAGGAAGATTAAGTCCCTAAGCAAGAAGGGGCATCCATCATGGCAACAAAAAATCGACCAGGGTCAAGGCGAAATGGCAAACATGCTATCTTCACAATCTATGCCCATGGCGATGAGAACCCCTTTAGTGGAGGATGGTGCTTGTTTATGCAATAATTAAATGTTTCCCTAGAACAACTTATTTGGTCTTAGGAAGATGATCATAATGACGTTATGGATTTCAAAAGCCACATTAAAGAAAAAATTGTTGGAGATGCATGATAGATTGGTTAGTCTGACGAGAGATTAGTAGTGAATCCAAGAGAAGCTAGACTGTATGGAGACTAGATTAGCTCATATGGAGGGGCATGTTCATTATGACTTCAAGCCTCCTCCATCCCCTGGTTTAGGTCCAAATCATCCTACTATGATGAATTCTAAATATTTCTGATGGAGATTAGTTGTCTTTAGGTCTCATGGGTTTTTTGGCACTTTTTTCCTATCACTCTATGTAAATTATTACTATTTTGGAAAAAAAAATTGTATCTGGTTATGCATCTATTGGCTAATAAATATAGTAAGAGTAGCCCAATAGGCTTTTAAGAAACGTTATGGAGATATGTAAACTTTTGACTCAATTGAAAACTTTTGATTCTCTCTCCCTCTCTCTCTCTCTCTCACACACACACACACAATATATATATATATATATATATATATATATATATATATATATATATATATATATATATATATGAAATTTATTTTAAAAGATAAAGTACAATTTTAAAATGATAAATTGAGAAGAAAGATGAGAGGTAATTAGTATTACAGGATTTTTTATTTAATTTTATATTCATGAGATAGATCAATAAAAATATAATAATAATATATAATATATAAAGGTCACAATATACATATATTATAAACCAACCTAGTTCAATCATAACTTTGGATCTACCAAGTGCTAAGAGGGATTAAATCCCTTGAGGCACAAACCTTTGCTAAATTTTCGCCCTTAAAAAAAAATTGCACCTCGAAATATTTGATCCCTCCTCGATCTTGATAGATCAGAAGTTAAGATGGGTCTAGTTATTAATTAATACAACATTTAAATATGCTTGTTTATGGACACTAAAACATCTCCCCCATACTGGGATCTATATTACTTTCAATATTTTAATTTAGTCAATATGTAAATGTTTACAAACATTCACACCACTACAATATTTCCCCCATATTGGGTTGTGCCTCTCAGCACAATAAGTGACAAAGTTCAAGCCTTAGAATTCAATTTTGAAAAGTGATGGGTTGGTGTAACAACCCTCGTGAAAATTTCATGTAATAAAAGTTAATAAAGGAAAAATAATAACCAAGGTAATGGGACATGTATTCCAAGTTGAATGTTGGGTAAAACATCCTAGTGCGTGTTCATATGGTTTATTATGGTTATGGAAATTGGAAAAGTCAATGGTTAAGGCTTTGGAAAGGAAAAATGGATTTTATTGGCATTTATTTATGAAAATATTGGAAATTAGGAGAAAAGGGAGGTGAAAGGTCACATGTTGCATGTGAGGAGGAAAATGAAGGAAAATAATGTAAAATTGAAGAAATTAGAGACATCATTGATAAAAAGGATTGTGAGGATCGGTTGGTAACCTTTTGTAAGTTTATTTTTTTAGTTCTCATTCTATTATATCCCTCTCTCATACTCTTGGATACTTCGAGTTTTCGGATCACTCTTGGAGAGTGTGGCATACATGGAGTTTTTTAGCAAGAAGGAAAAGGAAGAGTATGAAAGCGCAAGAGGACATTGGGATCAGTAGCTACAACAGGTTTTTCTTGCAACCATCGAGTTGCATGTATATTCTCCTCACTAGTTTTTTCATGCATGGTATATGCATGTGGTTTCTTGGTCATGATATGTCATTGGCATGGAGGATTTCCTATATTGATAGTGGATTGGCCTAGAATTTCCATTTCTTGAATATCTATGGTGTTGTGGTTCATTTCATTGTTGTTTTTTGGTTGGTTCTTGTTGTACTAGGTTTGTATTTTCCATTAGAAAAATAACATTTTTGACAAATTGTTGTCAATTGTTTCCCTCCCTCTGTGGTCATGCTCGAGACTGAAGACAAAGGATATGGAGTACATGTCATGTGCGCAAATGTTTCCAAAAGTACCACAGAAGATTAAAATATAAGACCCTATCTACCACGGAAGAAATGGATATCTTTTACAAACCTTTATGCAAACATTTTCATTGATTTCCAACCTACGAAATCTCGGGATAGATCGGCAGGGTAAGATGCACCGAAGCTAATGGTTTCTACCCCCTCACATTGAAAATTTAATAGAATTAATCAATGGTCAAGATCGTTTCCGGGGGGCGACCGCATGTCCATGTGCCCATCTCTCGATCTGTCAGAAGGTGGTGAGGACCACCAATGACACGTATTGGTGTCACAGGTTCTCGCGAAAAAAGGTAAAGTGTGACGAAAAAGTGCGGTAAGGTTCGCAAGCACATGATCGCCATCTATCCACCTTGCGTCTGCCACCTACCCACAAAATCAATTCAACCCCTCCTAGACACGCATCACTCCAGTGATGTCACATCTGCATCATCTCGCCAATCATCAGCCTCCACCTAACTACCCTATCCCCCTCACCTTTTATGTCTAACCATTGTATTTTTCCTCCAAAGCTTCTACCAGTCGGGTGCTTGCACTAAACCCTACTCAGACCACCCACTGCTACAAAACTCCCCTCGACGCCGGTTTTAGTCTCCAACTCGGTCACCAAGTATTTAGCATTTCCCGTCCACCTGTGTTTACAGTTCCATCTTTTCTTTAAAAATGAAAAATACCACCTAAGAAACCCCACAATATCATGATGCCAAATCTTCTCCTAGTCCTCAGCCTCTCATGGACACTTAGGCCCAAATTCGTGACCCCATCTACCTATTTTACCTGGATAACAAATATTTCGACCTGATGGGTTACAAATGACGAGTATAAGACCTCTTTAGGGTGGTCAACTCTAGACGGTATGACTGAATTTCCCCCTCTGTTCACCACTTCCCTGATTTTGTCTCATGGTTATCTAAAGCTTATATTGAGCACAAAGGGTATTTTGTTTCCTCTCAAGGGAAAAAAATACTAAAGATTACCCCTCATCTCATCCAAGAGGCCTTGATTTACCCTACATCTCTTGACCTATTGGAGTTCACTGAGGTAACCCTCATGTATCATTTCATCGGCCTTCCCACCAAACAATTAAACACCCTCCTTCAATAATCATGGTTCCCCCTTTCCTTATTTGTGGAGCCCATTCCACCCATGTTGTCTGTAATCTCTAGCATGTTAGGGGAAGATGATTCCAATTGGGTAAATAACGCTTTCTTTGGTTTTTTAGATCTGCTAACAAAGCCCGATCCCCTTTTCGACATTCCGTCATTTTTAGCAGCACCCATAAAAAACTAGCTCCATCTCCTTACCAATTTAGCCAGTTTCTTGTATTATTAATTATTGTTTTATCTATTCATTTTTGCACATGCGAACAGGTTCGAATGTGTAGGCTTGAATAAATTTACTCACATAGGGAAGGAAGCCAATTATGTATTTTTTACTGGACCACCTCAGTTCACCAAAAACCTCATGATGATGGTTACTATGATTTTGTATCAACATTCATGTCCATTTCCTATGAAATCATTCATGGTATACCTCCACCTCAAATATTTCTGGAACAAAATGAGTTTCTCCAATTCGGCGAGGATGATTGTATAGGGGATTGGTGCTTATTCAAGGACGATAAAAAGCTCAAAATATATGGCTACAAACTTCCCCCTTACCATCTTCCATTGTTCCTGCCTAGGATTATATTTTCTCTATAATTCATGATGCAATGCCTCAACTCAGACCATATACACTTTGTCCCCTCAAATAAGGGGTGCATGTTCAAACTTGTGAATTTCGTAGGCCCTTTCATCATCAACTCATGATATTCCTTCCTAGTGATTGAAGAACTCCTCAATAAAATGTAGTTCCAGTAAGGGGATGCATGGAATTATGATCCTAAGGGGGTCATTTCTTGAGAGAGAGAGAGAGTATCAAAACTTCAACATTTATGAATGAGCCTAGAAATGATATTGAATGGAATGATAACTTTAACTCCTAGCCTTTGGATACAGAAATGGATATTGAAACCCGTACATCCAGAGACAAAAAACCTAAAAGGAACGATTTACTTGGTTGATGACATGGAGGAGGAGGAGGAAGTGCACATGAGAAAAAAGGATAGAAATCAAGGATTTGAAGGGGAGGCTGAGGGAGAAGAAGAAGTGGAGACTATCCCTAAGTTGGTGGACCAAGTCTCAGATCGGCCAGGTTTGAAAGTAACTCTAGAAGGGCCTCCCTCACCCAAAACTTCCACTTTCTCACAAGAAGTTTTCTGGAGAGACAAAGAGGGCTCGTCTAGTGAAAGAAAAGGTTGGCCTGTAGGAAAATATATCAATGAGGAAAACACGAAAATGGTGGAACATTTGAGGTCCAACATAGCTCTTCATGCAGATAAATAACACACCAGGGTCATGGAAGCAATGGCTATAGAAAGTGATGATACTGTATTATTAGTACAGCATCCATAAACATAGTAACTTCATGCACAGTTGAAGTACAGGAATTTGGACCTCTCTTTTGATCTACCAACAGTCCTCTTGGATGATAAGGTCATTCTACCCAAGCATGTAGGGAAGATGTTATCCAACGAACTCAGAAAGCACACAATGACCATTGATAAGGCTGAAAAATTGTTGAAAAAAATAACTACCATATTAAAGAAAGAGAGGGCTAATTCCAAAGCCCTTACATTGCATCTCCAGACCTATCAGGAGATGATCACCAAAAAGGGCCCAAATCTTAAAGGATAGTCATCCATTGAATCTATCCTCAAAAGAGAACAACAAGAAAAGAAATATTTAAGGAATAAGCTTAAGATGGTAGATAATGAACATATCCAAAATCTTGAGTTGACCCAATTATAAGCGGAGAAGCAAGTTCTAGTTAAGAAATTAATTCATAGAAATGACAAACTCATAACACTTAAGTGGTAGATGGCAGAGTTACAATAAATGGTTGATACTCATGTCTGGACATTGTTCGTGCAAGAGGACCCTTAGAATGCATCTGCTCCTCTCACAAAGGCGTTGACCGAGCTCAAACTCTGAGAGGGTGAGATAAAAAAGATATAGAGAGAATTAGATACAGCCCGGGAAGCCTTGTCCCAGAAAGAAAGGCAGCTAGAAGCTGCCAAATTGGACGTCGACCTTGCCTCTAATAATTTTCAAGCGGCTAACTATAAGGTTGTAGAGCTAAAGAAAAAAATCAAGGGAAATATGTCCCTGGTGGAGGCAAAGAAAATTCTCTGGGATGAAATAATAGTTATGATGAGAAGAAATTGGGAATACTTTATGATATTAAATGAGAAGAAAGTCACAGTTAGAGAATTTAGGGATCAACTCAAAGCAGGCTGGGAAGTGAGAGCGAGGAGCTCTCTGATTCCCATGAAATATATCCATTTCGTGAATGAGAATCCAGTTGGAGGACTGAGGACTATCGATGTAGTGGATCGGTTGAGTACTATCATGGAAGTTATGAGGATGCTTTAGAAGGAAGATGCCCAGGTCAAGGTTGATGAGTTCTTGGAATTAGTTGTTAAAGGAATTGAGGCATTCGACACTGAGTTTGAGAGGGTAAACGGGGCAAGGTTTCTTGTCTTTTGGGATCAAGAACGATATTTTGTGTAGTGGGAAACATATGAATAGAGGTTGGTCAAAGCTAAAAGCAGAGTGGACTCTTCCCACGAGAAGATGTCCATACTGAAGGGATAAATAGTAGTGGCTTGTCTAAGGAAAGAGGTTCTCCTCATGGGGTTAGTGAGATATTTGTTCCTTGTCGGGTTGGATTACTTTGAGTTGACTCACCTTCGAGCTACATATGATCTGTATTCTCATGCGACCCTACCTTCTTCGGTTCTGTGGAATAAATGTGAATACTTCGTCTTCCCTCCTATGGTTCGAGTAATCACACCCTCCAGTCAAGATTTGTAGTCTTCACAATATCCTCGCCGTAAATGAAAATTTCTGGATTTTTCCTACAAGGAAGTCTTTACTTTTAATTTTGTATTTTTGTTTGTAATTTCATTTTACTATCATATGTTTTAAGTTTCAGTTATCCAGTTTTTCTTTAAGGACACTTAATATTTTACAATGATGTATGTACTCGAGAGATCAAGAAATAATATTCGGGTAACAGACCCTCCCCTAGGGCCTATAAGAAGATCAATATAAAAATGAACAAGGGTTCAGAATTTTGGGCAAAAGGTGTTGTCTATTTCCCAAAAGACAATTACAACATTTTTGATCTATGAATATATCGCTTCCAGAATGACTAAATATACATTCAGCGTGATTTTTTCTCTAGTGGTTGTGTAGTATGTAAATCTTCTTACGTGCAATGTGTGAATTCTTTTATGTTTCTCTTTCTTAGATTTTATGTTATCATATTTGCTAGGATTATCCGTTTGTGTTCATGAATTCAATTTATTCAGATACTGTGATAGATGCTTTGTGAAAAAAGAGAATATATATGCCTTAAATGCGCTCCATAAATCTATGTGTTTCACTTTTCTCTCCACTTCAGCTCTTCATCTAGTTTTTAACATGTTGGATTATTAATTTTTTTAATCCCAACAAGCTAGATTCTCATATCCTCTGCTTCTTTTTATATACTATAATTCAAAGTTTTCACACACAGGTGTGAACAACCATGGCTGATTGTTATATGAATTGTATCTTGTTTCATGATTTGTGGGTATCGAGATTTATATATATATATATAATTAGGAAAGGTTATGAGCCAATGTTTTTTACTTGAATCTTTAATAGTAAGGTTGGGTCGTGTCAAGTCCAACTTAAGACCTTGCTAAGATGTCCTAGGCACTTAACTCCTCATCAACCCAGAGACGGTCTCTACGAGTGATAATACCTTCTGGAATTTTTGTTAGGGAATGAATAAGAAGAAATTTCCTTGGGATACTACAAGTATACACCCTTCATTCAGTTAAGCACGAAGGATTGTGGGTTGTGCATCTCTCACCTTGGTGACTCCACTACCTAAATTTTTATTTAAGAAATCCTGGATTTCGCTAGGGAACATACCCGATCAGATACTTCTCAGAAAAAACACCTTTCATATCCGACCTTGAGAAGATAACTTTTAAAAGGGTATGGAAATAAATACCCCAAGTTTGTTAGACCCACATCCTTTTTCTCTCAAGTGTCCTCCTCTAGCTCTCAGAGAATAGTCATAAAATATCCTGAAATTTTGGCTTGTATATTCGAATACCCTCCAGAGGGAGACTTCACATTTGATCCATTCAACTCTAGAGTAAAAAAAGAAGAAGATTTTGTTGGTACATCCTTTCTTTCTTTCCATCCGTCACCCAAAACTGAAGAAGTCAAATATATTTATATGAATAGCTTGACTAACAATTTGAATACCTTCCCCACTCAGATCTTGTATGTTACTCCTCAGATAAATCCTTTGTAAGTCCAAATAGTGAAGCTACCCCCTCCCCTCTTTCATAACATGGTTGTTCTTGGTTTCCTTATAAAAATATATGCTCGTTGGCCATACCACAAATCTTGAACGACATGCCACAAGATTATTTGAAGCTTTTTTCAAGGTTCACATGTGAAGATAATATTTTAGCACAAAGACACATCGAAACTTTTTGTGCCTTTGTTGAGAATTTGAATGTAAAACAACTTGACGTGGTGTAGATGATTTTTGTTCAATATTTGGATGGTGAAGCCTGAAAGTGGCTCAAATATTTATCCAATGCCTCCATCACCACCTAGGAATAAATGGATATTTCTTTCACAAAAAAATGGGGGGAAAAGAGGGATCATAGCTATATTCTCACAGATTTTATCGCTATCAATAAAAGGCACAATGAATATGTCAAAAATTTAATTAAAAGATTCAACAAGCTATACAACAACCTCCCCGCAAAAATCAAACCCCCTCAAGCGGTTGCTGAAGTGGTTTTCGTCGGGGCTTTTGAACTAGATTTCAGATTCACATTAAGAGAAAGAAAGTATAGGACACTGGATCAGATTCAAATAGATGCTTTGGAATTCGAGGCTAAATTTTTCTCCAATAGGAAACTAAGGGGGATGACTGCTAATGAAGAAAGGAAGAGGGCAGAGGAAGAACCCAACTCATCAAATAAGGAGAGAGAGACTTAGGAACATAAATAGAGGAAATGAATAAGTTAATAAAAAATTTGTCTAATATGTTAGTAAAGTTGGAGCTAGAAATCAAGAATACTCCCCCTCACCAAATTCAAATGGTTCTCATCGAGGTTTTAATTTTTAGTATCATAATCATCCACTCCAACTATTGTGGAGAGAAAGGAAATAGCAACAAGCTCACATTCAACCTCCATTGTACCTAGAATATGATTTAGAGGGATAGGATAAGGAATTCATGGCAGGACAAGAGAACCAATTATCCTCTTATTCTGATGAGGAACATGAAGCAGCATTGCATTAATAAGGGGGTGAAGATCTGGAAATCCCTCCAGATGATGGTGATATTGAGAGTTATTGCAGGAATCTTTTTGACTTTATGCAAGCGCAGTTGCATAGCATGTATGATCTCGGATCTTCGAGGAAGATATCCCAAATGCAGGATCAAAACGAAAGCTCAGTGTCTTAAGACTCTCCAAAGGAGGTCAAAAATGGGAAGAAACCATTAGATCACCCCCCCCCACCAAGGATAATATACCAGAGAATCCTCCCCTGCATAGGTCTGTAGCCTCTAAAGTTGAAAAATCCCCTTTACCATCCCAACCCCCTGGTGATAAAGATAAGGAGACTGTCGAAACTTTTTCTGCTGAAAAGAGTCAAGTGGGTTTCAATCTCCAAAAATAACTTGAAAAATTCAAGGTCCATGTCCCATTGACCGAATTTTTGAAAAACCCCTATTATAAAGCTCAAGTGTCTCAATTTATGTGTCCTCCAACCACATTCCTTTTTCCGTATGGTCTAAATCTCCAAGAAGAAATACCCATGGTAGTATTTGGACATCATGTAGAAGAACAAGATCCTTCCACTCCACCTTTCTATGTGACCTTAATAGTTCATGATCTCCTGCTCCACAATTGTATGCTTGAGTCAAGATATTCCAACAAATTGATGCCCATATCAGCCATGGATAAGTTAGGTTTACAAATCACTCATACTTATAAGGTCCTTTACGCCTTTGACTCTAATATGGTAATTGTTTGGGTATGATTAAGGATCTGGTGGTGAACTTGGCTCAAATTCCAATGAAGAGTGTCGTAATGGATATTGTCGTGACATATATCCCTGATATATTTGGAATGATCTTATCCTATTCATGGGGATTCGAAATTGGAGGATCTATAAAATTTGAGCTAGCATATGCTACTATCCCATTTTTTTGGGGAGAAAAAAAAGAGGCTTTATAGATAATCAAGGTTTGTAAATATGGTTTCCAAAACCAATGGCTCTATTAATTCTCCATTGTATTGAAAGGAAAGTGAGTCATTATACCTATTACTCGAAGAATATAATTTCATCTTGGAATAAACACAGACATTGACCCTAATTCAAGTAAATCAACAAGCACTAAAGGGTGGTGAAGTATGGACGTTACATTTCAACAGGGCATATTCCAAAGAAGGAAATGGTGCCAGAGTATTTCTAATATCACCTGAAGGAGGCTTAATCCCTCTCTCCTTAAAACTGGAATTTGAAGCCACCAATAACGTGGTTGAATACGAAGCTCTGATATTGGGTCTACACGCAGTTCATAATCTCAATATTGAAATTTTGGTAGTATTCAGGGATTCAGAATTGGTGGTGAAACAAGTAAGGAATTAGTGCTAGGATAAGCACCCGAGGCTCAGGGCCTATAAAAATGAGGTATGGGACTATAATAGATAATTTTTTATTGGATTTTAAGATCCAGATCATGCCCTGATAAATGAACCAGATGGCTGACTCACTATCTGTGGCCGCTAGTAATTTTTGACCTCCTGAAAATCTTCTTCTGAGTTACGAAATTGAAGGTGTAGGCCCTCTATCGCAGACAATGTCAAGAATTGGTAGGTTTTATAGGATGAATAACAAATAAAGTGCTTCATGGAGGTGGTGAGAGATTTTTATAATTCAGTTATCGATCAAGAGGAAGAGGCCATGAAAGATAGACATGGTTCAAGCTTTGAAGAGACTATGTAAGGACATAAGATTCTACAATTTAAAGGGAATACTATTCCTAGGGGGATTTTTCCTTTGAAAAGGCTATTCAACTCCAACGTCCTCCCTTCCAAGCCCACCGGACGGGAGCTTGATGAACATGTGGAATATAATAACAATGGTTCAGAAGAAGAGCCCAAGCTAATCAAATTAGCAAAGGAGGTCCCTGGGAAATTCAAGAAGAGGTATTTAGACCTTTTCAAAACTTATAAAAATACTTTTTTTTGGTCTTATCAAGATTTAAATACTTTTGATAAAGGTATAATACAACATAAAATCCCTCTGAAAGAAGTGGCCAAACCCCATAAATGGAAATTGAGACAAATCAACCATCTTCTCCTCCCAACCACTAAGAAGGAGGTAAATAAATTATTGCATGCTAAGATCATTGTGCCTCTGAGGTATTCATATTGGGTAGAAAGCTTAGTCCCAAAGATAAAGAAGAATGGATAAATTTGGCTCTGTGTGGATTTCAGGAATCTAAATAAAGTATCCTTAATTATCCACTAACAAATATGGATCATATATTACAAAAATTGGTTGGTTCATCTTGAATGTACATGACAGATGGATTCTATGGGTACAATTAGGTGGAAGCACACACAGATGATCAAAAGAATATTGCTTTCACCACCACCCTAGGGAATTTTCATATATGCAAGAATGCCTTTCTCTCTTATAAAAGCAAGGGCCACATTTCAAAGGGCAATGGATATAGCCTTCGTAGGATACCATGACAAGTTTGTGGTTGTGTACTTGGACGACATGAATTTTTTCTCTAAATTAGAGGAGGAGAATATTAAAAATTTAAGAATGGATTTTGAGAAGTGTCAGAAATATGGATTATCATTGAATCCTAAGAAGTAATAATTCACCCTACATGAAGGTAAACTATTGGGGCACATAGTGGCGAAGGAAGGCATCAAGCTTGACTCAAAGCGGGTAGAAACTATAAACATTATCTCACTCCCAAGGAAAAAGAACAAAATCCAAGTTTTTTTTTAGGCAGAATAAACTTTCTGAGGAGATTCATATCAAATTAAGAAGATATCATCAAATATATTTTTGAGATGTTGAAAAAGAGTAATGAAGTGAAGTGGACACCCCAGTCACAGAAATCCCTCATCGAAATCAAAAAACATTTTGTAGAAGCACCTGTGTTAGTTGGTCCTGACTACTTGAAGCCCTTATATTCTCATTCACTTATTCTCATACAATATTTGTCCTCTTGTTAGAGAAGAAAAAATATGGTCATAAAAAACCAATTTCTTTCTTCAGCCAGGTTGATCCAAGGTAAATTCCGGTTACCCTTAACCAAGACCTTTAACTTTGGCTGATTTTTAGAATTGCATTAATTAAAGTGTTAATGAACATAAATGAACAACTTCCTGTTGTAAAGAAGAGGAACATAACATGTCAAGATCAACAATAATAAGAACACATCTTTTGATAATGGAGTTCGTCCAGGAGGGAATACATCTCCAGGCTTCGGTGTCAATATCGTATAGGCCGCTGCACTAAGTGTTGTAAGGAGTGAATATGTACATGAATGTGTTTCTCTGACATACGAGGAAAATTCCCTCATGCAGGAGTGGCTAGACCTCTCTACGATATGTTCCACTATGGAACTCTCATGCATAAAAAGGACTCCTATCAGTATGATAATAGCTCACATATAAAGATTGTGAGTATCCCGCTGACATGGAAAACAAGGGATCGAAATGACATATGTGTGACACAGAGTATCTTTCCAACATGGCATAAAATGGATTTGAAACAACATACATGAGTATCCTGCCAATATGGCATCAAGGGATCTCAAACATAATACAAGTCCATGATAGAAATTACATCAATAAAAAAACAAGATAAGATCCCACGACTCATACATCAATAGGGATATGTACAACACTGTTCATCGTAGGAACAAAGAAGTACATGAAATAAACTCATCATATACCTCACACTAAAGATGACTGAAGAATAACTGCTGCTGCTGCTAGATTTTAAATGACCATCACAATCATGGCATCGAAAGGTGTGAAATCGACTACTCACTCGCTAAAAACTGACACCTACAACTTCACTTCAAAGAGTGACCAAAAAATATAAAGCTCAGATGAAAAATATGAATATGCCATTAGATTTGTGATGTCGAATAGTGAAAAATTGACTATCCATTTGTTGAATTCTAAGAAAGTGAAGATTTGGTGAGAAAAGGAAATTTTTAGATTCCTCCTAGATTCCTCCACGTTGTTGCTCCATGGGTGGACTAGAAATCTACAACTCAAAAGGTGAATCCGACCTTTCCATTGCATTCCCTGCGAAAAATTGTGAAAAATGACTGTAAACTTGACTATATTTCGACATGGAGAAAAATTACCTCCCTAGGAAAATTTCAAGGCTCATGGTTTCGCCCCCTGTTCCTTAGCTTGCTCATGGTTCCACTTGCGAATTTCCTTGATCCACGTGCGTGTTCCTGCTTTGGTCTTCCTGGGTGCATTGTTCAAATGATGGGTTTAAGTAAAAATGTTGGCAGATTTTCCCAAGTGATCAATTGGTGCAACTGGTAAAAAATGGAATTGGTTAGAGGGAGGTCAGGGGATCAAACCCCGCCCCCCTCAAAATGGCACATTAATTTTTTTTTAAGAAAAAATATCATATCGTTTTTAGGGGACCAGACCGGCATTGGGCGGCCCACCCCAAACCATCTCCGTCATATCTGGACTTGTTACAACGTATACCATATGTTTTAACATATATGTGTGTGTGTGTGTGTGTGTGTGTTTTAACACATATATATCAATACATACGTTTATGGTGGGGAGCTCCATGGGGTCCGGCGAGGGTCATGGCCCACTGGCCCATAAACATTTTATATAATAGTTGTGGATCCGTGGGGTGGAGTGGAGAGGGTGGTGGCCTGCCACCCCCCTTTTTTTATTATTTTTTTTTTTTCAAATTAGCAAACCCAACTTAATTTAAAATTCGGTTTTAGACGTTAGTGGGCATTTTATCCGTCCCACAATGTTTCTTGGAATCCAGCTAGAGTTGGCCGGATTTCGTCGAACTTGCGCCTTCCTTAAGGCTGCCCAGTCACTAAGTCAACCCATAACTTTGATTGCTCCTAACTTTCGCATACGAGCTCTGTTTGACGAACCATTTGCACCGCTGCAATCAAGATGACGAGATCTACAACCCAAACCTAGCTCGAGAATAATCCAAGAAATTTTATTTCTGAGATTTCATCTACCCACTTTGTTTGGTGTGTGTCTCAAGAGCCACCTGGATCAATCCTCCCCACTGAGGAGCTTTTGATCCTCCAAAAGCATCAACAAGAATCTGCAACTTCTCTGTATGATGTCTGCACCACAAGCATCTTGAAAAGGTCACTCTTCCATCTCCTTCACCTTTTTCCTTCGGAGCCTTAGGCGATGAACCAAAACCTGCACCCTCTACAAATCTGTAGTGCAATCCCCTGCAAATTACATGCTCAAATTTATCAATCTATGACCCAAAACATTTCCATACTTGCCATGAGTTTATAAGATGTACTCGGTGGTCAAGTTTACAACAAAAGGGAATCATACCCCATCTATCATTATAAGACAAGACATCATCTTCTCATTTTGAAGTGATGGAAAACACCTCATCACTTTTACATGAAATAAATGCATCACACGACTCTTAAAAGAAGGCCAAAAACATCATCTTCACATTTCAACGTGATGGCAGCACATCATCACTTTTACATGAAAGAATGCAACAAATGACTTATAAAACAAGGCCAAAAAATATCATTGTCGCTTAAACAAGTGATGGAAAACACATCAACACTTTCACAAAAAATGCGACAAAATGATTTACAAACACAACCATGAAAAGCTAACATATCTAGAAAAAACAATCTAGGAGAACCATCTATCACTTATCAAAGTGAGTGGATCATTTCCTTGTGGTGAACTTTCTTGTTGATCAGCTCTTTCGACTAATGTATGCATGGGCGCTTTGTCTTTAAGGCACTGCTATGGATGGAGTCTCCAACATATGTCCCTATGATGGCCACTTCGGTTACAATGCGTGCAAAAGGTCTTTCGCCTCCAAACCTACTTAATCGATTTCTTTCCCTACTGTGGAGAAGGCTTTTTATGCCTCATCCTCCTTTTTGTTGTCATCATTTTCCAACACTTAGAGATCACATGGTTACTTAAACCAAAAAATGACATGTTTTGCGATGCCATAATTTATGACCGTGGTTATCAACATTCTTATAATCAAAATTCACCCTGGAATAATGAGACTCATTATACCTTCTATGGTGGTCTCTATTGCGATCATGGTGATGAGAGCTCGCCTAAGTTCTTTCACTGCAACATGCACTTCCATGGGACGATGGCGAAGTGTCCCCATCATTCCTCTTCCCTGGAGAGTTCATCAATATTTGTTTTCGCTTGATGTCCTTCAAACATCCTTCTTTAGTGTACCCCAAACTTGCATAACAAGGTCGTTGCACAACCTCCAATGGTTCGGTTATACCTTGGCCACGAATTCCCAGTCATCCTCCTCTATACCCCAACTTGGTGAGGAGTTTCATGCCGGTACATGTGATGGGTATCTCCACACTTCCAATTGAAATGTTATCATGTGAAGAAACTGAAAACATAGTTACCGATGAAATAGGTAACCTGACCTCAAAACGGGAACTCTAGCCCAAAAACTCTCAAAAAACATGAAAAAACACCCCAAAAAAAAAAAGTGTGTCTTCCAGAACGCACTTGTTTTTTTTTGAAGGTCAAATTTCAACATTTTCTAAAATTATGCTAAAAAAAAATTGTTTGTTGAAAAAAGGATTGAAAAAACACCCCCCAAAAAAAAAGTGTGTCTTCCATAACGCACTTCGTTTTTTTTTAAGGTCAAATTTCAACATTTTATAAAATTATGGTAAAAACAAAATTGTTTCTTGAAAAAAGGATTGAAAAAACACCCTCAAAACAAAACCAGTTGATGCTGGAATAACAAAAAAAAAATTGTGTCATACTTTTGGCATTTTTAAAAATAGAAGTAATATTTTTTAATTTTTAAAATTCAAACATTAAAAAAAAACCTAAAATTTAAGAAAAAAAATAAATTAAAAAAATAAAAACATTTAAAAGCTTAAAATTTAAAAATATATGAAGATAAAAAAAATAAAAATAAAAACAAAGTAAAAATATTAATTCAATCATTAAAAAAACCTAAAATTTAAGGAAAAAAAAAAAAAAAATAAACCAAAAAAAATTATAATTAAAATTTAAAAAAATATAGAAATTAAAAAATAAAAATAAAAACAAAATAAAAATATTAAATTTAAAAAAAAAAAAACAAGTAAAAAAAGGAAGGAAATTAAAAAAATTAAATATAGAAATTAAATTTAAAAAAGAAAAAGAAAATGCTTATTAAATTTAAAAAAAGAAAAAAAAAATTAAACAAATAATTAAATTTAAGGAAATATATTAAATTTTAATAAATTTAAAAATTCAAAAT
Source organism: Pinus albicaulis (assembly GCA_034641835.2). Classification (NCBI taxonomy): domain Eukaryota; kingdom Viridiplantae; phylum Streptophyta; class Pinopsida; order Pinales; family Pinaceae; genus Pinus; species Pinus albicaulis. Next base: position 521,498,483 of record CM076571.1, read on the forward strand.
TTAAAAAAAAAACACTATTCAAATTAAAAGGAAAAAAAAAAAAAAATTAATTAAAAATAAAAAATAAAAATATCAAATTTAAAACAATATATATTAAAAAAACAACTAAACTATAAAAAATAAATTAAATTTAAATTATAAAAAATAAAATATATATATGAACTTAAATTAAAATAGGTATATACATCAAATTTTATTAAATTAAAAAAAAAAAGAGGTTAATATTAAAATAACAAATTAAATTTAAAAACAAAAATATTAAATTTTAATAAATAAATGAATAAACAAATAAATTTTGAAAGAAAAAACAAATTTTAAATATAAAAGAAAAAAATATATATATTGTTAAACGAAAACTTTAAAACTTTAAAAATCAATTAAAAGTGGAAAATTGAAAAAAAAAAAGAAAAAAAATTAAATAAAAAAAAATTAAAAAAAAGTAATTTAAAAAAATTAAGTTTCATTTTTAAAAAAATCTAATTTTAAATACACAATTTTAATTGAAATAAAAAATATAAAAAATTTACATAATTAACAAAAAAAAAAAAAAAAAAAGAGTAAAACATTTAAAAAACATATTAAATCGAAATAAATTAAAAAAAAATATTAAAAATTTATTGAATTTTATAAAATTATATTAAAAAACTAAAAGTAAAAGTTAATAACAATGAAAAATTATGAAATTAAAAAAAAAAAAAAAAATCAATTAAATAAAAAAAATGGGCGAAATTTAATAAAAATTATTAAAAATAATAATAATAATAATAAATTTAAAACAAAAAATAAAAAAATTAAAAAAAAAAATCAATTAAAAAAAAAATTTAAAAAAAAAAAAATTTAAAAAAAAAAAATTTAAAAAAAATATCAATTAAAAAAAAATTAAAAAAAAAAAACAATTAAAAAAAAAATTTAAAAAAAAAATCAATTTAAAAAAAAAATTAAAAAAAAAACATTTAAAAAAAAAATCAATAAAAAAAAGTTATCTATTGGGGCGGCCCACCCGCTGGGCGGCGCCCCGGGGGCGGCCCAGCCGGCCTCCCGGGCCCCCGCGGGCGGAGGGCCGATTTTTTTTTTTAATTGATTTTTTTTTTTAAATTTTTTTTTTAATTGTTTTTTTTTTTTAAAATTTTTTTTTTTTAATTGATTTTTTTAAAAATTTTTTTTTAATTGTTTTTTTTTTTAAATTTTTTTTTTAATTGTTTCTTTTTAAATTTTTTTTTTTTTTTTTAAATTTGAAAAAATAAATTTTTTTTTTCAAAAAATATTTTTTTTTTTTAATTTAATATTTTTATTTGAAGTAAAATTCTTTTTTTTTTTTTTTTTAAATATATATATACTTACATCTATTTTTTATTTGATTTTATTTTTATTTTTTTATTTTTTTTTAATTTTTAATATTTTTATTTTAATTTGATTTAAAAAAAAATAAATTTGAATTTCAAAAAATTTAAAATTATTTTTTTAATTCAATTTTTTTATTTTAAATTCAATTTGTTTAATTTTTTTTTATATTTAATATTATAGAATAATTTTTTTTTTAAATTTAAAATTTAAAATTTATTTATTAAAATTTTTAAATTTTAATTTAATTTAATTGTTTTTCTTATTTTTTTCGTTTATTTAGTTTTTCATTTTTAAAATCTATAAATGGTTTCACTATAAAAAAAAAAAAAAACACTAAATTTATGTATATTTGTTTTTTAATTATTTGCACGTGGTTTTTTTCATTTTTTTTGTTTTTTAATGATAGGTTTTTTTTTTTTTTTGTTTTTAAATTTTTATTTTTATTTTCTTTTTCAATTTTAATTGTTTTTTTTTAATTTGTTTTTTTTGTAAATTTTAAAAGTTGTATTTTTTTCCTTATTATTATTATTATTTTTTAATTTATATTTTTAAATTTAAATTTATATATTTTTTAAAATTTTTTTTTCCTAAATTTTAATTTTGTAATTTTAATTATTTTAATTTTTTTTTAAATATATATATATTTTTAAATATATTGTTTTTTTTAATAAGTTCGAAAAAAAATGTTTTTGATTTTTTTTTTTTTTAATTTTTTGGTGAATTTTTGTTTTTTTTCTTTAAATTATGTGTTTTTTTTCTTCAAATTTTGTCATTTCCTTTGATATTATTTTCAAATATTTTTGTTTTTTTTATTTATTTTTGTTTAAATTTTTTCTTTTTATGAGCTATTTTTGTTTTTTTTTACATTTTTATTGGTTTTTTTAACTGTTTTTATATATATTTTTTAATCTAAGTTTGTGTTTTATTACATACATGAAAATCACCACTCTAAAAAAAAAAGGTTGATGTAGCATCAATACGTTTCAAAATTAGCATGAAAATCACTGCTCTAGAAAAAAAGGTTGATGCAGCATCAATACGTTTCAAAATTAGCATGAAAATCACTGCTCTAAAAAAAAAAGGTTGATGCAGCATCAATACGTTTCAAAATTAGCATGAAAATCACCACTCTAAAAAAAAAAAAATAAAAAAAAAAATTGATGTTGCATCAATACATTTCAAAATTAGCATGAAAATCACTAACATTTTAAAACAAATATTCATACTTCATAAATAAAAATTTTAGAGTGTCAAAAATGTGCACCAAAAAAAAAATGGTGATTCTGCATCACCACTTTTCAAAATCGGGTGCTTTTTATGCTACCAAAAAAAAGTAGGTAACATTGCGGTTACCTATTTCATCGGTAACATTGTTTGAAGAGAAATCGACAATGTTTACCTCAGTTGTCGATTACGAAACAGATGAAGAAGGCTTCTGTAAGCCTTCGTTGCACTTCACTTCCTCCAATGCCTCTGTCATGGCTTGTAGCTGACGCTGCAATTCTGCTTCTCCTCCTTCTCTTCTTGTTGGAATGACTTCAATGCATCATGATATGCTTGAATAATTTCGTTTTTGCGTTTCAATTCTTCCCATGCTTTTGTTGTGGCTTGCAACTAAAGCTGCAGCTAATGTTTTTCCTCCTGCTCTTCTTGTAGTAGTGTCTTCAATTCATCGTTCTCCACTGCTTGTTTTTCATAAGCCTCGTACAGCATGTCTGCTTTCTCAGACACCCTAAGCATGGTTTCGTACATGTCCTTGACGTTATCCTTGGCTCAATTCAACGAACGTTCAATAGTTCATGCCTACAATCCAATCAGTAAGAAGGCCTACTCCGATACCACTTGATCTAAGGTAAATTCCGCTTACCCTTAACCAAGACCTTTAACTTCGGATGATTGTTAGAATTGCATTAATTAAAGCGTTAATGAAAATAAATGAAAAATTTTCTGGTGTAAAGAACAGGAACATAACATGTCAAGATTAACAGTAATAAGAACACGTCGTTTGATAATGGAGTTCGTCCATGAGGGTATAGATCTTCGGGCCTCAGTGTCAAGATGGTGTACGCCACTGAATTAAGCGTTGTAAGGAGTGAAGATGTACATGAATGGGTTTATCTGACATACAAGGAAAATGGCCTCATGCAGGAGTGGCTAGACCTCTCTACGAGATGTTCCACTGTGAAACTCTCATGCATAGAAAGGACTCCTATCAGTATGACAATAGCTCACACATAAATACTGTGAGCATCTCGTCAACATGGAAAACAAGGGATCTCACTGACATACGTGTGACATAGAGTATCTTGACAACACGGCATAAAAGGGATGTCAAAAAACATACATGAGTATCCCGCCAATATTTCATCAAGGGATCTCAAACATAATACAAGTCCATGACAGAAAGTACATCAATAACAAAACAAGACAAGATCCCACGACTCATACATCAACAGGGATCTGTACAGCACTATGCATCTCAGGAACAAAGAAGTACATGAAATTAAATCATCATATATCTCACACTGAAGATGACTAAAGAATGAATGTTGTTGTTGCTGGATCTGAAATTTCCATCACAATCGTGGCATCAAAAGGTCTGAAATCGATTGCTCACTTGCTGAAAACTAACACCAACAACTTCACTTCAAAAAGTGACAGAAAGATATAAATCTTAGATGAAAAATCTGAATACGCCATTAGATTCGTGACATTGAATAGTGAAAAATCAACTGTCCATTTGCTGAATTCTGAGAAAGTGAAGATGTGGGGAAAAAAGGAATATTTTAGATTCTCTCTAGATTCCTCCATGTAGCTGCTCCATGGGTGGATTGAAAATCTGCAACTCAAAAGGTGAATCTGACCTCGCCATTGTGTTCCCTATGAAAAACCATGAAAAATGACTGTGAACTCAACTATATTCCGATATGGAGAAAAATTACCTCCCCTGGAAAATTTCAAGGCTCATGGTCCTACCCCTTGTTCCTAAGCTTGCTCATGGTTCCACTTGAAAATTGCGTTGATCCACGTGCGCTCTCCTGCTTTGGTCTGCCTGGGCGCACTGTGCAAATGATAGTTTTAAGTAAAAATGTCAGTGGATTTTCCCAAGTGATCAGTTGGTGCAATTGGTAAAAAATGGAATTGGTTGGAGGGAGGTTGGGTGATCAAACCCCGCCCACCTCAAAATGGCGCATTAACGTTTTTTTAAGAAACAATATTATATTGTTTTTTGGGGGGAGGACCCACATTGGGTGACCTGCCCCAACCATCTCCGTCATATCTAGACTTGTTACAACGTATACCATATGTTTTAACATATATATATATATATATATATATATATATATATATATATATATATATATATATATATATATATATATATCTGTGTGTGTGTGTGTGTGTGTGTGTTTTAACACATATATATTAATACATATGTTTATGGTGGGGAGCTCTGTGGGGTCAGGCAGGGGTCATGGCCCGTCGGCCCATAAATATTTTTAATATATGTGGATCTATGGGCTGGAGTGGCAGGGGTGGTGGCCCGCCACCCCCTTTTTTTATTATTTTTTGTTTTAAAATTAACAAACCCAACTTAATTCAAAATTCGGTTTTTAGGCGTTAGTGGGAATTTTATTCGTCCCATAATTTAGCCTGGATTCCAACCGGAACAGGTTGGAATCTAGTGTCTAGATTGCGTCAAACTTGTGCCTTCCTTAAGGCTGCCTAGTCACCAACTCAACCCAGAACTTTGACTGCTCCTAACTTTTCCATACGAGCTCGGTTTGACGAACCGTTCACACCGCTGCGATCAGGATGACGAAATATTCAACTTTAATCTGGTTTGAGAGTAATCTGAGCACCTTTATTTTTGATCTTTCATCTACCCACTTTGTCCAATGTGTGCCTCTAAAGCCACTTGGATTACAGGTTCTAAGAGATGCTAAACTGAAGTATAAAATTTTAGAAAATCAAGCTTACGTCCTAGTCAAAGCTCTTAAGGCCTTCAAGATTTAAATTCTTCGGTCTATGATAATATCTTATGTCCCCACAGCTACTCTCAAGGACATCTTGGTACAAGGAGAGAGTGATTGAAAGAGAGGCAATTGGATGAAAAAAATATATTAATATGTCATGGAGATCAAACCCACGAACCTAATAAAGGTGCAGGGGTTGGGAAAGATCCTATGAAGTCAAATTTCCAGGTGTTGGGGATAAATTTATTGGATGAAGAAGTTGCAGGAAGTAGAAAGCCAGATTCATAGGTGGGAATCTAGACAAGAACACAAAAAAATCAGATGAAATACCTTAGGTCCCTTTGGTATAAATATATCTGTTGTTCTTGATATATCTGTGAAATTTTGACAGAGTGAAATACCGAGCCCTCAAGTTATGGTTTCAAAATTTAGCCATTTATAATGATCAATTATATTGGAGGGATCTTGTAGGGATCCTACTCATGTGCTTGGTGGAAGACGAAGTCCAACTGGTGATGGATGAGTTTCATGGTTTCCTTTATGGAGTGAATTATATCTCGATATCTACCATACATAATATTCTAAGGTGTGACTTATTTTTGCCCAAAATATTTGGAGAAGTCCATGCTTACGTCTGGACTTGCGAAAAATGCCAATTATTTGCAAAGAAACATAAGTTTGCATCTTTTTCCCGATCCCTGATCATGTGGAGGAACCCTTCAGGAAATGGGGACTTGACTTCATTGGTGAAATCCATCCACTATCCAGTGGTTACAATAGATGGATAATGACATCGAATGACTATTTCACCAAGTGGGTTGAAGTCATGCTAACCAGAAATGCCATAGATGTAGTGGTCATGAAGTTCATGGAAGGAAATGTACTGTCTCGGTTCAATTTTCCAAAGAAGATAATAACATATAACACCGAAGAATTCTAATCAGAAAATTTTATGAGATTCTTTAAAAAATACAAGATCCATCTAGCCCACTGTACCACCTATTACCCATAAGGTAATGTATTGGTTGAATCTTCGAATAAGACTCTCATGAGGATTTAGAAGAAATATATAACAAAAAATAAGAAAAATTGGGACTCATATTTGAGGTTTTCCTTGTGGGCTAACAGAGTCACCACCATGATATCCACTGGTAATTCACCCTATGAACTAGTATATGGAAAGGTTGTAGTTTTCTCTATACATTTGGCAATGTTGGTAGCCAGATTCAAGCAAGATTTTGAAGAGGAACCCAATATCTTAATGAGAAGAATAAACCAATTGGTGGAACTCCAAGAGAGTTGGGAACATGTAAACCAAAGGATGATCATATACCAAGACAAGATGAAATCCTTATTTGACATAAATCTAAAGATAGAGGTTTCCAGCCTTGAGATTTGGTACTAAGGTTGGACGTGAGAAGAACAGACAAAGGAAAGAATGGAAAATTGGACCTTTCAAAAATTTTGAAGTGAGGGGAAATAAAAAATTTATCCTAGAGAATTTAGAAGGTGATGTACTTGAGCTACTAGTCAAAGGGAAGTTTATCAAGTTTGATTTCCAATTCTGAAAGATACTCTTATGTTAATGTATATACCGTTTGTTTGTAAATATTAAATTTTTTCTCTATATTTTTCTATTTCCTTTCGTGCAACATTTCCAATAAAATGACTCCATTCCCAAATGAAAAAAGAACCAATATTTCAGGTTCTCAGTGTGTTACTTTCAACACAACATCCCTAGATGGCGCCAATGTTGTACTAGGTTCGTATTCTCCACAAAAAAATAACATTTTTGACAAATTGTGGCTGACTATTCCCCCCCTCCGTGATCAAGCTCAAGAATGAATACAAGGGATATGGATGACATGTATTGTGCGTAGATGTTTCCAATAGAACTATATAATATTAAAATCCAATACCCTATCTAGTGTGGGGGTGATGGTTATCTTTCGTGCACCTTTTTGGAGAATTCGTCATTCATTTCTGACCTGGGTGATCTCGGGAAAGATCGGTGGGGTAATATGCACCGGTCTTAATGATTTTTACCCCCCCCCCCCCCCCAACATTGAAAACTCAACGGACTTAATTAATGGTCGATATCGTTTTCGAGGGGGGACCTCTTGTCCACGTGTCTGTCTCCCGACTCGCTGGAAGGTGGTGGGGACCACCAATGACATGTGTTGACGCCACAGGTACCCACAGAAAAAGTTAATTTGCAACGAAAAAGTGCAGTAAGGTTCTTAAGAAAATGGTCGCCATCTGTCCACCATGAGTCCACCACCTACACAACAAATCCATCCAACCACGCCTAGAAATGCATCATTCCAGTGACATCACATCTGCCTCATATTATCAATTTCCAACCTCTGCATAAATACCCTATCCATGTCACCTTTCATGCTCGACCATTGTATTTTTCCTCTAAAGTTTCTATAAGTTTTGTGCTTGCAAAAAACCCTGTTCAAACCACCCGTCGGTCTAGCACTCCCCTCGACGTCACTTTCAGTCTCCAACTCAGTTGCCAGGTATTTAGCATATCCCATCCACTTTCATTTATGGTTCCATATTTTCTTTAAAAATGCAAAATACCACCCCAGAAACCCCGGAAGCTCTTGAAGTCAAATTTTCTCCTGGTCCTGAGCCTCTCATGGGCAGTCAGGTGCAAATTCACGATCCCATATACCCATTGTACCTGGTTGAAAAATGTTTCGACCTGATAGGTTACAAATGGTGATGAGAAGATCTCTTTAGGGTGGTTGAATCTTGTATGTATTACCAAATTCCCACCTCTATTCACCACTTCCTCGAGTGTGTATCATGGATCTTCGAGCTTATATTGAGTAGAAAGAGTATGTTGTTTCCTCTCAAGGGAACAAAATACTAGAGATTACCCCTCAACTCATCCGACATGAATTGCTTTACCCTACATCTCCTGACCTGTTGGAGTTCGCTGAAGTAACTCTCATGTATCATTTCAACAACCTTCCTTCTAAATGGATAAACTCCCTCCTTCATGACAATCATGGTTCCAGACTCGCTAGGCCTCCCCTCAATTGATAAATTTCCCCTTTCCTTATTTGTGGAGCCCGTTCAGTCCATCCTATCTATAATATTTGTAATCTTAGGGAAGATGATTCTAGTTGGGTAAATAATTATTTCCTAGGTTTTTAGACCTGATGAAAAAGCTTGGTCTCCTTTTTGACATTCCGTCACTTTTTCCCACAACCATAAAAACCCAACTCCATCTCCTGACTGCTTCAGCCAGTTTTCGGTATTATTCATTAATGTTTTATTTTTTCATGTTCGCACATGTAGATAGGTTCTAATGTGTAGGTTTGAATAAATTTACTCCCACAGGGAAGAAAACCAATTATGTATTTGACTGGACCACCTCAGTTGACCTGAAATCTCATGATGATGGTTACTCCTATTTTATATTAACATTCATGTCCATTTCCTATGAAATCATTCATGGTATACCTCCACCTTGGATGTTCCTAGAAAAAAGGCTTCAATTTAGTGAGGATGATTGTATAGAGGATTGATACTCATTTGAGGACCGTATAGAGCTCAAAGTACATGGCTGCGAACTTCCCCCTTAACATCTACCAGTATTCCTTCCCATGAGAATATTTTCTCTAAAATTCATCAAGCAGTGCCTTGACTCAAACCAGATGCACTTTGTCCCAGTAAATAAGGGGTACTTATTCAAACTTGTGAATGTCATAGGCCACTTAATCATCAACTGAAGACATGCCTTCCAAATGATTGAAGAACTCCTCAAGAAAATGGAATTGCAGTAAGGGGGTGTGTGGCATTATGATCCTAAGGGGGTCATTCCTTGAAAGATAGAGAAGATAAAAGCTTGAACATATATTCATGAGGCCAGACCTAATATTGAATGGAAAGCTAGCTTTAAATCTTGGCCTTTGGATATATAAATGGATACTAAAACCCCTACATCCATATCGAAGCATCCTAAAAGGACCATTGACTTGGTTGATGATATGGAGAAAAAGGAGGATGTGCACGTGAGAAAAAATGTTAGGACTCAAGAAATTGATGGGGAGGTTGAGGGAGAAGAAGAAGAGGAGATTTTCCCTAAGTTGGTGGATCGAGGGTCAGATCGACTAGGTTTCAGAGGTACTCTAGAAGGGCCTCCCTCACCCACATCTTCCAATTCCTCATAGGCATATGTCTCGGGAGACAAAGAAGGCTCATCTAGTGAAAAAATAGGTTGGCTTGTAGGAAAATAGATCAATGAGAGAAATAGGAAAATGATGGAAAAGTTGAGGACAAACATAGCTATTCATGCTAATAAATACCACACTAGGGTCATAGCAACAATGGATATAGAAAGCGACCATATAGTATTATTAGTGTAACATCCATAAACTAAGGCAATTCCTGAAGGGTCGTTGTACAAGACTCTGGACCTATATGTTGATATAGCATCATTCCCCTTGGATGACAACGTAAATCTACACAAGAAGGTACGACAGATGTTATACAAAAAACTTGGAAAGCACACTATGACCATTGATAAGGCTGAAAATTTGTTGGCAAGAGAGGGCTAATTCTAGAACCCTGACACTACAGCTCCAAACCTATAAGGAGATGATCACCAAAAATGGCCCAACTCCTTATGTATAGTCAACCATTGAATCTCTCCTCAAAAGAGCACAACAAGAAAACTAGGAGTTAAGGAATAAGATTAATATTTCGGGAAGTGATCATATCCAAACTCGCAAGCTAGCCCAAGTAGACGTGAAGAAGGAAGTTATGGTTAAGAAATTAATGGACATAAATGACGAAGTCATAACACTTAAGTGAAATGGGGCAGAGTTAAAGGAAAAGGTTTATACTCATGTCTGCACAGTGGTCCTGCAAGAGGGCCCTTAGAAATAAATAATTTCAGGTATAAGATTCACCTAGGAAGCCTTGTCCCAGAAAGAAATGCAACTAGTAGCTGCCAAAGAAGATGTTGATCTTGCATCTAAGAATTTGCAGGAGGCTAACCAGAAGGTTGTAGAGCTAAAGGCCAAAATCAAGGGAAATATGTCCCTGGTGGAGGCCAAGGAAATGATCTTGGATGAAATCATTGTTGAGATGAGAAGCAATTGGGAATACTTCATTACAAAAAATGAGAAGAACTTCACAATTTGAGAATGTATGGCTCAACTCGAAGCATGCCGGAAAGCGGGAGTGAGGAACTCTATAATTACTAGGAAATATATCTAGTTTGTGGATGAGAGGCCAGCTAGAAGACCGAGGACTATTGATGTAGTGGATTAGTTTATTATTTCCATGGAAGTTATGAGGATGCTTTAGAAAGAATATTCCTGGGTCAAGGCTAAGGAGTGCCTAGAATTAGTTGTTAAAGGAATTTAGGCATTCAACATTGAGTTTGTGAGGGTCACCAGGGAAGGGTTTCATGTCTATTGGGATCAAGAAGGAGATTTTGTGATGTGGGAAACATATGAAAAGAGGTTGGTCGAAGCTAAAATCATAGTGCACCCTTCCCACGAGAAGACGTCCATACTTAAGGTAGAAACAATAGTGGCTTATCAAAGGGAAGAGTTTCTCCTCCCAGGGTTAGTGAGAAAATTGTTCCATGCCAGGTTGGATTAATCGAAGTTGGCTTACCTTCGGGATACATACAATCTATATTCTCACGCACCCCTGCCTTCTCTAGTTTTGTGGAAGAAATGTGAATATTTTGTCTTCCATTGCGTGGTTCGAGTCATCACACCCGCTAGTAAAGCTTCACAGTCTTCACATTAGCCTCGTCGTAAATGAAAATTTATGGATTGTTACTACAAGGCACTCTTTACTTCTGCTTTTATCTTTTCCATTTGTAATTTCATTTTACTTTCAGATTTTTTAAGTTTTTGTTATCCAATTTTTCTCTAAGAATGCTCAATTTTTGACAATGATGTATGTATTGGAGAGATCAAGAAGGAATATCCGAATAACAAACCCTCCCCAAGGGCATATAAGAAGATCAATGTAAAAGTGAACAAGGGTTAAACATTTTGGGCAAAAAAAATTGTTTATTTCCTAAAAGACAATTACAACATTTTTTATCTGTGAATTTATCGATTCTAGAATGACTAAATATACATTCATCACAATTCCAACTCAAATGCATGTGTAGTATGTAAAGCTTCTTATGTGCAATGTGTGAATTCTTTTATGTTCCTATTTCTCAAATTTTATGTTATCGTGGCTATTTGGATTATCCCTCTGTGTTCATGAATTCATTTTATTTAGATACTGTGATAGACACTTTCTGAACAAAGAGAATATGAATGCCTTAAATGTGCTCCATAAATCTATGCGTTTTGATTTTCTCTCCTCTTTTCCACTTCATATATTTTTGAAAATGTTGGATTCTTATTTTATTTTAAGCCCAACATGATAGATTCTCATCTACTCTACTTATTCTGCTATATTATAATTCAAAATTTGCACACACTGGTGTGAATGTCCATTCCTTATTGTTATATGAATTGTAACTTGTTTTGTGATTTGTGGGTATCGATATTGTTATATATATGTCTAATTAGGAAAGGTTCTAAACCAATTTTTTTTTTCTTGAATATTTAATAGTAAGGTTGGGTCATGTCAATTCCAACTTAAGACCCTTCTAAGATGGCCTAGGCACTGGTCTCCTCATCAACCTAGAGACTATCTATAGGAGCGATAACATATCTCATTTTCCTTTAGTTGTGGGTTGGGTTACTAGTTCCCGGAGTCTTGGTTGGAAAAACACTTTGGAGCCTTCTAACAACTTGGGTTGAGTTACTATTCTTGGAGCCTTAGTTGGAAAAATTCTCTGGAGCCATTGGTGGGTTGAGTTACTAGTCCTGGAGCCTTAGTTGGAACAAACACTCAGGAACCCTGGACAACTTTCGTGGAGACTATTATCACTCTAATAATTCCCAAAGTTGTGAGATTTTTTATTATAGTTTAAAGAATATCAGAGGTAACCACAAACCTACTTTTAAGCTTTAGGATCTATCCTTCCTAATGCTCAGAGAGGTCTCTCTCTATAAGATTTAACTTTGTTTTTAGGCTAGTTATATAGGGAAAATTGGTTTTGGGGTTTTGATTTGAGTTGGTGGGGAAATCACTTACTGAGATGGATAGCTATAGATTTCGTAACCCATTGGGTAGATGGAGTCATGGAAAATTTTAGGGGCTAATATTCGCAGGTGGGCTAATTTTCCAAGGTTTTTCCAAAAAAAAGATTCACCAATTTCCATTTTTTTATAAAAATGATTCGCCCAAATTTTACAATATAAAATTATTTTACGTTAAAAATCGCCAACATTAAATAGACATTATATATAATATCATTATAAATTTGAATAATTCTACAAATATATCAATAAAATTTTTATAGTTTGCATATTAGAGACTACTGAGATTCGCCAATTTTTTAAACTTCAAGATAATTTTCCATCCTTAAAATTATCCCTCGATGGAGTCAATTTTTAAATAAGGCATATCAAGGTCAAGGTCTAAAGAAATTTTTTTATAGGGCAAGATAGTAGAGTCACTTCAGATCTTCAAAGGCTGATGGTGAAATGGTTTTAATCGGGATAAAGAGAAATTAAGGGTTCTTAAATCCAGATAAGGAGTGAAAAGCAGAGCTCAATTGAAATCAGAGAGCAATTAAGGTTTCCCTGGTCTAGATGTCAGCAAAAAACATTTAAATGAAAATCAATCAATAATAGATTGCTTTTAACAAATTCCGAGATAACAATTCCTGATTTCACATTAAAATTTACAACGCATTCATGAATGGATGGAAACATAAGAAAATTGACAAATAACATGAGAAAATACTTCACTTAAGTGGCCCAACACATGAATTTTGTAATATGATGCTTTATTTCCTTTGATCCAGTTTGTTGACATGAACTTGATACAAAAAACCCTTCAGGTTTAGAAAATATGACTACAGAAATGTTCAGCAATTAATCCACCCTCAATACTTCAAATTATGAAGTATTTATACAAAAACTAGTATAAAATATCCTAGAACAATCTTAGGAATTTTTCTTGGAAAACAAAATATCTTCTTGCAAGAAGATAGTGACAACTGCATAACTAATTGCTAACTGTACTATTTATTGAAATTAAATAGCTTGATGTTTGGATTTGGGCTGCAGCTGGACAAATGAGATGTCCCTCACACTGGAAGTTTTATCTTCAATCTATTTGTGCTCTTCATCTTTCATCTGATACTCTTTTTAATTGATACTCTTTGACTTGATACACTTCGACTACTACAAAAACTATTTTACTGCTGAAGTAAAAACAAAAACTCTATTTTTTACCTTTCATGCTCTACCTTCACTGTAATTTAATTTTTACAGTAAATCTGTTAACTTCTCTCAGAGCTCAGCTTCTGGCACTTTGATATTCTTTAGCTTTCTGAAGTTTTCAGAAGCTTCAATGTATCTTACAAATGTTGGTTTGATCACAAAAAATTGTTTTACTTCATGCTGCAAGTAAAACAAATTTTCAATACTCTTGTGCAAAAATTTCCCTATTTGGATTCCCTACCAATCTGATTTGTTTACCTGTTCTTTGGAAAAATCCCTTATATTTTTATTTATGATCTTCTTGTTTCATCAATTTATCATTGATTACTAGAATATTTGGAAGACCTTTTTGCCTCAAAACATCAAATTTTACCATGAATCTTGTGATTGCCATCACCATGTTTTGGAACTTTTCTTTCAATTGTTTCATCAAGTTCTTCTTGGAAATTACCTTTCTTACCTCAAGTATGGTTCCGTCCTATCTGTTATTCCAATTTCATCTAATTCTTATTTATTTTTAGAATTAAGGAACTTAATAATTTCCAATGCTTCTTCAGGTTTGGTACCTAGCTCCTCTTTGGTCCTGTTTATTTCTTCTCTTGTTGCTTTCAGTAAGTCCTTCTATTCATAAATCACCTATATTGATTGCCAAGTATCATTGAATAATTCAACGATATTGGACCATAATTTATTTTTAATATATTCCATGGGTTCTGTCAAATTCAACTCTATTTCCAATTTCTTGAGTTGTTCACTCAACCTTTTAGCCCTTTTCTCTTCAATCTTGGCATTGATATGTGCAAGATTTTTGGCATCTTCCAGATTTTTAATTTTCTCCTTTAACCTGTTTACTCAATTGGTTTGTATGGACATGTCCTCCATTGCCTTTACCAATTTTTTGGCCTCATCTGATTGCTGGACTACTGAAGTGGAAGATTCAGTGGCAGAAGTGATTGATGAAGTTATTGGAACTACTGTAGCCAATGGAACCTTTTGGAGCTAATTCTTCTGCTAGAGTGGATGGCACTACTGTTGTAACCATAGGAATTATAGTAGGAGGGACATTTTGTTCTTTGGAAACTTCTTTTTCTTGGACCAATTTGTCCATCTCAATCTCCATCTCTTTAATTTGTGTTGTCATCTGCAATATGAGATTCATCATCTCATCCTTTTGATTGGATTCATGTAGAATCTCCTTGGCCTGTGGATGCTCTGTAGGAGGTAATTTCAACTGTTTTCTGAGTGCAACAATATCAACATTTTTCTTTTTTATTATTTCTTCTGTAGCTTTTACATTAGTAGGATCATAACCCACCTCAATTAATAACTCCTCCAAGGATTTGATTCTGGTATCCTTGGCATATGAAGAAGATTTTTCAACTTTCAGCTTATCTTTGACATTTATAAAAGTATTTTGGAGCTTTTGAGCACTCATTTCTTTTGTAGTCATTGTAGAATATATCATCTCTGAACTCTATTTATGGAATTAAATTTGGTCCAAGGGATGAATGTCTTGGAATAGTACTTCAAAATCAACCTTTTGTAATCAGATGTTGTTTAGGGAGTTGGCACTATGGGTTAAAGCACTATCATTAAAAATGTATTGTTCTTATAATAAAGGCTGAAAGCAACCTATTTTGTATTCTAGGAGTCTAATTTAAGTATTGAGAATAAATTTCATTCTTAATTTCCTCATTTTTGGCTTTAATCTCTTTAAAATTTTCCTTAATGTCCATATTTTTATCTTCTGTCTGTTTTGATGATGATACTTCCACACTCAGTTATTTCTGGATCAATTATGTATTGGAAGTTGCAAGTTGTTGTTCATTTACAATCATTGTGGAAGGCGCAATGTATTTATCTAGAATCTCTGTATCTATAATCTCCACTGTCTCTTTTTCTTTATCTGCGGGATTGATCTTTGGTTTCTTTTTGTACCTGAGTTTAAACTTGGTTTCTATGGTAGTTTCAGCAGTGTAAAAGCTTTCTTCCCTATTTCTTTTTATACCTTTGTCTTCCTGAGCTGGAATCTGCAAAATGTGACTAGTATCACTTTGCTTATCAGCTTCTACCAGTGTATTTTCTAACCATTCAGTTTGGTTATAAAATTTCTCAATTTCGGTCTTCTTTTCATGAATGTAGGGAGTTAATTTAAACTTCACTGTCATTTTTCTTATTATACCATAAGGATCATAGTTCCAAAGAAAATTTTTGCTGAATTTGTACTCTAACAACTGCTTTTCTGCCTCTATATCTGCTTCTCTGTTATTGCATATAAATGGACCCACTTGGTTCTTCAATTTACATTGGGTTTTCTTCTTAACAGCCAAGAAATTTAAAGAATATGAATTCAAAATATTTCTTATATATTCTAAAGAAAACAACCTCATTGGTAAATATTTTTGAAACTTGTAAGGAATGAGGTTTGTCCCATAAACTCTTATTTCAGTGTGATTTTGGTATAAATACCAATCACCTATCCTGCTCTGTTCTGAAAATTGTAAAACCCTCTTGATTTCATCACTGATTCTAGGTTTCACAGTGTCTTTTAGCAGATTCACTAATGGATGGATGAAAAAATTTGTAAATTCTGCATATGTGAACTCTTTTGACTGCTTTGTGATCAACGATGTCCAGAAAATAATAAACTATGCATTTCCTTCTATATCCATCTTTTGAAGAGTTATAGGAAACTTGTATGACTGAAAGTAAAGGAACATGTTGAAAATAAAAGAAGTATACCTAAAGACACCTTTAGTAGGTAATTTAACAAGTTGTTCATGGATGTTATCGGCAATATACTGGGAAAAATTATAAATAACTGCAGGGGGCTAACTAGGCACAAAAATGGACAGGAAACCAAGTATAGATGCATCAATATGTTCATATGTGAAGTAACCAAGGATAAAAGACAACATAGAAATAATGTGTCTAGTTCCTTATGGGAATTTAGAAGAGGAATGTGGAGGGTTGAGCTTGGGGATTTCTACATAGGAGGGCATGAATGTTTGGAAGATTTGGAATCTTTTGGGAAAATATAACTCAAAATAGAACTTTGTCAAAGCTTCAATGGATAAAGGGACTGCATTAGGCTCCGACTGCAATTGAAGCATTTGGTTTATAGATTCAACTGTTATGGGAAACAATATTTCTTTTTCGGAATTGACAATGGCTCTTTGATATGGAGAATAATGAGATTGGCATAATCTGATGGTTTCTGGGAATTGATGGGTGTGAGGAACAACATACTTAGGAAAATTAGATTCCCAAATAAGAACATCATTTACTTGGTCCAAGGATTTCTCTTGCCTCCAGCAGTGGAGTTCAAGGAGGTTAAATTCAATTACAGGATCTGTGATTTTTTAGTCTACATCAGCTAAGGGAGTATGCTCCACATCTACAATGGGAGGTTTTAGAGGATTAATTACAATTGTGCTTTTGGATTCCATTGATAGGTTTTTTCTTATCAATTTTAACACTCTTGATCTTCAAAACTTAGTTTTAGGCCTGTGACACACTTCTATAAGATTAAACTGTTTACAGAAGGACTTTAATTATAACATAGGGTCTATCTTGGACTGCAAAAGGAATAATTTAGGTTACTCTGACTCAAACTGTCAATTTTGTTTTAAAAACCAATTTCTTGACCTTTACAGACTCAACAAAAGATATCAAGGGTTTACTGTAATTTTTTGCTGATGAAGCAATCCTAAAACATCAAAGCTTATGCAAAAGGGGGTTCTGAGTACTGTAGAAAGGCTTTCGAAATCTCAAAGGGCTTCTTAAGTTTGAAAATGCCTAAATTCACTTCAAATTTTCTTTAAAAACATATTACAGCTTCAGAAACTGTGGAAATGCTCATGGTTTATAGCCAAGATCAATTTATGTGGAAATATGGTTTTTCTTTAGGCAGACAGGCTTTAAAAGGCTTCAATTTAGCAATATATTTCTTTCAGATGGATGGATAGGTCTTTTTTATGAAGAATACATGTGAATTTAGGAAATTTGCTGCGGAAAAGGGTTTTTTGTGTGTTGAAAGCTTTAAAAAGCTTGTTGTGGCCTTTATATGCAGTTTGGAGGCTTTTCAGTGATCATAGCAATGGATTTGGATTAATTCTGTTGATTTATGCGCTAAAACAAAGACGACAACTTATTATTTTCATTCTGGAGAGGTTTATGAGCAGAAAGGTAACATAAAGGTTAAAATACGTGCATTATATTGTTTTTAAAAATAATTTGAGTTAAACAGTGATCGGATTAACTATTATTCAATTCAAATTATCAACAGTTTGGGCACGAGAGAAAGAATTACTGCCAGTGGTTTTCGCAAAGTTGAAGGGCGGTAAATGGTTTTTGTTGAATCGATGCGATCTAACAAATTTGCGACGCATAGAGGGGAGTGAAAACGGTGAAACAAATTTTATCGCAATTTTTATTTTGGTTAAAGACCTCGTAATCAAATATGCGATAGGAGGTATGCACCGTTGGATCTAGCGGAATGAAGCAAATGGTTGGGATTTGAAGATGGAGTTGCGAGGTAATGTGAGTGTGGCCCGATATTTCTTTATGCAACGGGAGTAAAAACATATTAAAACATGAGGTTTTAATATAAATTTTATATTTGGAATATGATAGGCGAGTATAGTTTATTTAAAAAATGAAATGGATGTATGTGTAAGTTTGGGATAGGCGGGATATTTGTATAAAGGGATAGTTTTAACCTATGGGGAGCGGGAATAATATGTCATTTGGGGAAAATAAATCATAGGGTAAAAGTAAAATATGGGTTTGGGATATTATTTAAATGGATTTAATACAATACGGGAGAGGAAAGGTTAATAGGGAGCTAATACATAAGTTAAAGTGTTAATAAAGAAGTGTATAAGCAGGAATGAAAAATATACTAAATATAGTGTTAAAACATGATTTTAGACGAGATTTTCATAGTAGTGGCCTAATATTAACATTTTAGCACTTATACTTAGAGTAAAAGAATTTTTTGGGTTTTTTGAATGAAATGAGAATTAGTTAAAGGGGCTTTTACTTTTACTAAGTAAAAATGTCTTATAAACTTAGGAAAAGGGGATTTTGTAGGGTAAAATAAGTAATATAAGGAAAAAAAGGGATTTTTATGAAGGGGGAAAGGATGAAAAATGGGGGGAATTTTAATACCTTGGTGCCAATGAGTCATTAAGACGTGGGTCTGGTCCCACAAAAAGTCAAAGAAATGCTCTGAGTCTTTATAACTGAAAGGTATAGTACCGGAACACATTGTGGGGAGGAAAATTAGTACTTTTCCCAAATGATGTTTATCCATTCCTTGTGAAACTGCTTTCCTCCTAGTCATATGCTACCTTAACATTTTTATTTCATTTACCTGGAGTGCATTTGAGCTTGCAAACCTTTGTTCACTTTTCTTTTAAAACATCAAACTAACTAATTCTACCTTTATTTATTTGAAGGGCTCAGATTAAGCTATTGAGCTCTTTATTTATTATCTACCTAACTACTGATCTACCAATATTAAACTATTTGGCAAGATTTTTATTCTCTATCTATCAGCATGAAATTTAAAGTAATGAAAATTCAATATTAAGTTGTTTGACTCATCATGGATTATGGCATTTTGAACAAGCTGCACATAATCATTTATTTGGCAGTAAAAAGTAACCAGTAGTGGTGTTTGGACTTGCATCACTTTCATGTCTTTATTCTTATCTCTTTTTTGTGTTTGGGGTCCATTTTTTCTATTCTTTTTTGATATTTTTCTTTAAGTCCTTTGATGTTTCTTTTACGACTTTTACCCTCTTTACATTTTTTATTTTCTAATTTGGGAAAAAAAATTGGAGAAAGCAAAGTATGTACATATTATAAGACTAATTAAATTCAATTAAAAAATTATGAATCCTATTATTATAGGACCCTAACGGAGACCAATCTACTCATGGTTGTGATGTTCGATCGTGAGGTGGAATAATTGGTTGAGGGTTGAGGTGGTTTGGCCTCTGGAAGCCCTGGTTTGGTTTTGATTGATGTTTTTTATGATATCCAACATTCATGCTTGGAATATGGCATGGGGGTGAATGGATGAAGATAGATCTAGCTCAACCATGTCTACGGTCGAGTGAAACCTAGAAGTCCCAGAATTGGTTGCATTTTTCCTATGGAAATAAGAGGTATTTTCCTCTTGTATTCAAGGGTAAATATTCTTGATATTATGTCGCTTAAATGGTTGTTCTATGATTTTCATTTCTCTTATCTATATGTTGGTTATGAATGTGTTATATGTTAGTAATGATGTATGGATCTCATCATGTTTTTACATGTAAATAAATAAAAAATGAATCTATGACCAAATAGATGATAATGTAGTTAATGTGATGAGGCAACAATTCTTTTTAGTGATTCTCATATAAGTATGAGACCCCTATGCTCATACATGTTGTTTAAACCTGTAGATTACATATTTATGGCACATTTGATGAAACACTTGTTATGGCTAGTAGGGGTCCAATCAAGTCGCTATCTAATTGTTTGAATTTACATTGTTATTTGGTTGTTATCTTTCAGTTCTAAAAGTGTCATGGTGTTCTGGGAAGTGACCTGAGCTCCGAACCTGAAAAAGTGGCACAAAAATCGGGGTTGAAAAATCAGCATTAATAGAGGAAGTCCTGAATCATATGCATACCCATGTTGTGTGTGCGAATGGAGGCTTCCAATCGCACTATTGTCAATGTCAAGGGAGAAACTAGGGGATTGATGCATGAAAAGGTGAATTTGGATCAGTGGCTAGCCTCTTGTAATGTTGGGATGGATCTTTGGTGTCTTTCAGCGTGAGAAGAAGTTCTTTGTTGTTGTATGGTGTCAATTCCACTTCCTTAAGGTGACCTAGGAGGTTGAATCAGATCATAGTACCTCTTCGTCACATGTTTACCTCATTTGGGTAGTTACTTGGGTAGATGTGGGAGGAGGGTGTTACAGAGTGGTATCAGATCATGGTTCACCCATCAAACTGGATGGGTGGTGTGTTGGTCATGCATTCATGTCGGTTTCGTATATTTTTCTTATTCTTATGCTATATGTGATTGTTGCATATGCATGGTGATTGGTCATGGTTGCACTGATGTCACAATGGGAGAATTGATGGTGTTGTTGTGAAATGTGTTGTCATAAGTGTATGATCGGTTATGTGTTATTTATACATGTCAAGTTCTTACATATTTTTAGTGTACATTGGTGTGGTTGTTGTAGTAATGGATGAGGTCATGGTATGTGTAGTAGATATGGGCATGCATTGATGACTGGACTCTAGCTAGAATAATTTTTATGTGTTGATATACCTATGAGTTATATGTCTATATGTTGTCATGGTTATGTGTATACATGTATTATTTGATTGTTTTATCTTTTAGGAGATATCCTCCCTGAATTATGCTAAGGTACATTGGTTTATTGAGATTTGGTTTAACTGATATGAGATGCCTTGCAGGAAAGAAATCAAAGATGACTAGCAGGATGGTAGACTGCAGACATTCTCCCTATGAATTAAATGAGCAGCATGGTGGTGGGAAATATTCTTACTTAGCATACACATTGAGAAATTTGAAGGAAGAAATAAGGAGTTGTAAATCAGATAATGACAGAATCATACAGGAACAATAGAAACAAATAGAATTTAATGCAGTAATCCTTTAGAGTTTTTCTGAGTTGGAGTGACAGGGGCCACTTTGGATCAGCTATGGATAGGAGGATGTGACTAATTGTTCATATGGTAGTAGGTATCATGGTGGTCACAGGTCACATAGATATGACATAATAAGAGATTGTAGGTTATTGGACACTCTGGATAGGAGAGGTGATAGAGACAGGTAATATTCTAGTTATGTTTCTAACAGGAACTATGATCGTCACCATTATCATCCTTTCAGGAGGAGTGACAAGGGATATTTTCTGGAAGAGTTTAATATATCAAAGCCACCTGCATTTGATGGAGAAATTAAGAAATCATGGGTTGCATAAGCATGGTTTCTTGGTATGAGGAAGTTCTTCAGGTTGCATGATTACATACTCAGAAAACATGAAAGCCAGAATAGTTGCATTTATCCTCAAAGGTAAAGCAGATATTTGGTGGGAAGATGTGAAGAATGTCAGGGATATTTATGAGGAGGAATTGACTTGGAGCAGATTCTAGAGACTATTTTGGAAGAAGTATCTACAATAGAGATATTATGATGGCAGGGAAAATTAATTTTATGAGCTAAATATGGGATCTATGACCAATGAGGAGTACACTAGCATATTTCTAGATTTGTTATGTTATGTGCCTTACCTCAAGGAGGAGAAGGCCAATATTCATATATTTATCAATGGGTTTACAATAGCATTCAAGGGTAGGATTGAGTTTAATGAGCCTATATGATTGGATGAGGCCATTCAGAAGCTAAATCATTGTTACAGGAAATCAAAGCACATACTAAGACTAAGTAGGATTGGAAAGGTAATGATAAGAATAAAGCAAAATGGGACAAGAAGAGATAAAGACCTCAGGACATAGGTAACAAAGAGAATGTTTCACCACCTAATAAGTTCAATACATCTGGTAGAGAACAGGGACTTCGGTCTGAGGAGCAGAATAAGAGTGAAAATAGGGAGCCCATGCGGTGCTGGACTTGTGGAGGAGATCATCGTAGGAGATATTGTCCACAACATCAAGGTGGAAGACCATAGATATACAATTATTAGGAGCCACACATAGTGGGAGATGTTGGATAGAGTATTCCCGCGATCTATGAAGTGCTGGATAACAAAAAGTCAAATCACTAGGAATTTATTATCGAGATGGATGGTAAGTTTTTTGTTCAAGTTGTTTCTATTTTTATTGATGCTGAATCTAATTATAGTTATGTTAATCCTAACTTGGTGGATAATTTTGGTTTGAATAAATAAGTGGATGTAGATTCTTGGTTAGTGTAGTTGGATACAAGTACAAATATAAGAGTTCATCATTGGCTAAGAGCTTGTGCATTTGAATTGAATGGTATGCACACCTCAACACATTTGAATGTATTATCGTTGGGATCATATAAAATGATTTTAGGTATGGATTGGTTGTATCTTCATAGAACCAAGGTGGATTTTTATGAAAAGTCTATTGAGTTCTTAGAGAACAATGGGGAACAAAGAGTCTTATAGGGTAAGAAGAAAGCAACATCGGTGAGAATGATGACAGATATAGCGTAGTCACAAGAAAGGGTGTGTGTTTCTTGAAGTGCATATTTATAATTACAAAGGTAATGAAGTAGAGGATGCAAATGCATTAAGCAGGTACCCACTTTTACAATTGTTTCATGATGTATTTCCAGCATAGATTTCAGATTTTCCACCTCATAGGGAAGTAGAATTTTTTTATTGAGTTGGTGTTAGCGGCAGTGCCAACATCTAAGGCACCTTACAGAATGAGCACACCAGAGTTGGTAGATTTGAAGTTGCAGTTGAAGGAAATGTTGGACAAGGGATACATTAGGCCAAGTGTATCACCATGGGGTGCACTGGTATTGTTTGTGAAGAATAAATATGGTACCCTCACATTATGCATTGACTACAGAGAGTTGAACAAAGTGACCATCAAGAACAAGTATTTGTTTCAGAGGATTGATGACTTGTTCTATCCATTGAAGGGAGAAGCAATGTTCTCAAATATTGATATGAGACCCAGATGTCATGAGGTACAATTAAATAATAAGACATCTATAAGACAAATTTCCATACCAGGTATGGACATTATGAGTATTTTGTAGTTCCATTTGGTTTGAGTAATTCTCTAGCTGCTTTTATGTCCTTGATGAATAGTGTGTTGTGTCCTTATTTGGACAAGTTCGTTATTTTTTTCATTGATGATATATTGGTATATTATAAAAATAAAGAAGAGCATGTCGAACATAGAGTGCATTACTTGGGACATGTTGTTTCCAAGGAAGGCATAGGAGTAGATCCAAAAAATACAAGGGATATCAGAAATTGGGTAGCTTCTAGGAATGTGGATGAGGTAAGGTCCTTCATGGGGTTAGAAAGCTATTGCAAGAGGTTCATCAGGAAATTATCAACTATTTCTTATGCTATTACATCATTTCAAAGGAAAGGTAAGAAAATTGAAAGGACAGAGAATTGTGAAGCCATTTTTGAGCAGTTAAAGTAGTTGTTGACACATACTCTAGTGTTAAAGATCGCAAATCTAGAAAATGAGTTTTTGGTGTGTACAAATTATTACAAGAGAGAGCTTGGTGGATACCTTATGCAAGAAGGAAAGGTGGTATTTTATGAGTCACGAAAAATAAATGAGCATGGTCAGAATTATCCGACACATGATCTTGAGTTAGCAACAATGATTCATGCATTGAAGATGTAGAGGCACTATCTTCTAGGTAGCAAATTTTTATTGATGAGTAATCACAGTGGATTGCATTCTCTATATGACCAACTGAATATGAATGCTAGGCAAGCTAGATGGTTGGGCACGATCAATAAGTTTGACTTCGAGATTAACTGCAAATTTTTTGTTGCAATAGCAGCATGAATTTTAATAGATCCATTTTCTCAAAGAATAATCAATAAATGACCATAAGAAAGAAAGCAGGTTTTCCCTTTTGGGTTTCCTGGGTAAAACAAGTGTGTCAATTTTGTGTGCATGAATTTTTATCTCAATAATTTTCTGTTACATGTTGAAAGTTCAGAAACTTTGTATCTTAGTGAAAGTTAAACTTGGGTTCAGTTTTCAGTTGCCTTGATTTTCAATTGATTCACCTGAGTAGTTTCAGAGTTTCAAGAAAATTAACATATTTATGTAAGTAGGATGAGAAAAACCTTAAAAATAAATAATATATTATAATAAGAACCTTATTTTTGACTTCCTAGTGAAGTGGTAATCCACCTTAGAATTATATAGAGATATTATTAAATAGATATCCCTTTATCTCTAAGATATATATAGACATATTTCTAACTAAATGAATAAACGATTATTTAAACATTTCTTCTCCATAATCAATTGGTTTTTACATGAGTATAATTATTGTGGCATATCATCCTTACCCTCAATAATGATTAACAGGAAAGATAAATAAATAAATATTATGTATGTATGTAGTTAGATAGGAGAGCATTACAGTTGGTCATAATGCATTTTAATGTATAATTTTAGAGGTTTATTGGTCAATATATACAATGAAAGTATAATTTAGAGGATTTCTTCAATTCATTTTATATGGATCTCAAGCATGAGAGGAAAAAAAACTTACTCCAAAAATTCTAATTTTTTTTTTTTTTTTAGAAAAATAAGTTAGCCAATATTTTGAAATTGAAATTCACTTTGGATATTAGGAGATATTATAAAATAAAGTGTTTTAAACTTTCTAGTATCAAAAAATAAATAAATAAAATATAAACTTAAATAGTGAAATAGCTATTAAAAGGATTTATTTTTTTATAAAATTCAATATATTAATTTGGAATTTAATTTAATCATAAAATAATAATAATTATTATTAAATAGAAATTCTTAAAACGTTATAATTATAAAATTTATATAAAACTAATAAATAAATAAATATTTCCATACACACATTAGAGTATGTAAAATTGTTCACGACATCAACAACAAATAGAAAATTGTTTATTATTAAATAAAAAACTAATAAATAATAAATATTTTCATAAAAAAATTCAAATATATACAATTATTTAGGTGAACCTCAACATCTAATAGAAAGTTGTTTATTAATATTATTAAACAACCAAATCCAACCATGGTAGGTAAAGGTTATCACTTTATTACACTAAAGGTGTTTTTTCTATGAAATGTTTGGGCAAACACTGTTTGCTCCAGCCAATCTGAGAGTTCAATTTTTGTCTTCCTTGCTAGTAAAAATCTAACAAGTGGAAAGGTTTTGCTTCAACAATTTTTGCTCGAGTTGTCTTTAGTGCGACTTTTTGAGGGTTTTTCCGGTGTATTTTTCCGGTCTAATTTCTCTAAAATTCGGCAGGAATTCATTGAAAACATAATTTTGATGGGTAAAATTGAACAATCCAAATTCCCTAGAGGTTTTTTAGGGTGTTGAATCCATATATACAGTAAAAAAAACCAGTTTAAATAACAAAAATCAAGATTTCACCTCAAATATTTTCACCCAATTCTGGCACCGGAAACTCTAAAAACTCGCACTAAATACAACACCATGTTTTCCTAGTATAGATTTGGAGTGTCGCCAAACACTTCAGTACCGGATACTGGGTTTGAATCTCCACCAGAGCCAAGAAATGGACACACTATCGTGCCCTCGTCATGCAGTTGATGTGTTTTGTTAAAACTTTAATTAAACTGGAAGGGGTGGTGAATCAGTTTAATGCATTAATGTTCTTTTAAACTTTCTTTTATACTTATTTAAACCTTAATTTCATAATCATCTTAATGTATAATGGATCTTCAATCTTAATGAGTGAGCAGTAGGTATTAAGCAGATTAAATATATAATATCACATAATCATCATGCACATAGACAATAGATATAAGTGGAAACCCATAAGGGAGAAAACCACATATTATTATTTTTGTGATGCAAAGGCAAGCTCCAACTCCCTCTCACCACTAATTTTCTGTAGGCTCCAACCTACAGGAGGCTACTACCTCAATTTTTCAAGCTACAACTTGCAAGGAAGCTCCAACTCCCATCTATTTTTCGCAGGCTATAACCCACAGGAGGCTCCTACCTCAGCTAGCTACAACTGGACATCTATCAACCTACAAATTGATATGGAAGTGCCAACTTCCTCACACTATAATGAAAACACATATTGATTTACTTGGATACCATATTTGTTCTATTCCTTCTTCACTGTTATCCTCCAGCCTTCACATCTGCCTTATATCATCTCTGGATCTACACAACTTCTCTATCTGCTCTTTCTTCTTCTTATTCTTCCACTCTCTAACATCTCTATTCATATGATAGTAAAATAATTTATAGAGATCACCTCATAATTGTTTGTATTTGTATGGGAATATGAAATGAACAGGTATGACTCTTTTCATTCCACCTTCTCATTTTCTTGCTCAACACATTCAGAATAATATAACAATATGTACACATTTTAGTATTACATTGGAGTTTTTCTTTGCCTACGGAGACTTGCCTTTGCATCACAAAAAATATAAAAATAAATAATACACTTTCAGTTAAAATCACATATTTACTCAGTCCTTTCATCTTCTTCGCTTTGTTGTGCATTTGTCCTTTTCTTCTTGTTGTCTTGTGTATTTTTTGTTTCTGCCGTTATATTCCACCTTTGTTGTATAACTGCCCTTTTCTTTTATTACTTGTGACTTTTCTTTTTCATTCAACCTTTTCATCTGCCCATGCCTTCGCACCACTTTTCTGCCTGTGTTCCTCATCCTTTGAATTGCATTCAGATTATTCCTTTCTGACCTGTGGGTTGTGGCCCACATACAACTCCCTTTATACTCATGGCGGATTACAAATCCGGGCTTTAATGAACATACATACGTTTAAACGATCATCAACACATATATATTTAAACATACATACAATTAGTAGTCAACAACGTAAAATTTACACTATGACGCATATAACATACACGAAACAAATGCTAATAGATCCCACAATTCTTAACCAATGATATCTCATCGCAAATCCTTATGCGCAGGTTTCCCACTCTAATGTTAGTGATAAACCTTAAAACTTGCGATCTGTGGTCATGCACGGTGCTGTCACGTGGATTCCCTTCATCGCATCGCATTGCATAAACCTTATCGCATCACAACCTACATAACATTCCTTGTGATATATTTGAAGTTATCTCCTATTTATTACGGTATGCGATGGTGTGCAAGGTCGACATGTGTCCCTCCATTTCGCATCACAAAATATTTAACTTAAATTGCGTTCCCCTTATCGCTATCCTTTAAGCGTTGTGATGTGCGATATGCAGTTTGCCATCTGTCGTTGATCTTCCCCTAGATATAACGGTCCTCATTTGATCGCACTTTGCACTTTATAATATTTACTTTGTGGTTATACTCTATTCCTTGCGATGTGCGATATTGCGCTATACCGTTGTATGTCCCTTCTTCCTTTCACATAGCAACTGATTTAACTTACCTTGCGATGCCTTAAAACTTACCCATTATACTTTTTGATTTGCGCTTTTGATCTCCATCGATGCAATCATCACCGTTGATCTACCCAGATGTACAGTCCTCATTACTTCTTGAAATTCAGTTGTATTTATGCCTCGCTTATCTTACGATGAATCATATCTGTCCATTTCTTGCCTTTGTTTTTGCACTCTAATCCCAATTGTCTGCTCACCTTTGCGTAGCTCTTCTTCGCCTCTTATGCCTGCTTTGATCTCAGTCATCCATCTCTTGCCTTTGCTGTTGCGATCTAATCGTTACCATCTGTTCACCTCACTTGGAATTCTTCAAAGACTTTTCTACCTTAGTCTATTTTTCGTTTGTTTACGATGTCTCGCTCTATAACTTTGGTTTTTGCATGTTGTTCCTCCTCTGCTTGTCTTCACTGCTTCTCTACCGCGTTGTTGTCTTACTGCATTTGGTGCCTTGTTGCATCTCTTCTACCTTTGCTAGATCTGTTGCCTCTGCTACATTCACTGTTTTGTTGCCTCTGTTGCATTCACTGTTTTGTTGCCTCTATTGCCTTGCTGCCTTTGGTGCCTTCTTAGCTGCATTTGATGCCTCTTTGCTCCATTTTCTACCTCTGCATTAGGTAATACTTCTATTGATTCTCCTTTGCCTCTCTACTGCACAATGTATGATATCCTCATTTACCTTATAACCGATGATTCTGGTGTTTCTCCTATCTATATCTTTTCCATCAATGACAATATTTCCAATAGTCTCCCCCCTTGGCATTGATGGAAATACTCCAATAGTTCCTCTAGGATTTCCTCCCCTTCTCATTTTGAGAGGTGTCTTTTCTTCCTTTTCTTGATTTTCCTCCCCCTTTGACATCAATGCCAAAGGGTTGCACATTTCCCACTGTGGTTTCTACCTTTTCATAATACTCTAATATTGAGGACCTGTACCATGCACTTCTCCATTTCTCTAGCTCTTTTGTGACAACTTTTATTGACTGCTCTCCCCCTGGAATGATGCTTTATTGTTTGATACTAACTGTCACTTGTCTACTACACTGATCGCGTTCCTTGTATGTAGCCTTTGCTAGTGTATTTCCAACAGTCTGCCCATGATACCATTATATATATATATATTTGATTTTTTTTATCATATCAGAGGGTAACATCTGCAGATACTACCCCTAGTTTGTCGCTTAGATATTCGAATGGTTCTTTAGCAAGAGGTTTTTTGAATATGTCTATTGTTTGCTCCTTTGTTGGTACATATTCCAACTTCACTATTTTCTATGCTACTTGTTCTCTGAGGAAGTGGTACTTTATTAGGATGTGCTTTGTTTAGAATGAAGTATAGGATTTTTTGATATACTTATTGCACTACTATTCTCACATTTGATAGAAATGGGTTCATCAATGCTTACCTTCATGTCTTGGAGTTTTGTTTCATCCACATTACTTGTGTGCAACAAGCTTCTGTTGCTATGTATTCCATTTCTGTTGTAGATAGAGAGATAGAAGTTTGCTTCTTTCTTAGCCATGCCACCATAATTTCTCCCAAATAAAAATCACCTCCACTTGTGCCTTTTGTAATATTCCCAAATGGGAAATGCAGCAATACAAGACATATTTGTAGGAAAATAACGCAATTCATATAAGATACAACAGGAGGCCAATAAGGAGACGTTTTAAATTTATTTACGACAGCAAAATATATGTACAATGAAGCCCATAAGATGCATAACTGGAAATACAATTCACTAATAGAAGAAAATCCTCAAAACGAGGTGTTGCAACCATGTATTAGACTGGAAATGCCTTTACAACGTTATTTTATTGGGCTGCAACAGCTGAAGATTACACTTTAGATATAGATCATATAAGTTCATGAAAATTCAGATATATAACACATCCATACACTATAGAGGCTCTTCTGGTAGTCCCCCTTGGGGTTTTTAGCAAAACACCATGTACAAGCAGTAGATCTAAGATCTAAGTTTGCAGATCTGCAGTAATAATTAGATATTCAGAAATATTTAGAAGTTTTCAGAGCAGATCTAATATGACAAGAAGTAGATCTCCTCCAATGGATCTCCAAAGTGAAGGGAAAATCCCCAACACTTGAAAACCAACTCTCCAAATGGTGTGCCAAAACACCCTGCAACAACACCTACAGGAATAATGCAGATCTGGAAGAAAAAATGCGTTGTAGGGTTTAGAACATAGTTGGCCACATGCCAAGATTAGAAAATGAAGTTCAAGATGTTCAATACCCTCCTGCCAATGGTTTAGAAACTTTCCCCACTAAAAAGGAGCACTGAAATCGTCTAGATTTGAGTATATATAGCCTCCACTTGCTGCAACTTTCAAAGACAACCAAACCCTTATTAGGATCTTCATTGTAGTTGGAAGAAAAATATTTTCCTTTAGCCATATAGTGGACTATGCAATACAAGACTCTCCCAAGAGCTACTCAATGGGAAGAGGTGGGATTCCCAATAAAAAACACCCAATGCTAAACAACATTTGCAATCTAGGCTAAACAACCACGGAAAACTATATGTCTAAACAGAAGATATATCAAAATCCAATATCATTCAACAACCTTCTCATGCTGCCATCCTCTTCCTTTTATAATTTGAGAGCTTGCAAACCCTAAACCACTTTGAATTAGATCACTTCTTTCACACAATCCATCTCCATCTAAAAATGTGTTGTGCCTCATTAATGGCCACTCCTCCAAGACAACGTTGTAGATCTGGTCAAGGTTGACCCAATCAAAACATCCAACCCCTTTCACACCTAAGGGTGCTTGTTAAAACAACCAAGATTTATCTTTTTTACATTTGGCATTGATTTATTCATCTTTTAGGAGTATTACGGACGTCCTTTACACTTTTATTCTTTAAACAAAGAAAGAAAACAAAAATGAATATTCCAATTAGCTTAGGACTAATTGGGAATATTACACTTTTCCTGTCATCCACACAGCTGGCCCAATCTGCATCTGTGTATGTTGTCAATGTGAAGTTTTTTCCTTTTGGATACCATAGGCCATAATGTGCAGTTCCTTGTAGATATCTGAATATCCTCTTGATTTATAGCAAGTGATTTTGTTTTGGTGCTGCTTGATATCTTTCCACAAGTCGTACTGAAAACATAATGTCTAGTCTAGAGGCAGTTAGGTACAACAAACTTTCTATCATGGATCTATAAATTCTTTGATCTACATCTGCAGATCCATTATCAACACATAGTTTGCATCCAATGATCATGGGAGTTGACACAGGTTTGCAATCTTCCATTTGTAACTTTTTCAACATCTCGCTTAAGTATTTTTCTTGTGAAATGAATATTCTTATGTTATTTTATAGAATTTGAAGTCCTAAATAGAAGGTGAGCTCTCCAATCATAGACATCTCAAATTCTGATTTCATCCCTTTTGCAAATCGTTTTACTAACTCATCCTTATTTCTACCAAACATGATGGAATCTACATATACTACTACAATTAACAGTGCATTTTCATCAGCCTTTATGTACAAATTGTTGTCTACTCATCCTTTCTTGAACCCTTGTTTTTGTAAGTATTTGTCCAGCCTTGAATACCATGCACAAGGAGCTTGTTTCAGACCATATAAGGCTTTCTTTAATCTGCGCACATAGTCATGTTTATCTGTTAAAGAGAATCCTTCAGGTTGTTCCATGTAGACTTCTTCCTCTAAATATCCATTCAGGAAGGCAGACTTCACATCCATTTGATATACTCTGAATTCATGATAGCATGCAAGGCCAAAAACATTCCGACTACTTCAATTCTGGCTGCAGGGGCAAAGGTTTCATCATAATCAAGTCCTTTCATCTGAGAATATCCCTTGCATACAAGTCTGGCTTTATTTATGATTACATGCCCTTGTTCATTCATCTTATTATTGAATATCCATTTTGTTCCAATGACATTTTTCCCAGTGGGTCTTGGCAGTAACTCCCAGGTATTATTCTTCTCAATTTGGTCTAGTTCTTCATTCATAGCATTTATCGAGTTTTTGTCTTTTCTGGCTTCTTCGAACTTCTTTAGGTCTATTTGAGATAGCATGGCTAGGTATACTTCTTCTGTCTGTTCAACTAGCTATCTTCTAGTATGGACTCCTGCACTCTTGTCCCCAATGATTTGATCTTCTGGATGGTTCTTCTGAGTGTGTCTTGAGGGAAATTTTGAGTTTAATTCAATATCTTCTGTTGTCTTTCTTTGTTCATCATTATCTTGTTTCTCAACTTCATGATCATATGGAGGATTGGCACAACTTGTGCTTCTTATTATGTTTGGTAGTCTTCATCGAATCTCACATTAATGCTTTCCACAATTTTGTACAATATTTTGTTGTAGCACCTGTCACCCTTACTCTTGGATGCATATCCCAAAAATATTCCTTCACCAGCTCTTGCATCAAACTTCCCCAAATTTTCATCATTATTTTTTATGAAAAACTTGCTACCAAAGACTTTAAAGTGCTTGATTGATGTTTGTTTCCCATGCCATAATTCATAAGGAGTCTTGTCACAATTTGGTCTTAGATGAGCTTTGTTAACGATGTGAACAATTGTGTGTACTTCTTCTGCCCAATGGTTTGGGGAATGTTACTTTCTTACATCATGGCTCTGGAAATCTGCTGTACCAACCTGTTTTTCCTTTCTGCCATTCCATTCTATTGAGGTGTACTTACAATTGTAAACTGTTATTTTATCCCGTATTCATTGCACAAGTCTACAAAATCATAGTCCGTGAATTCACCTTCTCTGTCTGATCTGATCTGTTTTAGCTTGCATCCTGTTTGATTTTCTGCTAGTGCCTTGAAGATCTTGAATTTCTCTAACACTTAGGATTTATATTTGAGAAATTCCACCCACGTCAATCTGGTAAAATCATATATTATCAGCATGAAATAGGATTATCCACGTAGTGCATTAGTTCTTAAAGGTCCGCACAGGTCCATGTGTACAAGCTAAAGTGGCCTACTTGTAGATAGTTGATCTTTGGCCTTCAATGATGTGCCAATTTTCTTGCCCAGTTGGTAGGATTTACATATGGTATTTCAAGGCTTCTGTACTGTAGACATATCTTTGAAAGCATTCTTCTTGCTCAGAGTGATGAGGTGGTCAATGTTTAGGCGTCCCAATATTTATGCCATAACCATGATTCGTAAAGTTTGCTTATGTGGCATGCTTCATTCTCTTGTTCTACTATATTGACATTACTTTATGTTTGAACACCTCTGATCAAGCTCTTTCCTGTGGTGATAGACCTTCACAATCTTGGGCTCTGAAAAGGACCTCACAGCCTTTATCACACTTTTGACTGACACTTAGCAGATTTTCTTTTAGCTCGTCCACAAATAGTACATCTTGAGCCTCTCCTCTTCCATTATTCAGACTGACTAAGAATTTTCATTTGATTTTCCCTACTTTGTCATTGCTGAATGTTACATTTCTAGATTTATTTTGATCAAAGGTTATAAAATTGCTTCAGTCTCCAGGCATATTCTTTGAGCATCCATTGTCCATATACCATTGGCTTTTCTGATCGTGAGCTATTAGAACAATATCACACATATTCAGCTTCTTTTTCCATTGCATGTGGCTATTTGTTTGGTAAATTTCTTGAGGATATGGACCACAGTCTTTGAGAGGACATTTGTGAGACTTGCACATGATTTGATGGCAGCCAAAGCATTTGATTATATTTCTCAATGGATTATGTATACGAGTGAATTCTCCCTTGTTCATAATTCTTCTTGAGTTTTCATACACCAGTCTTTTTCCATACGTTCTACACTCCATGGCTTTATGATTGAACACCTTACAATAAAAACAATTCCCGTGGAAGTAGTATATGTCTCTAGCAAAGAGAGTTGTTTGAGGTAATCTTTTCAGTTGTTGCATCTTTTGTTGGTTGGAATAGATTTTCTTTATCTTACAATATGTTGTGATGTGTACAGGTCTGTGGAAGATGAACCAAGTGAAACTCCTCATAGGAAGAAGAAACCTCTTTTGACATCTTCCGCATTTGTTAAATTTATCCTTGGGAGAATATGAGTCTTTTGCAATTGATTGTATCTTCATTTCTTTTGTTGCTACTTGAGGTTTTTGATTGTTTATGTTTGATTCGTTATATATCACGGTCTTGCTGGTTTCTAATTCTGTGGATTCACTCTTTGCTGCTTCACTTAATTTTACAGAGATGATACTCTTGTTATTTTCTACCATGGATTTGTTGGTTTCTCCTTCATACCCTATCCCAACCTTTATGAGAGGAGATCTTTCAGCATTTATTATTTTATCCAACTGTTCTAATCTTGTCATTCGTGGAGTGTTCATTGATAATTCCCTTTGATCGTTTTATAATTTCTTTCTCAGGTATACTACCTCTTCTTCTGATCTCTCTTACTTCTGAATTTATCTTTAATTTGCTTTAGTATAATGTCTTCCACCTTCGTAGCTTCTTCGGGTTCTACTTTCAACTGAATGAGTTTTTCTGAATTTGGTTCTTCTTTTACATACTTCAGGAGAATGTCTTTCTATTTTCTGTGCTTGAGTTTAAGTCTTTCTATTTCCTCCAGGGCACAAATTAGCTCCCCCTCAAGATCTACCTCACCTTCGTCCTCAAATTCCAGGAGATCTTCCTCAAGCACTTCCTTGGCTATTAGAATGAATTATGATGTTCCCTCTTCATTGGGGGAGTCATCTAAGCTCTGAGATGCACTGCTGTCTTGTTGAACAAAGAAATATCTTCGATTAAATCTATTCCCTTTCGGCCTGTTGCTGAAGTTGGTTTTATCTTTCTTGCTTGACTGATTCTCCATTTTCTTATGAGGAAATTTAGATGCATAGTGCCCCACTCTTCACAATTAAATCATTTAAATGGAATTTCACCTTTATACTTTCACGTGCCTCTATCTAATCTTCTGACAAATTTGGCCTCTTCTTCATCAAAGCAGGAGCAAGTATCTTCCTTTTCTCCTTTGCACTTATTTGACTTAAAGGTTGCCTCCCTCACCATTAGGGGAATTTTGAGGTCTAAAAAGGGCCTCCTAAGGAGATTATAAAATAATAGTGGAAATAATAAAATAATATTAGATTACATCATCAAATTTTAGAGGGAAAAAAGAAAAAACTACTTTTTCAACTCGTATTTTCAACTTATCAACCTATGGGTTTACTAAAATTTCGAGTGAGAACACTCGTTGGATGAAAAATTTTATTTCTCATCCAAGGAGTACCCATGTTGCATTCTTTTAATGGACTTTGCTACACGAAAAAATGAGAAATACATGAAAAACATGATTGAAATCATGTTTTTTAATGTATTTCTCATTTTTCATGTAGCAGAGTCGATAAAAAAAATGCAACATGGGTAATCCTTGGATGAGGAATTAAATTTTGCATCCAATGAGTACTCTCGTTCGAAATTTCACTAAAACCTTAGGGAGACAAGTTGAAAATACAAGTTGAAAAAGTAGTTTTATTATTTTACTATTTTTTAATATTTTTACTTTCTTACCTCAAAAAGGGTGAATCATCCCCCATGGTTGACATGATCATCTTGAATCCTATTGGTTCTTATAAAGTTTCTTTCGATTGTACATTTTTCTTAGGAGGCCCATTTTATACCTCAAAAGTTCTCTAATGATTTGACTTCCCTTTTGGAAGTCATATCATAGGTCGTCAGGTTTCCAAGCAATTGGTTCATGGTCAATGTTTCCCAGTTATCTATTTCTTCTATGGCAGAAACCTTAGGGTTAAACCTGGATGGTAAACATCTCAATATGTTTTGTACAATTACACATTCTTTATTTTTTTCTCCTAGAGATATCATGTTATTCATAATTTCTAAAACCTTTAAGAAGAAGCTGGCTACATCTTCTTCTTCATTCATTTTTGTATTCTCAAACTGAGCTCTATAGGCTTGCAGTTTGGTCACCTTCACCTTTTTATATCCCTCATGGATACTTTCCAATGTATCCCAAATTTCTTTAGCAGTCACACTATGCATTACCTTGATAAATTCAGACACACAGATCGCTCAAAAGTTCATTCACGGCTTTTGCATTGGCTATGAAATTTTGTCTGGCATCATTTTCTGTGTTAGTATCCTTTGGAAAATATCCTTCTTCCACAGCAGCCCAAACTTCTATTTCTAGAGACATTATGTATGTTCACATTCTTCTTTTCGAGAAATCATAGTTTGTGCCAGTAAAAAATGGGGCTTTATTTGTTGAGCATCCTTCTAGACTACCCATCTTGGGGACCTAGGATCTCCTTCCAGCTGTTAAATTGATATAAAAGGAACCACTCTGATACCAATTGTTGAACCCTTAGTTAAACTGAGAGGGGGGGTGAATTATTTTAATGCCTTCATGGTCTTTTAAACTTTCTTTTATACTTATTTACACCTTCATTTCATAATCAACTTAATGTATAATGGAATAGAAATCTTAATAAGTGAGAAATAAGTATTAAGAAGATTAAATACAAAATATCAACACATAATCATCATGCACATAGAAAACCAATATAAGTGGAAACCCATAAGGGAGAAAACCACATCTTATTATTGTTGTGATGCAAAGGCAAGCTCCAACTCCCCCTCACCACTAATTTTCTGTAGGCTCCAACCTACAGGAGGCTACTACCTCAACTCTACAAGCTACAACTTGTAAGGAAGCTCCAACTCCCATCTATTTTCTACAAGCTATAACCCACAGGCAGCTCCTACCTTGGCCAGCTACAACTGGACATCTATCAAGCTACAACTTGATATGGAAGCACCAAATTTCTCACACTATAATGAAAACACATGCTGATTTGCCTGGATATCATCTCTGTTCTATTCCTTCTTCACTATTGTCCTCTAGCCTTCACATTTGCCTTATATCATCTCTAGATCTACACAACTTCTCTATCTGCTCTTTCTTCTTCTTATTCTTCCACTCACTAACATCTCTATGCATATGACATTAACATCAATTATAGAGATCACCTCATAGCTATTTGTGTTCCATATGGGAATATGAAATTAATAGCTATGACTCTTTTCCTTCCACCTTATCATTTACTTGCCCAACACATTCAGAATAATATAACAATATGTACACATCTCAGTATTACAATGGAGTTTTTATTTTCCTACAGAGACTTGCCTTTGCATCACAAACAATATAAAAATAAATAATATATTTTCAGTTACAATCACATATTTACTCAGCCCTTTCAGATTTTTCACTTTGCTGTTTGTTTATCATTTTCTACTTGATGTCTTGTGTCTTTATGTTTCTGCCGTTATATTCCACCTTTGCTGTATAACTACTCTTTTCTTTTATTACTTGTGACTTTTCTTTTACATTCATACTTTTCATGTTAGGTCCCTATATTACTAGTATAGTCCCTTATTGTTATTAGTGTAGCCCCTTTATTGTTATTGTTGTACCGTTGTAACCCCAATATTGTTATTATTGTGCCCTTACATTATTATTGTTAGGTCGACTAGGATTATATTATGCCCCAATGGACTCCTATATAGAGAAGGAGGTTTTGGTCATTTTTATCATCCAAAAATTGTTCATTTATGTAATGTACTGGAGGTTTCCCCCTCGAAGTGGCTTATTTCTAAAGCGTTGATCTCTCTTTCCTTCTATTTTTGGAGCTGCTTTCATAACATTTGGTATCAGAGCTTTGGATTCTAGGGTTTCGCTGCTCCAAACAGGTCATTGTAGAATTTTCACTACAAAACTTTTTCTACGAAGTTTCAAAAGCTGAAATTTTTATAGAGGGAAGCTAAGATCTTGAGGAACGTTGTGGAAAAATTTAAGATCTTTCTTTGCAATATTTTTGGAGATATGATCTGTGCAAGTTAGGGATTTTTGCAGGATCTTGAATTTAACCTAAACAGGTCATCATGGAATTCTCACTATAACTTTTTTTCTACGAGGGTTTCAAAGCTGGAATTTTCACAGAGCGAATCTGCAATCCTGAGGAACGTTGAAGAGAACTTTCAGAGCTTGATTCAAAATATTTTCCTAGATATGGTTTGTGGAAATTAGGGAGTTTTCAAGCTCCCAAATTTCATCTCAAAGAGGTGACCGTGGGAAAATCATCATAGCTCTCTTTCTGAGCATTGGATTGGAATTTTGTAAAACGTTAACACAAGTACACGGACTATAGCTTCTTATATATCAATTTCAAAGTTGAAGGATTAAACAATTACACGTGGAAAGTCATACAAGTTCACTCTATTGAACCAGTCCATAATTAGTTCATCGTAGGAGATTGAGCATAACTTTGCCTTGAAGAATCCAAATCACGTCAGACCTATGGAATTTGAAAGAATATTCAGAGGGCTACATCAGGGATGAATTTCACATATTGAAGATCTGCAACCATAGAGATAATTTAGTTTAAATATCGAGGTCCTCAAAACCAAGAAAAATGTGTGTATTTTGTTTTTCAAACTGCATAAGTCTTATTTGAAAAGTCAGTTTTAAGTGATTCCAAAGGCCTATTGACCATATATATCAGTATTGGGTTCTAAAATGCCTCCTAAAAAGAATTCAACACCCATTAAGCCCTCAGAGTACTCTATTATGACTCATGAAGATGAAGAATTGAAACATGATGTATCAAAATTACAAGAGAAATTGCACCAAATTTCGCTCTTGCAAAGAGCAACAAAAAATGAAACGGAAGTTTTGAAGAAAGGCATGGAAGCGAAGATGGATGGTTTGAAGAATAATATGGATTGTTTGAATAAAGGCATGGAATGTAAGATGGATGGCATGGAATCTAATATTAATGGCATGGAAGTTGGCATGGAGGCTAAGATGGATGACATGAAAGACAACATGGAAAACATGAAGAATGATCTAAAAGTAGACATGGAAGGTTTGAAAAAGTTGATACAAGAAATGTTTCCTAATGGCGAAAAGATAGTAGAGGAAACTCATGATGAGAACAAAATAAATGTTAATCGTAATTTTATGAACTCTCATGTTGGATGGAAGAACCACCATATTGCAAATATGGATATGAGGAAGTTTGATGGCAAGGATCCCGTAACATGGATACTACAGATGGAGAAATATTTTGATCTCAATAATGTGCAAAACACACAAAAGGTATGCATTGTAGCTTTACATTTAGAACAAAATACATTTGTATGGTATCGATGGCTTTGCTCCCGTAAAAAAAATTCCACTTGGTCAATTTTTACGGAGGAAATGATAGCACATTATGAGGATACAAATAGAAACACCTTATTTAGCCAATTGATAAATATCAAACAAAAGGGTTCAGTGGTGGAACACATTGAGGACTTCCAAAAATTGAATATAAGGGTAACTAATATTCTAGAGGAACACATGATTGATGTCTTCATAGGGAATTTAAAGGATAACATCCAACATGAAGTTCGCATTTGGGAACCTGATTCATTAGAGAAGGCATTCATATTGAAAGAAAAATTGAATGTAAAATTATGGAGACAAGGGAGCCTGCCACTCACATCTATAAAGATGGAAGTGTTACTACTCCTAGACTTACACAACCTACAAGGTTGATACCACAACAATTGGAATAAAAAAGAGCAAAAGGGCTTTGCTACAATTGTGATAGAAAATACACTAAAGGTCATAAGTGTGCTGAGAAGAGATTATTTTACATAGATTGTGAAGAGGAGGAAGAATATGAACAAGAAACTTCAAAAGAAGATGATAGACACCAGGAACCAATGCTAGAAGAAGAAGAAATGAGTCTGACCATATCATGTAATGCATTGGCAAGTATTACCACTCCTCAAACTCTCAAGATAGAAGTACATATCAAGAAGAAAAAGTTAATAGTGTTCATTTATTCTGGTAGTACCCATCATTTTATTCATTGTAAAGTAGTCAAGGAATTGAATTGTATCCTATACCCAGCACCAAAATTTCAAGTGATGGTTGCAAATGGAGGAACTATAAATTTCTCTGGAAAATGTCATAATATCAAGCTAACCATGGGAGAATATGTATTGAAAATTCTAATGCTTTCCATTCCAATGGGAGGTGCTGATGTTGTACTAGGAGTACAATGGTTACAATCCTTGGGGACGGTATCTTTTAATTTTCAAGAACTTTTCTTGAAATTTTTTTTCGAAGGAAAGGAAGCCGAATTACGGGGTATCGTAGGGAATCCGGGAAAGATAATAAGCTCTAATGT
This sequence comes from Pinus albicaulis, assembly GCA_034641835.2. Taxonomy (NCBI): domain Eukaryota; kingdom Viridiplantae; phylum Streptophyta; class Pinopsida; order Pinales; family Pinaceae; genus Pinus; species Pinus albicaulis. Next base: position 521,538,552 of record CM076571.1, read on the forward strand.
CATGACAAAGATTCTAAAGAAATAACAATGAGCTGTAATTGCACAATTATGCTCACTAGAAGTTCCAACATCAAAATCATATATTTCTGCAGATCTCCAAAAAGTCTTGGACAATCATTCCATGGTGTTTGAAACTCCCAAAGGACTCCCACCTATTCATGATCATGATCATGCTATTCATTTGATTCCAGGAAGTGTTCCTCCAAACATCAAGCCGTATAGATATCCTTATGTCCAAAAGAGAGAAATTGAACGTATGATTGCAGAAATGTTAGAGGCTAGTGTTAACACTAGAAAATCGTACAACAGGAGATGGAATTAATTAATGTCAAGCCTAAGGATTTACAGGGCAGGAACACATTATGGAATCAAGAAGTATTTAAAAGCTCTAAGGTTTTGAGAAAATCATATTTGAACTAGTCTTAAATGCTAAATTGTGCCCTTAATCCTTTGAGAAGAGTGCCTTCTTCACGCCTTTTCACCCAATAAGCGCACATTCCTAGAAATGGAAAAATGTCACTTTCTGGGACCACACAAAGAAAAGGAAAGTTACTCCTTATATGAAGCCACCTAAGGACAGTCAACAGTGCCTCCTTAGACATTATGTGAGCACACAAAGGAATATGTGGAGCACACAATGGAATCATACCTCTCCCTTGGGTCACCATCCATCATTTACCAAGGGAGGGAAGGATGATTTGAAACTCCCCTATATAAAGCCACCAAGAGATGAAGAAATGGTGATCACATTGTTATGTTGGCCAAATTTGCCCAAGAAGCACCAGCAGTGTGTGACCCAGAGCTGGAGATGAAGAGGACTTGATCATTGGCCACCCAACAATCCTAGTCCACCACGACAGAGAGAGAGAGGGAGACTGCATTAGAGGCAAAGCTTGGAAGGAAACATCCTTACATCGGGACCTAGAGCCATTTCCCAAGGGCCCTTTGGCAAGTGGGTAAAATTTCTTCTCGATTTAAATTTTTTAATAAGAAGAGGCCTTTGAGCCATCGTTTGCATTATTGTCATTTTGACTCCCTTTAATAGCTTCTGTATATTTTTGTTTTAGTTCTAGTTTAACCTGAGCATTCTTTTGCATAATTTTTCCACTTAATTGTGTGCTTTTGAGCTCCACCACTTTCTGCCTGCTACCAATAGTTTAAAGAGTAGACCACACTCTTTAAGCTGGTGTGATTTCATACACCCGTGAGACTAATCCACCACAACAGGATTGGCAACTCCACTTACGTGTTCCAAGTTTATGTGGTTGTGCCATATTTTGGCAAGAGACCTTTTCTCTATGCTGGAGTGGAGATGACAGTCCTCTGACCCATATTACAGTCCCTAGATTCACTGGAGTGATATACTGAAGAAAGCAGCTCCTAAATTTTTTACTTGCAGGACTTTTTACGCAGTTTTTCCTCAGAGACACATAGGGCATGTGTTCAACTCTGACCTGCATGCAGGAAGGCACACCTATCAAAGATTTTTGCGTCAAAATCGCAGAATGAGATTTTTCTCCCTATATTCTGCATTTTTCTACTTGTAGTGTGTTGGGAATCCCCTAATGTATCTGCCAGCACTTGTGTTGACACCCCAGAAATTTTAAGAACTCACTTTTTGCTGCTTTCTGTAGGCATAGTATTAGCTTCTCTTTAAGTTGATATTTTGCAAAAATTTTCACATAGTTTAAGTAGGGGGTAAATTAACCATTACATTCCGAAAAATTTATGTTTTGCCAAAAAAAATTTATTCACACTTAGATTAATTAGTCCAAGTAAGTGGCCCAAGACCACACATGCATAACCTAGTGTAGAAATTGTTTAGCTTACTTCAATTTTTGCATTTAGGGAATTGCGAGACTAGGATTGGATTACCAATTAGAGAAAGTAATCTCTACTGCCTTTGCACCCTCTGCTAATCCTAGGCAAGCATATGAACGCTCTATTTTTGCAATTCACCATCTCCCTTTAGTTATTCATATAGATTAACTAGGAAGATTTGAAAGCAACCCATTATCCGCACATGTTTTCCATTTTGAGTCAGGAACAAGATAACATAGTTTAACTAGGGGATTTTTGTAATGGATCACCGATATCCATATGTTCAAAATATGATATTTTTCACCATATTCTCACACACACTCACCCACTAAGCAAAGAAAGCCACCTAAAACTAACTTAACCAAAACTCACTAAATTCTCCCCACAGGGGCCACAAAAGAATTTATAGTTTAAGTTAGGATCAAGGGGGTAGGCATCCAATAAGCCGCCTTGATCATACTTCATATTGAAAAATATAAGTTGTGTATTTAGGGAGCTTAAAATCCACCTATCAACCCATGAAAAAGAAATCCTGAGTGCGACAGAGACCCGATTCAGAGGGGGTTAGGCTTAGGTGCAGTGCGTGCGGTATCAGTTGTGGCTACTTGACTCGTCTGATACTCAGTGCTATTAGCTGAATATTGTTAGTGGGACGGTGATTATTAGTGGCCAAAAACTAGGGCATCCTTTACCCTATAGGTGACAGTACAGGCAAGTTCCAGACCCTCTACCCTTACCATGGTGGATTATCTTCAGCTGACTTGCGGCCTCGCCGCCTTTTACGGGACGTTGCGCCAACACTCGCAAGAAATATTCTCAAGGCCTAGCTATTTTTTAGTGTGTGAGGATGCATAGGTCCTCTAGGATTTTTAGTATCATGCACAAAGCAAACAAAAACCATATTTTTGCTTGATTGATCACATAGATTAAGTTAAAGGGAAAATAATTTTATTTTTGCTTTATTTTATGTATGTGGCCATAATTTTTCTTTGACCTAGACTCTGTCCCCTCAAAGTTTTCCAAAACCTAGCCTAGTCAACACCCAAACGGTCCTAACGAAACCTCGCCGATCTAGGTGTCTTTTGGACCTCCCCCCATTATAGGGAGGGGTTCGAGGTCTTTCGCCATTTAGGCATCAAAGATGGAACTCTGATACGATCGTTGGTTCATCCTTCATTGGAGAAACCATAATTGGGAACCCTAGTCAGTCTCCCAACACCACACCACACACCACTCCCTCATCAAACCCTAGGGGGTAGAGGAGTGTGTCTCATTCAGGAAGCCAGCTGAACACATCATGGTACATCACAGACTAACCCTTGTTCTAACCAGAACTTTGTGCCTTCACACGTTGCTATGGTGTCAACCTCCCAGTCACCCTTCTTAGCTACGTTGAATCTACCCGATTTAACCAAGCTCGCAAATGACCCCATCACACACGATCCTTCATGGACTCCCATTCCCACAAAGCTCCCTTCAAATATACCAAAGTTCGAAGGCAAGCAAGCGGAAGACCCAGGTAATCATGTAATGACCTTTCACCTGTGTTGCTCATCCAATAGTATCATCGACGACACTATTCGATTGAGGTTATTTTAACGCACTCTTACAGGAGTAGCCATGAAGTGGTACGTGGAGTAACCTCCTGCTTCACATGGAACCTTTAACACCCTTGCTACTACGTTCCTCACTTATTTACAGTTAGCTATTCACAATGATTGGAGAATGGAGTTACTAACTCATTTTAGAAAAACCCTCGCCATCCATATCTCTGACCATCTTCATGAATGGAGGCAGCGTCGCAGTTTATGCAAAGCTAAACTCGATGATCGGGTCCTCTTAGATTTAGTCTTGAAAACTCTGACGTCGGATATTTCAAAGGATGTGGCGCAGCAATACCCCACATCCGAAGAGGATGAAATCAGTAAAGCCCAGAAGCTTGAACTGATTTATACGCAGTCAGGATACATTTACAATATCCTGCCTAACGCCTCGCACCTGCAAACGTATCAATAATTGCCAAGCGCGTCGAGTTCTGCAGACAAATTAATTAGGTCAATGACCCAAGTTTACCTAGGCATCAGTAGTCACAATCCCGGTTACGCACATAATTCTACCTAGAACATGTCTCAACCTAGATTTCAAAGTCATCACATGCCTCATCAAGATTTTACTAGTAGGACACAAGCATGTCACCAAGGAGGACCCTATCCTCTAGCTGAGGGGACCCAGTACGCAGAAAGAAACACTAACAGAGGAGTTCCCCCCCAACGGCTAGGTGTAAACAAGGGACAAAGTTATGCTCAGTCCCAAGCACACAACACACCTACACAAACCAATGCACAGGTGAAATTTGTGCAGCCATCCCAAAATCAACCACACCAGTATAATCAGGAGAACTACCCTCCTAACGTGGTTAAGAAAAAATAAAAAAAACAAGCCAAAATGGAACCCTGTACAGGGGGCAACAACCAACAGCGCCCACGGTGATCCTAGGCTAGAGGCAACTCTAGAAGGAATCAATACCAAGAGCCAAGCAATTCCCAACGACAAGGAAAAAGGCCACCTCTACCAACAAATCATTCTGTTCAATATGTGGTAAGTACGGGCAGTATACTCACCACTGTCCCGATCTCCCTAAGCTAAAAAAGCTTAAGAGTAACCGAGGATAAGGAGGATCTTCCCAGCAACTCGCTGTTATGTAAGAACCTTTCCCCCACCAAGGGACAGTCAGCACTCAGCAACAAAACCCAGATGATTCCGGGAAAAGAAGCCATGAAATTTACTTCGCTGGGGAAGAAATGTTTTTCCAATCATGGAATCATAGTTATGACACCCCACCAGACTCCACTACGCCAAGGGCTAGTACTAGCGCACCGACTGCACCTTTGACCATTTCAAATATGCCTATAGAACCATTGCCAAAAATGGAAAAGGGACCTAATAGGCGAGCATGTAACTACTCCAAAGCGGCCAATAATTATAGCATCGTGGATGATTTAGCTCAATCACCCACTTCTATGTCCACGTTGGAAGTACTGCAGTCATGCCCAAAGCAACGGAAAGCCCTACTTTCTGCGTTAGGTGCTATTGACCTTGCCGATACGCGCATGATGGCTTTTGACTTAGACAAAGCCACCCCTGTGCTTCCTTCCATGGTCGCCTTAAAAATACCGATATCGGTCTAGAATATCACAATTCATCAATGTGTCATCAACGAGGGTGCATCGAAATGCATCATGTCAAAAAATGTTTGGCAAAAGTTGGGTTCTCTCGAACTAAAACCCTCAGTCATAACACTTCAAGCCTACGACGGTCGTCCCTCACATCTGTCGGTCTCTACCAAAATGTCCCTGTCTGTTTAGCCAACAAGATGGTCCACATAGACATTGAAGTCTTGGACGGTCACTTGGATTACAACATACTCCTTGGGTGGAGTTATATGTATGCCATGTCTGCCATAGCCTACTCCGTCTTCTGCATTATGATGTCCCCCCACGAGGATCACATCATTACTATAGACCAGTTGACACTCAGCAAGAAGCATCCCCTAACCAACACGGATGTAATTCTACCCTATGTAGATACAGTCATAGATGGTCTTTCACGGTACCAAGAATATGGCCCCGGCTAGTTCAAACCATCATCCTTCCTAGAGTCATTCCTAGGAGATCCTCCCATTATCCCTGAGGCATCGTTTGATGCCACAGGGGCCCCGGTGTGCATGATGTCCACATCAAGCACCGATGTCAGTCAGGACACGGAGTCAAGCAGTAACGACACTGAGGCATCAGCCACAACAGCCTCTCTAGCCTACGCCACCTCCCAAATCCCTTTTCTCTACCCCCTAGTTGGATTTATCTCCCAGCAGGTTTTTGCAACACTGTGTTACCCAAAATATCGTTGGCATTCCCAGTTTGGTACCTTGTCCCCCATTCCAGAAAAGGAGCCACCAACATTACTGCCATAGGATTAGAGCCCCTTAGCCCCGAGGAGCCTCAACCAACCCAAGAAACGGGCGAGACCGCCCCCGCAAAGGAAGTCCCCATTGCGAAACTGGTAATCACGGCCAAGAAAACCACAAATAGAGGAAAGAAGATGGTGACCCCCGCCATTCAAAGGGAATCACCATTTTGTGCCATATGTGATGTTATAGGCCACCCTACCCATATATTTCCAGAGTTGGACGAGTTAAAACCACTCCTCGGCTCTGAAGCAGACATCTTGACGCCGCGTTCCCGTAAAAAGGAACCTAACACCAAAGGTAAAGGCAAACCGCTACATACCAATCACGCATGCACTCTTTTTGGAAACTATGGAGATTATACCCACCATTGTCCAGAGATACCATGATATAGGGATGCCTTACATGTGGTCAGGCAATCCTATCAGGAGGATCCCTCCATCCAATTGGTCAACAACGAGCCTTGTATCATCCTATACCTACAGGAAGAGAAAAAATAACTGGAAAGGCTCCCCACCAGACCACCCCCCCAAGTTGAAAGGTGCATACTTTGTGATGAACTTGATCATTTCATCATTGAATGTCCAGCTTTGGAAATGTTCCAAAAATGGTACTCAGTCCATATAGTATATCGCGGCGAAATGGATGTCCCATACTCATGTGAGATATGTGGTGACAACGACCTAGTACGTCATTCTTACTATATACTGCGATTTCACACAGCTTTAGCCTGTATGTGATCAACAATAATCTGCCTCTCCCAAGAAGATGGCACAGACTCAGAATCCATGAATAGTATGACAACTCGAGAGGATATGAAAAATATATCCATCCCATCATGGCCATCAAGAGGACGACCAATTAGGGAGATTCATCCCCCGCCAAGCGCTGAAGATATGACACACCATATACGATTCATGCCATCATGTATCGAAACCATGACTCAAGATTCCTACTCATATACCGTAGGTGTCGAGTCAGGTACAGCTACAAGGGTAGTTGTCCCTACGATAGTGCAGACCCAATATATCTACACTCTATCAACTGTGTCTGGTTCTGCCACATCCACTATGGAATATTTTTCGTGTCTCTCAACTACCTCCACCAGGATTACCCCCATTCAGTATAAACCTACGCAGGAACAACCCTCCTTTGGGGCTTTGTTTCATTCGGATGAGGATATCCTGGAGGCCATGATGGAGCCAGATTACCCATGGGATGCAATGCATCACCGCTCACTTTTTCTCCCCAAGAAAACGTTCAGTCCTAACAAGACAACTGAACCAGAGATTTATGTGATCGAGTCAAAAGACTTCCTAGCACTAGGAAATGTCGCTGGTTCAAAAACCCCATTCCAACGCCCGATGCATTCGAGGAAGGGAATATGTCAAATATTTCGCCTACCATTAAGGTGAAAATATCCCAAAACCTGACAACGGTCGAAGAAATCTCACTGGGGGCAGAATGTTCTCCAGAAGAAATGGTCTCTTACACCAAACTGTTACAATATTATAGAGATATCTTGGCATGGGACTACTCAGAAATGCCTTGGCTTAGTCCTACTATAGTAGAGTACAATATTGACACTTAGCCTGACATGCCTCCAGTATGCGAGAAATGACGTCAACTGCACCCATCTAAGTCAGAAGAAATAAAGCGATAAATCGACAAGCTTCACAAAGCCAGGTTTATCTACCCCATCGCCTATACATCGTGGGTTTCCAACCTTGTTCCCGTCATGAAAAAACAGGGCACAATAGGCGTCTGCACCGATTTTCGAGATTTGAACAAAGCTTGTCCCAAAGAAAATTACCCCACACCATTCATCGACCAAGTTATCAATGCATGTGCTGGGCACGAGGCCATCTCCTTTATGTATGGATTATGTGGATACAATCAAATCTAGATCCGCCACACGGATCGGTACAAAATCACGTTTACTACTTCCTGGGGCACGTTCGCATACAAGGTGATGCCATTTGGCTTAAGAAATGCTGGAGACACCTTTCAAAGGGCCATGAATTATATATGTCATGACCTGGCACACCTTATCCTCACCTACTTAGACAACTTGAAAGTTCGCTCTAAGAAGCGCTCAGACCACCTTGAGGATTTGTGATTGGTATCCCAAAGATGCCATCAATACAACTTACACTTGAACCCCCTCAAGTGTGTATTATGTGTCAGTGCAGGAAGACTATTAGTTTTTATTGTGTCCTAGCAAGGCATTCGCGTGGACCCCCTCAAGGTCCATGCCATCAAAGAGGTACATCCACCTCGAACCCTCAGACAACTCCAAAGTCTACAAGGAAAGGCCAATTTTCTGAGACGCTTCGTCCTAGACTATGCCACCTGCGCTCAAGGGTTCTTGCACATCCTTCGCCACGACATCCCCTTTAAATGGGACGAACACGCTCAGAAAGCGTTTGATGCGCTGAAGGAAATATTATCCTCAACACCACTCATTAGTCCCCCAGACTAAGACAAGGATAATATCCTATATCTATCAGCTTCCGAATCCACATTGGCCAGAGTATTGGTTCAGGAAGGACTAGATAGAAAGGAGCACATAATATATTACATCAAAAAAACCTTGTTAGGGCCAACATTGAGATATTAACCCGAAGAAAATACTTCCCTAGCATTAATCTACGCAGTCCAAAAAATTCGCCACTACGTCATCTCAAAAACCACTATGGTTATCGAAGATATTAGCCCCATTAAATACCTGCTCATGCACCGCTTGATGAACCATAAGTATGCTCACTGGATATTCATTCTCTAAGAATATGACTTACAGTTTCACTCCCCCAAGAGAAAAAAGGCACTTGCCTTATTAGAATTCATTACAGACCTCCCAGGACATTCCAAGGGATCACCAGTAGACAATTCACTGCCAGACGAACACCTCTTCTTTGTGGCAACCGACGACCCTTGGTACGAAGACATCCTTTTATTCTTGCGAACCCAAAATTTTAGACCTCATCTCACATGAGATGATCGTCGGTGTATACGCCAGCAAGCCCTCCGATATCTCCTTCTGGGAGATGTCTTATACCGGCGAGGCATCGACACCATTTTACGTTGATGTCTTACTCATAAACAAGCAGAACAAGCCCTTAATGACTTCCATGGAGGTGCTTGTGGTGATCAACTATCCGGAATGGATACCGCTCAGAAAATCCTACGAGAAGGATATTTTTGGCCCTCCCTGTTCCACGACTACATCACAATCGTTAAAATATGTGAAAGATGCCAGCGCTTCGCTCATAAGGCAAGAGCACCCCCTACTCCTCTGCATCCCGTCATAGTAGCCGACTCCTTTTGCAAGTGGGGGGATCAACTTCATGACTTGCAACCCTGCCTCATAAATAAATCATAAATACATCATCGTGGCTGTCGAATTTTTCACCAAGTGGGCTGAGGCCATGTCCACATATGAAAACACAACAGAAACCACCGCTCGATTTCTGTTTAACCACGTCATCGCCCGTTTCAACGCACCCAAAGAGTTAGTCTCCGATCATGAAAAAAAATTCGACAATGAGGTTTTCCAGGAACTATCTCATCAACTCAAATTCACCCATGAATTCTTTTCACCATACTACACCCAGTCCAATAGACAGGTAGAAGGTATTAACAAAGTAGATAAAACTATGTTACAACACGGTGAATAACCATAAAACCAACTGGCACCATATGCTCTTTTCAGCCCTGTGGGCATACCGCATGACGGTAAAGACGTCCACTTGTTTTACTCCTTTCCATTTAGTATACGGGGTCGAAGCCTTCATTCCCATAGAACGCAATATCCCCAATTTGCATGTTGCCATCAAACTCCTTAATGAAACTCGGCCTCTGGAGTAGCGCCTAGTACAACTAGAGCTTGTTGATGAAAAATGATGACAGTCACTGCAGCATAATGAGTCCCATAATAAAATGTTTAAAGTGTCATTTGACTACCACATCACCCCTCACTCATTTACCGAGGGGGAATTAATCCTCTGCTATGATGTCGCAAAAGAGGCCTTAGGGCCAGGAAAGTTCGAAACCTTGTGGAAAGGACCCTACATAATCAAACACTGCCTCTGACACAGGGCATAAATCTTGACGGAACCGAATGGGACTTGCCTCACTAACCCCATCAATGAGCTTTACCTCAAGAATTTCTACCCATAAGGGCCCCAACGGCCCTTCCCCTAGAATAAGAGTACACAAAATCCAATCACCAAAATATTTTTGACCAGAAGACTTAGTTAAAACTCACACAAAGTGCCACCATGGATCACCAACTTGAACCCTATTTCGGATTTGTTGATGGAGCATCGCAATGGCTCAAAAATTAGCTACAGCCGCCTAGGTCATCTACCACCCCAATCGATCACCACTGTGTTGAAACGGCCTATGCATTAGATCAAAAACAAACAATCAAGTGGAATATGATGTCGTCATTGGACTTATGTGCGATGCCCTCCATCAGAGCATTCGTCGTATGCATATCTACCTCGATTCCCAGTTAGTAGTATCGCAGTTGAACTTAGCGTTTGAGACCAGAGACACACACCTGTTTATAAAAAAATTTCCCAAAAGATGAAGCAGACAATTTGACTACATTACATTTTCACATGTATCAAGGAATCAAAACCAAACAACTTTTCGCATAGCTAACAATATCCTAGACTGGAATGTATCTCGAATAAACCATCATCCATAAAAAACAAAAACATAGATATCCATTAGCATAACAAAAAATATATAAACTGAAATAAATATCACACCATGTAAAGCCGCAAAGATATCTCTCATATATATATATATATCAAAAAATATGTGTATATGAGTACAAAAAATAGTGTTGCTAGCCCTCTGGCCAACCCGAAGTTACAAAAGTCGTCAAAAATAAGGGAAGAATCCTCATAACGGGTGCTTTCCCTGTGTACAAAATAATCTAGCGGGGTGCCCCCTCAAGAGGAGCACCTGGACCCACCACTACTCCTGGTACCACCACTGGAGCCACTGTCGCCACTGCGATCACCACCCGACGTAGAGTGGGCCGATAATCTCGCGGGCCATCACAGTCTCTAACCAAACCTCCTCGTGGTCATCCATGAAACCTCACGCAGGCATACCCTGGGTCAAGCAGTCCAATCGACCTTTGAAGTCTTCATGAGCAGCCACCTGAGCTGTCAGTACTGCCTTGTGAGCCTCAACTGCATCAGCACGAGCCCGCTCAGTAGCAACCTCTGTTGTAGTCGAGCTGCTACCCTCACCAGAAGGGCTAGCACCATCCCCACCCGGTCCACTTGTAACACCTCCTCCCCGCCCACCCCGAGGTCAGAGCATAGGGTTGTGACCCACCAGTTGGGCCACAGGGCGACCTACCTTGCCAACATCTACACGAGTAACTGAAATAATGTCAGTGTCAATAAAAAAACACCTAAGTACATAAATACTCAAACAAATGCAAGAAAAATATAACGCATACCTGCAGGTCCCCAAACATAATCGAAAAGGAGACCCATGTCTGGGTCACCCTGAAAGTACATCCCCGCATACGGGTATAGTAAGAACATCTGTGGATTGGCCTCAAACCAGGCCTCTGTCATGTCATTCCAATAATGACCCACCATGCAACCATCACCTCACGGCATCACTGGAGCCCACCTCCTCATGCGTGGCTCCCGCGGGCCCCCAATAGGCACTGCCACCACCGGCCTCAGCAGCACCACCTGCTCGTACATAATGCTGCATAAGATACTAGCATATGCAAAAGACTTCTATCCACGTTGGACCTTGTTCAATTGTGACACCATGCCATCAAAAAAAAAATGGGCAAAATAAAAAATATGCCTGCCCCTCAGTCGGCGTAAAACTCCAACCTGTGGGCCAGATGCCCGATGTGGAGAAAACGACACTGCTAGTCGCACAATAAATGCCAAAGCACACCACTCTACCATGTCTGTCACTGATGCAATGTTGATGCACCCCTCAGTAAGAGGCGCACCACCGCAATTTCGCCTCCGGAATATGTCAAGGTTCACTCTCCTAGCAAATAGTGGGTACCTCAGAGCCTCACCCTGAGGCAGTAACCTGGTCACAAAGTAAATATCCGTCTTAGGACAGATCACCAGGTTTGTCCCATGCAACAAAAACATGTTGTGTCGCCTATGCCAATGTTGTATAATATAATGTAACAAACGGTCCTGCGACCGCTGAAACTCATTCTCATAAAATTTCATAAGGCCCCATTCGGCCAACTAACGACACACCCCAACATCAGTGGCTAGAGCGGGCTGGATCTCAGGCCAGTCCCGCTCTCTCCACACCAACCTACTAAGCAACACAGGTACCCATCAAGACAGAGAAAAACATCAAAAATAGACAAAAAATCAAATTTTTTTGTCATCATGGCCTTTGTGCGCTTGCCCCTCAGACAGGCCCACCTTTGTGCGCAAAAAGGAGGGAAAAACACACCCTCGCATGCCTATCCCTTCGAATCATGCGCAAAGGAGACGCCCTTTTTCTTAGATCGCCCACGCAATATAGGGAAAAAAATTCACTCAGAGGCCTTACGAACCTAATTTTTACGACCCCCGACACCGTCAAACTGAAGAAATTACAATGCAGGACGTCATGAAAGTTACCTCGGCATAATATCTCTAATCCCTGGTGCATGGGCTAACCGCAATGGAAGGAAAGGCTCTACAAAGCACCTATGATCTCCCAAAACTCAACAAGTACAAATGAATAGCATTAGGGCCATAATCCCATATTTATCGCCCTTTTCCAAAACTTCAGAAGTCCATGACAAGAGATCAGAAGGTCCATTCCGCAAACCATAAGTTGCACCATCATCAGTATGCCATGATGAACGAAGCAGTGCCACGAATTCGCTTTCCAAGAAAAATAATTTTCAGCGCTGACAGGTATGCACCCTCCCATCTTCTTTTTTAAAGCTCATGTCTTTCAATAATGTTTTGATGAAATGAAAATGATTTCACTTGAGGTAGTTTTTTTTGCAGGAAGAACTTGCAAAACTACTTACAAAACCATCCATTGAAGGTTCCAGAGAAGCTATCATTCTACCCCCAGCATGATAGAGTCCCATAAAACTTTACATATCCTGACATCATTTCTCCATCAGAAATAAACCATAAGGTCCTCATACCCGACCATGTTTATCATCACTTCACCCTGCACATGATAAACGTCCGCGTTGGTCGGTAGAGCTTCCCCTCTATGGCACTCGTAAACCAAAGTAGACCATATATCATAACACAACTGACACCATGGCCATACCATTGCAATCCGAGAAGCACCTTGTGCCCATCCATTCATCATATATAAGGTCAAGTTTACCATCCAAACTCAAACCCCCCTTCCCGGACGACTAGGTTGTACAAGAATATTGAGAGCGCACCTCCGCGCATCGCAATTGACCCACCATACCTCCACCACCATTATCCCATCTGCGACACTCCTCCATCCGCTTCATCAACCCTGCACATGAGAGCAACCAATGGGATCCACACCCCCAACAAAACACCATCCTCAAACCCTTAGTGAGTGAACCCTTTCATGTTTCGGGGTACCCGTCTCTTTGTTTTGTACAAACCAAACCTCATTACTTTATTCTTTTGGTAAGTTTACAAAGACCGCAAATGATGCACTTCACCGCCTCGCCCTCATATTTCATCTTCCCCCCCATGGAAGCAGTCCCTCATTCCCCTTGGTCGAATTATTTCACCCCCATGTATGCACCATCACGACATTCATAGTTGGTTAATACCCGCCCTAGAAGTCCTATCAACTCCCGGGATTTTCCCTTCAGAAATAACTATGACTGCCGCCAAGCTGCTAAAGTATACTCCGACCTCAGGCCACCGAATCCCCTTCATTCAGTCACCACTCACCAACATGCCTATGTTAAACCCATCACATATACGTCTTCCACCCCTTAGGTCAGAGACCCATGGTTCAGTTAAGGCATCCTGTTTCTTGACCTCAACACCTCCTTTCCAAAAAGGAAGCAGTACCTTGGATCACCCCTCCCCATGCAAAGGGGTATCCTTGGGTGGCACTGTGGGAGACATCATTGTACACAGATGTCATTGATCCTACTGATATTCGACTACGACAAAAGATTTCATGTCAAGATGGTATCATACATTACAACCATTTCACTTTGATTAAGATCCGTCGAAGACTTGTGCCTCCATAAGCGTCTCTGTCAACAATGCTTACACAAGAAGGTCCCAACCAGTACATATGCATACATGGTGTAGCTAGATGCTATACAAAGTTTACGCATATGGGTACCACATTCCACCTATCTTCAAAGAAAGAATGTCCCTGAGGGCGTTAGCAGTCGTCGTCAACAATTGCCAACATCACTACCACGGTAGTGACATAGACATCACATGTATCTATCAATTTTGTTTAACTAGACATAACATCACGAGCATGGGACATGCCCGCCTCATTGAAATTTTGTATATATGTTGTACATTTTTTTTGATTGCAGGGGACCCTTAGGCCATGGTCATCTAGGAAACAATGAAAGGTGTTGTCAATTCCAAGACTCACATAGGCCTCTCTCTCTCTCTCTGCGCATGATACAAAAAAGAAAATATAATGTATTTCGGCTATACATTCCTTCCTAGACCTCACACATGAGGGGGCAACTATTAACACTGGAAAATCGTACAACAGAAGATGTCATTAATTAATGTCAAGCCTAAGGATTTACAGGGCAGGAACACATTATGGAATCAAGAAGTATTTAAAATTTCTAAGGTTTTGAGAAAATCATATTTGAACTAGTCTTAAATGCTGAATTTCGTGCTTAATCCTTCGAGAAGAACACCTTCTGTGCGCATTTTTTCCCAAGAAGCACACATTCTTGGAAATGGAAAAATGTCACTTTCCGGGACCACACAAAGAAAAGGATAGTTACTCCTTATATGAAGCCGCCTAAGGATAGCCACTAGTGCCTCCTTAGACATTATGTGAGCACACAAAGGAATATAAGGAGCACTCAATGGAATCATACCTCTCTCTTGGGTCAGCATCCATCATGTACCAAGGGAGGGATGGAGGATTTGAAACTCCCCTATATAAAGCCACCAAGAGATGAAGAAATGGTGATCACATTGTTATGCTGGCCAAAGTTTCCCAAGAAACACTAGCAGTATGTGACCTGGAGCTGGAGTTGAAGAGGACTCGACCGTTGGCCACCCAACAATCCTAGTCCCCCATGGCAGAGAGAGAAGGGGGGGCTGCATCAGAGGCAGAGCTTGGAAGGAAACATCCTTGCATTGAGACGTAGAGCCACTACTTAAGGGCCCTTTGGAAAGTGGGTAAAATTTATTCTCCATTTCAAATGTTTAATAAGAAGAGGCCTTTGAGCCATCGTTTGCATTATTATCATTTTGACTCTCTTTAATAGCTTCTGTGTATTTGTGTTTTAGGTTTAGTTTAACCTGAGCATACTTTTGCATACTTTTTCCACTAAATTATGTGCTTTTGAGCTCCACCACTTTCTGCCTATTACCAATATTTTAAAGAGTAGACCACACTCTGTAAGCTGGTGAGATTTCGTACACCCGTGTGACTAATCCACCACAACAGCTGGTATAATTCAACCTTGTCAAAGTTAATTCTCTGCTCTGGTAGTATTGGTGCATAAGAAGGATGGATCATGGCGCATGTGTCCATATTATAGGGAGCTTAATAAGCTCACCATTAATGATAAATTTCCCATTCTTGTGACTGATGAATTATTGGATGAATTACATGGAGAAATTTATTTTACCAAGTTGGATTTTCGTTCAGGATATCATCAAATTATAATGAAGACTAAAGATATTCTGAAAACAACATTTTGAACTCATGAGGGTCATTATGAATTTTTTGTCATGCCTTTTGGCCTTATCAATGCACCATCTACATTTCAAGGGTTGATGAATTCCATTTTCAAACCCTTCCTTACAAAATTTGTGCTAGTATCTTTTGATGATATACTAATCTACAACAGGTCTTGTAAGGATCATGTTCAACATGTTGACAAGGTGCTCAAACTATTGCAAGAGAAACAATTATATGAAAAAACATCCAAATATTTCTTTGGAGTACAAGAGGTGGAATATCTGGGTCGTATTGTACCTCACGAGGGTGTTAAGGTTGACCCTAACAAAGTTAAAGCCATTAAAGAATGTAAAGTCCTGACAACCATAAAGAAGTTGCAAGGATTTCTAGGGCTAATAGGGTATTATCGCAAGTTTGTTAAAAATTGTGGGAGAATATCAGCACCTCTGATAACATTATTAAAGAAAGATGACTTTTCTTGGACTCGTAAATCAACTAAGGCCTTTGAACATCTTAAAGAGGTAATGTTCCTAGCACCAGTCTTAGCTATGCCAAACTTCAAAAAAACCTTTATTGTGGAATATGATGCCTCAGGAAATGGGATTGGTGTTGTTTTAATGCAAGAAGGTCCAATCAAAGGAAAGTATTTACAAAAAGCTATTTACGAGAAGGAAATTTTAGCAATACAACATGCACTAAAGAAATGGCGACCTTACCTAATGGGAAGACACTTCAAGGAAAAAAATTATCATGAGTCTTAAACAATTTTTGGAACAAAGAATATCTCTAGAAGAGCAGAAAAAATGGGTCACAAAGATGTTGGGTTGTGAATTTGAAATAATCTACAAAAAAGGGAAGCTAAATGGTGTTGCAGATGCACTCTCAAGAAAGAATGAAGAGGTGGAAGCATTGCTTTGTGCCATTTCTATTATCCAACTAGATTGGATAACCGAAGCAAGCGATGAATGGAAGAAGGACGAAGAAGTGTGGACACTCATTCAAAAGTTGCAGCAAGATCCGAGTACATATGATACATTTAGTTGGAAAAATGATTCGTTATGGTACAAATATCGCTTATGTATTTGTAAGAATTCCCAACTAAAACAAAATATTCTTTTGGAATTGCACACTTCTCCTTTAGGAGGACACTCAGGATTTTTAAAAACTTACCACAGTGTGAAGAAATAATTTTTTTGGGATGGCCTTAAATATGTTATTCAAAATTTTGTCGCGGAATGTTTGGTTTGCTAGAAAAATAAAGTTGAGACAATTAAGACCCCAGGTCCTCTACAACCTTTATCCATTCCAAGTCAATGTTGGGAGGAGATTTCAATGAATTTTATCACAGGTTTACCTAAGTCTGAAGGAAAGTGTGTCATCATGGTGGTAGTTGATATACTTACCAAGTATGCACACTTTTTTACATTATCTCAACCATATAAAGCAAGTAAAGTTGCTACTACATTTATGGACACAATTCAAAAGCTACATGGAAGCCCAAATATTATTGTGAGTGACAGAGATCCCATTTTTATTGGAAATTTTTGGACGGAGTTATTTTCTTGTTTGGGTACCCAATTAGCTCATAGCTCATCTTATCATCCTCAATCCGATGGTCAAACTGAGATAGTGAATAAATTTTTGGAAGGATATATTCGTTGTTTTGAATCTGATAAACAAACACAATGTGTGAAGTGGTTACCTCTCGTTGAATGGTGGTATAACACTTCCTTCCATACTGCAGCAAAAATTACCCCATTTATGGCACTTTATGGATATCATCCACCGTCCATCACATCATATTTAAGAGAAAATCCTAAGGTTCAAGCAGTGGAATATCGCATCGAGCATCAACAAGAAGTTGTCCAACTCTTAAAGGATAACCTAAATTTGGCACAAAATCTAATGAGACAACAGGCAGATAAACATCACAGTGAGAGAAGTTTTGATGGAGGAGATTGGGTATTTTTACGGCTACGACCATACAAAAAAATGTCCCCCAAGCAAGCTAAGAAGGATAATAAATTATCGCCAAAATACTATGGTCCTTACAAGGTGTTGAAAAATATTGGTACTATGGCATATAAATTGGAGCTTCCTGCTTCTTCGCGAGTGCATCCAGTTTTCCATGTTTCATGCTTAAAGAAGGTTATAGGTGAAAATATTCCAGTTCAAACAATATTGTGAGAACTTAATGAGGAAGGAAAAATCATATTGGAACCTAAATCAGTCATGGAAATAAGAACTCGACAACTACAAAATTGATCAATTTCAAAGTATCTCATCAAGTGGAAGAAATTACCCAATGAAGATCCTACATGGGAGGATGAGAATTTTATACAGAAGCACCTAGAGCTACTCAAGCATTGAGGAAAACACTTTTTTGAAGGAGAGGGGCATGTTAGGTCCCTATGTTACTAGTATAGTCCCTTATTGTTATTAGTGTATCCCCCCTATTGTTATTGTTGTACCCCTGTAACCCCAATATTGTTATTATTGTTATTATTTTTAGGTCGGCTAGGATTTTATTGTGGCCCCATGGACTCCTATATATAGAAGGAGGTTTCGGTTATTTGTGTCATCGAAGAATTTTTCATTTGTGTAATGTATTGGAGGTTTCCCCCTCAAAGTGGCTTATTTCTAAGGTGTTGATATCTCTTTCCTTCTATTTTTGGAGCTAGTTTCATAACATTTCATTTGCCCGTGTCGCCGCACCACTATTCTCCTCGTTTTCCTCGTCGTTTGAATTGCATTCAAATTATTCCTTTGCGACCTATGGGATATGGTCCACATACCCCTTTATACCTGCGACGGATTACAAATCTAGGTTTTAATCAACATACATACGTTTAAATGAACAACAACACACATATATTTAAGCATACATACTATTAGCGGCCAACATCATAAAATTTACACTATGGTGCATATAACATACACAAAACAAAGGCTATTGGGTCCCACAATGCTTTACCAATCATATCTCATCGCAAATCCTTGCCCGCAGGTTTCCCACTCTGTCGTTAGCGATAAACCTTAAACATTGTGATCTGTGATCTGAACTCATGCACGGTGCTACCACGTGGATTCCCTTCATCACATCTCATTTCATAAACCTTACCGCATCGCAACCAACATAACATTCCTTGTGGTATCTTTGAATTTATCTCCTATTTCTTACGGTATGCGATGTTACGCAGGGTCGACATGTGTCCCTCCATTTCGCATCACGTAATATTTTACTTAACTTGCAGTCACCTTATTTCTATCCTTTAAGTGTTGCGATGTGCGGTATGAAGTTATCCATCCACCATTGATTTGCCCTTTGATCTAACGGTCTTCATTTGATCACACTTCGCACTTTATAATATGTACTTTGTGGTTATACTCCATTTCTTGTGACGTGTGATATTTCATTGTGTCGCCGCGTGTCCCTTCTTCACTTTGAATTGCGACTGAAAGCTTACCTTGAGACGCCTTAACACTTACTGGCTATACTTTTCGATTTTTACTTTTGATCTCCATCAATGTGATCATCACCATTGATTTGCACAGATCTATGGTCCTCGTTGCTTCTTGTAATTCGATTTTATTTGTGCCCCGCTTATCTTATGGCGAATCATATCCATCCATTTCTTGCCTTTGTTTTTGCGATCTAATCTCAACCATCCGCTAGCCTTCATGCGACTCTTCTTCACCTCTTCTGCCTGCTTTGATCTCAGTCATCCATCTCTTGCGTTTGCTGTTGCGATCTAATCGTGACCGTCTGTTCACCTCACTTGGAATTCTTCAAAGACTTCTCTGCCTTAGTCTACTTTTCGTTTTTTTACGTTGTCCCTCTTTGTAACTCCGGTTTCTGCACATTTTTCCTCCTGTGCTTGTCTTTGCTGCTTCTCTACTTCCTTGTTGCCTTTGGTGCCTTGTTGCATCTCTGCTGCCTTTGTTGCATTTGCTGCCTCTATTGCATTCATTGTTTTACTACCTCTGCTGCATTCATTGTTTTGTTGACTCTGTTGCCTTGCTACATTTAGTGGCTTCTTTGCTGCATTCACTACCTCTTTGCTACATTTGCTGCCTCTGCTTTAGGTTATACTTCTCTTGATGCTCCTTTCCCTCTATGTTGCACAATTCCTGATATGATCCTTTACCTTATAACCGATGATTCTAGTGTTTCTCATATCTGTATCTTTGCCATCAATGAAAATATTTCCAACAATGTTTATGTTGTGCATCATAAGGGTTGTTCAAGTGAGCTCTACATGGAATGCTCAGCCACGATAATAATTTTCAATTTCCTTATGTTGTGAGCTTTCTTTTTGGCATTACTTTTAACACAAGATGCTCACAACAATTTTTGTTGAGTTACCAGCACATAAAATGTGCATCCCATTTTTGTGCTTCGATAGCAAGTCTACAATTTCCCTTTCCATTTTTCTTCCTTGTTGCAGCTACGAGGGCCTGATTCTCTAACATTCATTGTTTCAGATGAACTTCCCCATGGACAAGTTCTTTCCGGAAGAGTGCAAAATGGGCAAGAATGAATGTATAACCCCAGACTTAGCCTAGAGATTTGAACAATGGATCTCAATTTCATTCCGATTCAAATACGGCAGGAAAAAAACATGGGCAAGATCTTAGGCATTGTACTGAAAGGTGTGTTATTCACTTTGCGGAGAGGTAAAAATTATAAGGGAGAAACAAAGAAAAGTGTGTCATATCTTGCATGAAAAACACCACATGATAGAGAAACAAGTGATGATCAATGTTTATCGTGTTATAGTGCAATCTGGCCATTGGTAGTTATTAAAAACACCACCATTAGCCTCCCCATATTTTGATCCTTTTGATGGGTTTGAGGAAAAAGAAACAACCACATTGCCTTTGTGGCTAACGCTTCTCTCTAATTCATTTGTAGGTGCAGGGACCTCAAGTGACAATTTCCTTTTCAATTTGTTATATACCGAATGGGTCAAATGTACTTACTAGTCTTCGTTTTGTTTAAGCTAAAAATTTGATGTAACCCATCAAATATGAAGAGTCAAATCATGAGTGTTGTGATCATTAATTTAAGGCATTGAAAATTTCTAATATTCCATAGATCGTATTACCACTATCACTGGAAATATACCACCATGTGTGCCATACATCATCCAATATCCCAGAACCTATTGGAAATGAGAATTTTTATGATCCCCTATTGTAATTACCTTGTTGCATTCATTCAAAATTCACTATTATTATAATAGTTTCAATTAAAAATTATGGAGTGCTCAAAATATGCATTGTAGAGCTATTTCTATTATGTTATCCACTGAAAATTCATTAGACTTTAAAGTGAGTCAGGATGACAGAAAATTGGGACCAATTTTCTTATCGAGTCCTTTCGAACTTTGAAATATTGAAAAAGTCAGAAGGGCTTGATTTTGTTATCCAGCGAAAGAGATTTTTGTAATCTAAACAATGCAATTTAGCATGACATCTATATGATCACATGAGGCAGTATCAACTTTGGGGTGAATCTCACCTTCCTCACCATTATCGAAATTTTCATAAGCACTAACATCAACATATTTGTGACTAAAAGAGTCATTATTTTTTAGAAAACATACTTGCCATGAAAAGATTTATTAGTTTTTAGAAAACATCCCTATCAAGTAAGGCTTTTAAGTAGCCTCAATAGGTAGTAGTTGATAGAATATTGTTGGTTGAAAAACGACCTACAACTCACTACAAAGAAACTTATTGGAACTTCCTCTATTTCATCTTGGTCTTCCTGCAAATGAAGATTTTTATCCATAAGCTTCAAGATTTACCAAAAGGCTTCCTCGATCTCATTTTGTTAGAATAAAGACACTCCATATTCACAGAAGTTGCCAAAAACCGCTTAAATGTGACATATTTACTAACTCTAGCCATGTATACTTTCAAACCTCAATTCTTTTTTGAACAATAGAGCTATCAAACTAGTTAACCTCAGCCAAAGAATCAAGTTCAGATATCGAATTTTCCAAATAAAGCCTTTTTTTTCCTCCTATGTGATGAATCAAACTTTAGCATGCAGTTTAAGTGCTAAGAATTTTTTTCATAGTTTTTAATGTACTCACCTTTTTCTCAATTTTTAATGTACTCACCTGTTAGGACTAGTGTTGGAAATGTAAGCTATATGTATAGATGTGGCTTATCTACATAGGATGGTCAACTTCACGTATGAATATCGATAGTGGAGGAATTATATGAATAAAGGATTTGCTAAGAGTACGTAATGAATGATAATAATGATGATGAAGTGAACAAATCATTATTATGAGGAAGTGGCTTTAACAACTATTCCAAATTTTTAGGTATAAATTATTTTTTATTATAATGATAGAATCACCATAGTATGTACCATAATAAATCAATTATCATCATGAATATTCTACAAATATGGTAGGACCCACCAAGGCATGAGGTTTATTTAACTTCATACATCCAAACCATGAAAAAAACTAGATGTTTTCCCACATCAAATTAGATGTGGATATTCCTTTATATTTCCAAATATCCATAATTCATTTACAAAGATGGTTTCTAAAATGGTTGGTTTATGATATATATGATATTTTTTTTCCTCGTGTTAAATAATTTTATAGGGTAAACGAAAAAAAAATTGTAATTTAAATCTCAATTCCCTTGAGATATATAATATGTGAATTAAGAATAGGAAAAATTTTAATATCTTATATTAAAAATGTTAAAAAAATAATGTTGAAAGAAGAAGTCTCGAAGCAGTCTCACATCAGAACCAAAGATCCGACTTATCACTTGAATCCATACTCACTCCTATTATCCTCCCAAACATGATTCTTCTATACTATTCCAAATTATCTAGAAACGTAGCATGAGGCCTTGAAAATTCCATCGGAACCCCAAAGCTGTGAGAAAATCCAATAGTCATATCTCCTTTGAACTCCCCCTAAGAATTCAACATTTTCAAAGTAAATATATGTGGCTATGACAACCTTGACAATATTTTCATGTGAATTGCTAACCAAAAAAAACTAGCCCCAGACCTCCCTTTCGTTTCCAGGATAGTGGATGAGAACCCCGTAGACATCCTTGGAATTACTGTAATCAAAGTCCTTCAAAACAACCTTCATGGCCTTCATATTAAGGGTGTCTACTCTAATCGACATAGCTTATGTTGTAGTGGTCCTTTCATCGAGAATGGAAGCTTTGTACATGGGAAAGCTAGTGAGATCTATAATCATCTTTTGAAATCTCAAGGTGCTAATCTCCCTTTGGAAAAAATTGTCTGGTCCATTTTTTTTCTAACTCTTTGAGGTTGTCCTCTTAGTTGTATTGACCCAACTGGTGAAATCAGTGGTGTGAAAATTGATCCATTTTGTCTTCAAAATTTGCGATGCCTAACATGGAAACATAATAGACCAACAATTTCTTAATACTGAAGGAATTAAATAGGGAATTGTATAAATTATGTGGTAATTTAGCTATTTACTTGTGTAGTTTTCCATTAGTCATATTATTTCAATCATAATCAAATGTTGCAATGACAAATTTCCATCAACAAGTAAGCAACCATTGAAGTAAAAGATTTATCTTTGTAAGATGAACATTAGCCTCATTCCTTAAGTAGTGTCGAATATATTAATGGAATCTCATAGGAGGACCTATTGTGCGACCTAGGGAATGAGTCGTTGGGCTCCGGGACCTCAAGAGAGATTGATCTCGTGCCCTAGTATAAATATGGGACCAACAACACCTTGTGGTAGAGAAAAATTAGATAGGTGTGGAACATATAATGTTTTTGGAAAGGCTCTATGCATCTTATTTTCCCGAAAACGAGTGGGTTGTGGGAGTAGTGGAGCATAATATGTCTAGGATTAAATCGATCCCTTATTAAATAAACACTATCTAAAGAAAATCCTTGGCATGGGTGAAAACAAGCACCATCATCCTCACTAATTTTTTTGTCGTTACAGATCTATGACACTTGGTTGATTCTTTAGTTTCCACTTTGCAATAAAGTTATCATTATCTGCTAAATATATCTACCATTCATTGAATCCACTTTATCCCAAAGAAATACATGCTACACCAAGTTGCATCATTAGATAAACATGCGGTCATACATTTGAATGCATGGTTGTATTAGGAGCTGCAAAATCTACACGTTAAGGATATCCTCGGAACATTTTTCATTGTAAAAAGGAAAGGTATGGAATATGCCTAGGGGAGAGGAGGCCCTTGTCCTCATTATTTCGTTATATATTATGCATATATATTGATTGTACATTTAGTAGTCAATCGTACTTAGATAATTCTAATGATCACTATATATGTGCATGTAATTTCATTAATGCACAAATAACTATGACAATGTTCACAACATGTGCATATAATATATAGGTTATGCTGACCACATGTGCGGATTTTGTATGTATCTTCCCAAATCTTCTATTCTTTCAGTGTGTCTTTACACCTTTAGAGGAAATTGCTAGTATTTATAAAAAATGTTTAGAATTTATCAGTACATAACATTTTATACAATTCCAATGCAAAAAAATAATAATAAATCTCCATAATTCCATTTTGATCATAGTTCCACCCACTATGTCATGATACCTTGCCTCACCTTGCCTTGAGCACCGACAGTCTACCACTAAACATGCAAACATGATGTGCCAATTTTTCTATTAAAGGAAATAAAGAGACAATGGTGACATATGAGGTAATATTTCGACATGGTCAGAATCCAACCCAAAAATTAAATCCCATGGGGTGAGTACAGTTAGCTAGGCTGACATAATGAAGCCATTATGTGCTTATATGTTTGTTGAGTGAGAGCCCATTTTCCCACAAAGTGATTGAAGGATGCCCTGAGGTGATCCGTCTACCTCTTCTCCCCTCTTCTCTCTAGATTTAACGATTGGTTCCTCACGGCCAAAAATATTTTTCTATCAGACCATTATGTGTTATATTTAGCTTAGGTTATTTCAGTTTATATAAAAAAATTAAGAAAAACATAGTGGCAAAAATTTAAAATGATGAAATGTAAACCATGAAAATAATTAGAATAATAATAGAATATTAAAATAATATTTCTATGAATATTTGAAAATAAAATAAATATATTAGAAATAAATGTAAGATAAATATAGTATTAAAATAATTTTATATTGAAATTAATATAGATTTATTTTTAATATGTGTTTATGTTTATCATACGGTAAGGGGATTAAAATTCTTAAGGCGTAAACACTTTTATCAAATTTTTTGATATGAATATGAGAAAACGTGTTATAGTTATGCAAGCTCCCTTGTTAGTATTAAAAATGTGTTTAAGGATCGGCTCATGTTAACCATTTGTGAAGGGGTTTATGTGTGTAGTCTCATGTTTTTTTCATGATCAAATTATGAGTTAATTAAAAATTAAAAACTCATATGTACAACAAATGAAATGCAGAAACATAACTCACAACAATCAAATAACACAATGGATGATGATGGAGTTCACCCCTCCTGGGCTACATCTCCATGCACCTAATTTAACTAGCTAGGACCTCTTGGGATTATGAGTAAAATGTTTGATTACAAGAACCAGTATTGCTCCAACATATTTTTTAGACTACTCCATTGGCTTCAGAATACTAAAATACCGAAAAAAATAATATTCAACCTTTGAATTTGGTTCACAACTCCTCTAGGTTTGACCCCCAATCCCGGTGGCCATGGGCTTGTTCAATATCCAAAGTGACAAAATAACCTTTATATGTGCTCCAACACCTCTATAAACTGTAAAAATGTGTCCATAGCATAAATTACATCAAAAATTGACTATTCATTCACTCCATTTGGCCTTCAACTGGTCTAGGCATGGCCTTCCCTCCTAGTGGCCCTTAGCTTCAAAATTATTCAAATGACCAAAAACACCCCTAGATTTTCTCCATTGGATCTAAAATTTGTTCCAATGGATTCATAGCATGCCAATCTACTAGGAATTACTATCCTTGAGCAAACATTGGTCAAAAATTGACCAAGGTAGGCCTCATTAAAGTTTCCCCTAGATTCTGCCTCTAAATCTAGTAAACTGCTAGTTAACTCTGACAAATTTGGAAGTGGCACCGGATTTGGAGATATTGCCAAAAATCCTGCCAAAATAAAATTGAATTTAATTAATGGCTTAAATATGATTAACGTGCACTAAGTGAGATTAACGGAGGTGCTTAAGGATGAGACACATGTTGTGTTTTCATTGGAAGGAGGGCTAGCCCGCTCCATTCCGGCCAATGTGATACTGCACCCGTTCAAATATATGTTGGTGCGTATCCATTTCAAAGTCTGTTTTTGTGGCCCATTCGCATAGGGGGAGAGTGTTATGGGGGAGGTCATGGGGTCGAGCCCCTACCTCATCCCTCACACACGCATTTTTGAAACACATTAAAACCCATACACTGCATGCGCATTTGACCAAGGTTATAAAACTTAATGTATTAAAATAGGCTGCCACCAATATACCAATATAAAATGGCCACTGTATATTCATTAACATAGGGTTTTTGGACTTTTCCAAAGGTTTAATACATGGAATAATTCCAACGTATAATACCCAAGATTTAACATATGGCATGATATACTCAAATGCAAAACCTTTTCCACCATAGTTTTAATAACTTTGGAACTTTGGGTTTTTAATTTAAATGTGGAATGTAAAATATATAAGTTTGGAATTTAATAATATTTTATATAAATATAATAATATAAAATATGATTTTTGAAAACCATATATATATATATATATATCCACCTTATTAAAAATAATTCGAGCACAAAAAAATTAATGAACCCACATTCAACCTTGGAGGGCATTGGATAATTTTTACCTTCACAAACCAAACTGGAGAATCTCGTAGTTATACTTGTCACAGTACCATTGGACAAAAACTAAAGAATATTCTCTACAGGCTGACTCGACTGCCATGTCATGAGTTGTACCACAACTTCCTCATCGAAACTCGGTTTTCAATGAAACAAGTTGCATTTGATTCCTTGCGATCGATCCATTGCTATCATTCTATTTTGTTGCAAATATGAGCACTGATAATTTTGAGCTAATTTTTGCCCCTTGATCCAGATTCTAATCACTCCTTCCCACTGACATGATTTTGGACCCACAAAATTTGGTTATCTCAAAAGAGTTAAACTCTATTCTGTTTCCCAAGTTCTATCATCTTGATTCTACTTGGAGAAATAGCTTTGACAACCTCTTTTCCACTGACATGCCTTAACTTACCTTGCAAATGGCTTGGCTCTTCAACCACTATTCTCCTTTTTCTGCTGACCCAATCCAACACTTATTGGTTGATTAATGATATATAACACTTTTTCTGTACCGGATCGATTCCTCAGTGCCTTCCCACTGAAAATTGTGTTCCTCCTTTTCACAATGAGTGAAGTACAACAAATAGCTTCCAACATCAGTATAAAAAAAAAGAAAATAAATGACCATTATTTTACCTCCACGGTTCCAAATTCCACATCTGTAAGAATGCATTCGCCATCTCCTTCTCTTCTTCGCATCAACACATAACATGGTCTACAATGGCTGCAAAATTTTTTGACATCTTGTGGCAAACATAGGATATTCAGATTCAACCATCAATCTAAAAAACACATCATGCAAGAAACAACTTGACGACATATCCTCTTGCTCCTTCAAAGAAACTAATTTCACATCATGTGAATATTGCCATGTACTCTCACATCTTGGTGTCAAAAATTATCCACCAAACACAAGTCTACAAAAACATGCCTCTTCAAAAGACTGACTCTTAAGTCAAGCATAAGCATATGTAACAACTTGACAATTCTTTTCCCAAAACCAAAAATAATTTCACAACATGAAACACTTCGTCAACATCTCCTTTTCATCTTTGGAGACAAAATAAACTTCTTCCAATTCGATATGACATGAATGTAACACACAATCGACCAACACATGTCGAAACTCATGCATGTGCAAATGATCAACACTGTGAAGTTAAAAACATACATGTTAAATAAAGAAATTGACCAACACATGTCAATTACTCATGCATGTTCAAGCACAATGAAATCATCAAAATTCCACTATTCATACATACAAAATCTCATGCATGTATACAATTCTTCAACTCTCTCACAAGTACAAGCATAATTACAAGAACCCCATTCATATGTACATGTACTTAAAGGTAAAATAAAATTTTTTTGCTACAATAAAGTGAGTTAGAATAAATCCACTTTCAATAACCTTCTTGGCGTAAACATGCAACATGTATTTCATTGGCAAAGAAATGCATCAACGTCAAAAGACATGCAAAGCCTTAATTGGATAAGAAATCTAACCATCTCTTACCAAACCATTTCAATGGCACTTCTTTCAGCTACACATTATCATCATGTGATTCATCTTGAAACACATCAATTATGGAATTTGCTTTTCCATTCCTTCCATTCTCTTTATCCACCTTCTTCAAATGTCGTGGATGACTTGCTGGATTCAATGTCTAACACTTGTCTACAAGATGGCCTTGCCTATGGAAATGAGTGAAAAATAATTGCATCTTCTTTTCAACATGGTTTTCTTTGTCCAATGGACCTTTAGCTTTTTGTTTCCTTTGCTTCAAAAGTTTCATGTGCATTTATATCTTCTTCCAACACATTGAAAAATTATGGTTATCCAAACCACAAAGGAACATGCAAACTTTCTCCAAATCTTATGTGATAATTTTCCATGTTTATCATAATCAAAATAAACTTGATTAAAAACAAATTTATACCTTGAACATTCACCTTTGTCGCCTTCTTGAGGAGGTGAATTTGATGAGGTAGTGGCTCTCTTCAGAATACCAACAATTCATTCAATGAATGTAGAGCTTTCAACATCCTCTTGTTCTCCATTCTCATTAGTTGCATGCTTATGAGCACCTTCTTGCAAAGTGGGTGTAAATTGTTTTCGTTCCTCATGAACACAATCTTCACAAGCTTGAGGTAATGAAAATGAAATGAAATTCCTTCTTGGAACACCTTCATGTGCCTTCTTGGCTTTACATTTTTCTCCATCATATTTTCCATAACCAAGACCCAAATATGTAGGCCTTTCCTCAACAATAATTGGCCCAACTATGCCTTGTGCATGTTTTCCCAATCCTTTACCTTCATAACAAATCTTCATCAATAATTTGGACCCTATTCCTCTATTGTGTCTTTAAAATAACCTACACATTCATTTTGAGAGTAAATTTAAGATAAAATTGAATTGCATACCTTTTTTTCAAGCACCTGCTTGGCTAAGGCTTATTTGACATCATGGAGCTGAGTCTCCATCTCATGCATCCTTTCAAGGTTTTCATTTGTAATATGGAGCTGAGTCTCCATCTCATGCATATTTTCAAGGTTCTCATTTTCAATATGGAGTTGAGTCTCCATCTCATGCATCTTTTCAAGAATTTCATGCTTCTCCTCCTCATGGCAATCAAATTCTCTTGAAGTTTAATTCTCCCCCTCTTACCTTCATACTTCCCTTGCATCCTATCAATCATGATGTAGATTTTCTGCAACATCTCTTTATCAAAGAGTTTTTGTAAGGAATATTGAACATAAGAATAACTTAATGAAGCTTCCATCACACATGCAATGCATACAAATCTTTTTTTTTGTGATTTAAGAATCTGAAGTCTCAATCATGTCCTTCTTTTTCACACATAAACTTGGAAAACTGTTAAATTCTCCTTGCACAAATTCAACAACCAATAGTTATAGAAGAATTAGCTAACCATGGCTAAAATGAGCTAACTTTTTTCTCTAATACCAACTTGATCTAAATATGGGAAAACTTGTTATTACTATGAAAGCTCCCTCATCATTATTAAAAATGTGTTTAAGGATCAGCTTATGTTAAACATTTATGAAGGCGTTTATGTGTGTAGTCTCATGTGTTTTTCATGATCAAATTATGAGTTAAATAACAGTTAAAAAATCATATACAACAAATTAAATGTAGAAACATAACTCAGAACAATCACTTAATACAATGGATGATGATGGAGCTCACCCCTCCTGGGCTACATCTCCATGGACCTGCTTTAAATAGCTAGGCCCTCTTGGGATTATGAGTAAAATGACTGATTAAAAACACCAGTATTTCTATAATGTATTTTCAAACTATTTCATTGGCCTCTTAACACTCAAATACCCTAAAAATGACTATTCAACCTCTGAATTTGGTTCACATCTCCTCTAGGCTTGGCCTCCAATCTCGGTGGCCATGGGCTTGTTTAATCTCCAAATTGACAAAAGCACCTGCATATGTGCTCCAACACCTCTATAAACTATGCTACTATGTTCAGATCATCAAATACATCAAAAATTTACTATTCATTCACTCCATCGCCTTCTCTCCTAGTGGCCCTCGGTTTGAAAATTCTTAAAGTGACCAAAAACACCTATATATTTGCTCCATTGGTTATGAAAGTTGTTCCAATGGATTCATAGCATGCCAATATACTAGGAATGACTATCCTTGAGCAAATATTGGTATAAAATTGACGAAGATAGGCCTCATGAGAGTTTCCCCTAGATTTTACCTCTAAATCTGGAAAAATGCCACTTAACTCCGAAGAATTTGGAAGTGGCGCCGGATTTGAAGATATTGGAAAAATTACTTCCAAATTAAAACTAAATTTAATTAATGGCTTAGCTGTGATTAATCCGCAATAATCACGATTAACAAAGGCGCTTAAGGATGGGACACATGTCGTGTTTTCATTGGGAGGAGAGCTAGCCTGCTCTATTCTAGCCATTTGACACCGGAACCGTTTAAATATATTTTGGCACGCATCCATTACAAAGTCTGATATTGTGGCCCATTAGCATAGGGGTGGAGTGCTATGGGGGAGGTCATGGGGTTGAGCCCCAACCTCTCCCCTCACACATGCATTTTTGCAACACATCAAAATGCATACAATACATGCACATTTGACAAAGGTGATAAACCTTAATGTATTAAAATACACTGGCACATATATAAAATGCCCACCGTATATTCGTTAACATAAGGTTTTCAGACTTTTCCAAAGGTTTAATACGTGTAATAATACTAACGTATAATACCCAAGATTTAGCATAAGCCATGATGTATTCAAATGTGAAATCTTGGCCACCATAGTTTTAATAACTTTGGAACTTTGGGTTTCTAATTTAAATGTGGAATGTTAAATATATAAGTTTGGAAATTAATAATATTATATATAAATATAGTAATATAAAATAATGTTTTTTAAAACCATATATATATATATATATATATATATATATTAACCCACCCTATTAAAAATAATTCTAGCACATAAAAATTAATGAACCCACATTCAACCTCAGAGAACATTAGGAAATTTTTACCTTCACAAACCAAATTGGAGAATCCAAAAGTTACACTTGTCATAGTCCCATTGGACAAAAACTAAATAATATTATGTGCATGCTGACTGGACTTCCATGTCATCAGTTGTAACTTTTTTGCAATATTTTAAAAAAAAATTGTCTATTCTGGATGGCGATCAGCAAAGCATGACTTCCTCATCTGAACTCAGTTTTCAACGAAACGAGTTGCGTTGGAAGAGCCGGTCGCTGACATTTGGGTTTGGTGTAATTATGAGCACTTTGAATTTTGAGCTAATTTTTGCCCCTTGATCCAGATTCTGATAATTTTTTCACTCGTTAAAAAATTGTAATTTGTGGAATTTGATCCTTGTAGACCCATGATAGATTAGTTTTATTTTAGGTCAATGGAATTGTAATAAATATTAAATTCCTAGATGTACAAGAATTTCCTCGTGTTTTTTCACTAAAATAAATTTGCAACATGATAGATTTGGATTAAAGGTGGATTTACAATCGTAGTTAAAACACTTATGCAGTGTGTTGGTTGGTTAGTATGAGGAATATTTGTGATTATTTCCTTATTCAACATGGATGTAGTCATCTTGTGCACACACACACACACACACCGTTCATAAATAAAATATTTCAATAGTAACCTAAATTGAAATTCTTAAAGACTCAAGCTTTATAATGAGTGTGGTTGTTAATATTGAGAATTGAAGGTTAGGACAATTAAATGGAAAAATCAATTACACTTTATAAAAATATTTCAGGATTAATTTTCATCACAAAATTTGCTATAGCTCTAGCATTAAGAAAATGATAAATTTGGAGTGAAAAGCTTATTATAGACCCGAAAACAATTGTAAATCAATAGGGTTTTTTCTATGGGACAGGAAAAGGCTCCATTTTCCCATATTAATGATGTGACAAGTGGGAGGGTGCATGGCTACCACCCCATTGAGTTATGACAAGAGGTAATGTGTCATGATGTCATCCCTTATTAATTATAGATGAGTATCTTTGAAGACACAACACTGTGGGATTAAATTACACCTAGTCATCACACCACCTCTCAGTCATTGCATTGGCACTGCAATTTTGTTATGTTACTTGTATAGGAATGTCAGGGTTGTTAGTTTTTCCCATTTAAATTATGTGAGAAAATATTTGAGGAAATACCCCCTGGTACGAGTGAGAAAAAGGAAGAAAGGGAAGGTGCCTTTTGGCTAGTCTTAGGCAACATTATGTGGTATGTTCAGAAATATGTCACTCAACTCATGTGTCAGTCCTGGAACCTTTTTGTCTATTTTTTTTTCTAATGTGTTCACAATAGGCGAGAGGCAATATGATACGAAAGTGGAAGGTAGATCTAGGGTAAGGTATAGAGTTGAGTCACCTTCTTGCCAATTTAGATGCCACATTGCACCTGGAAATTAGTGTGAACTCATGGAGATGGAACAAGAAATAGTGGGGAAGCATGTTTTCCTATCAAACTTGGAGGTTGTGATTGTAGTTTCTTACTAGATCTCAGACATGGGAAATATCAGGAGCACATAGAACCAATATTTACATACGATCAGATTATATTGGCAAATGAAATCCCTATTGGCCAAGATGTTGCTAGAATGCCATGATGTTAAAGATCAAATTTATTACAATTTGATGAGATCCATCTTCAGTGGAAGGAGATGGACAGGTTTCTAAGTAGAATAGAAGGTTA
Source organism: Pinus albicaulis (assembly GCA_034641835.2). Lineage (NCBI taxonomy): Eukaryota > Viridiplantae > Streptophyta > Pinopsida > Pinales > Pinaceae > Pinus > Pinus albicaulis. Next base: position 521,571,350 of record CM076571.1, read on the forward strand.
GATTTGTCCACCCCAATTCTTAGGATGCTCCACACGAAAGGGAAAGAAACCCTTTGAGGTTGAACCAAATGACACAACATAATTCTCATGGTGTTTTCTTCATTTAAATATCTTTTATTTGTATCTCTTTGTTGTAGGTATAGGAATGCTAAGTGTTTAGAACTTGATGGTGTTAGGGATAGCCCCAATGTTTAGATTTCTAAAGCAAGAACTTTGAAAATGAAGAAGTCAATGCACTGCCACTACTTTGGTTTCCCAAGTCGCAAACCAAGTCGTGCTTAGACTATCTAAACCTACAATTATTTATTGAATCAATAGAAATTTAACTTATAGGGAAAAAAAAATCCCTTTGGAGACTCTTGTCAATCATGTTATCTCATATGGTTATGAAGCTTGTTATTGTAATCTCTCTATAAAATTGTGATATAAGACAAATTCAAAAAAAAATTATAACTTTCAATCCCAAAAATAAAGGCAATACACCTTAATATATCCTCCTCATAGAGGCAAGTCTTTCCCAATTGAGAACAAAATGCATAGTTACCATCTTAATGAGAACCTTAATAGTTTCTAATTTTTTATAGGTGACATTTATTGGCTATTTTTACTTCCTTTTAAAAAATGGTGTTGCTATTAACACTCATTTAATTTTTCAGAGTTAAAATTGCCAAATTTTGCAACCATCATACCTAAAGTTGCAAATAAAATATTTAAAATTAAACTGTGAAGCAAAAATTAGTTCTCACATCATCACTCCCATTTTTGTGATATTAAAATAACAACTTTGTTGAAATCATAGTCTGAGCAACTAGTAAAATAAATAAAGCACACACACACACACACATAAGTTTGAACATAAAAAAAAAAAAAAATTGAGAATAAATAAATAATAAATTGGGGAGGATGAATCTCATAATGAATTTAATTAAAGGATAAAATAAAAGTACAATACTATAAGGAGGTGTTCGAGGCTAATATAGAAGATCAAAAGTATCTTTCGAAGAACTCATGGATCGAAGGAGTTTGTCATGTTTATGACACAAAGAAAGTTGAAAATAAAAGCATTTTCTCTTAGATTGTCCTACATTTACCTACATTAAATCACAATTTTAAAATAGTTACAATACTAAACTTCATAACCCTTTATCTCATCAATACTATCATGATGTATAAATACTTTTCTTAAAGTTTTTCAAACACAAAAATAAAATTTTGAAATAATCCAAATAATTCTTTACATTTCCAAATCCACTAAATTAAATTTAATATCTCATGAAATACCAAAATGTAAATCAAAATGTATTATAAAATCATTTGGTTTTATTAATTAAAGCTATACATAGATTTAAGTAACTACCAATGTATTAATATTGAAATGTTTTAAGGTAATGGTGAATATATTACATATTAACATTAAACAACCTGCAGTATAATGCAAATAGAAATCCTAACAATTTTAAAATGTAAACAAAATGCATCTAATATTTAGAGTGGTAAGTGACCAATCTATATTTTGTTTAAACCTGGTAATAAGATGTTCATGTGTTTCCCTAAAATATATAATGAATACACTCCACTTTAATGGTATCAGAGTGATAGCATGAAGTTGGGTTACACTTTTTAGAGAAACGAGGGTGTGTTTTGGCGAAAAAAGGATGCTCTGTTGTGCAATTTTAAGCATTTGATCATGAAAATTTTAAGCACTTGTTCAATATGTTGAGGCACTTAAAAATAGATTGATCAAGTGTTTAAACAAATCCTTGATCAGGCTATTGTTTAACACTAGGTTAGGAGCTTAATCTAGCTCTAAATATTGATCCAGTATTAAAGCTGGAAATTTTAAAATTTATGTAAATATCAATAGTGACATGTAAACTTTAAAATTGTAAGTATTTGATAGTTCAAAAAAACCAAATTTAATTTTTAATTACATTTGAATAGGTAATGAGAAATGGTGTGGATTAGTTTCTCATTACGTTTCTAGTGTTTTGGTGTATAGATTTGACAGAAGATTCTACCCCATTTGCAAATGAAATTATAACGGTCTTATATTTAGTATTTAGTAACTTAAAAACTAGCATTTCACTTGATGTTGCAAAAGAAACGATGTAAGGCGGTAGCATAGGTAAGAGCAGAAGATAAGAATGGAAAACTAAAAAACATTGAATTCAACTTATTCAACAAACATATATACAAATTTAAGGATTAATATATATATATATATATTAATCCACCTTATTAAAAACAATTCCAGCCCATAAAAATTAATGAACCCACATTCAACCTTGGAGGACATTAGGTGATTTTTACCTTCACGAACAAAACTGGAGAATCCTGCAGTTACACTTGTCATAGGCCCATTGGAAAAAAACTGAAGAATATTATCTGCATGCTGACTGGAATTCCGTGTCATCAACTGTACCTGTTCTACAATATTTTTTTTAAAACTGTGTCTACTCTGAACGACGATCAGCAGAGTGTAACTTCCTCATCCGAACTTGGTTTTCAATGAAATGAATTGCATTGGATTCCTTGTGACATGCCAGCCATTGTCGTTATGGTTTGGTGCAATTATGAGCACTTTGAATTTTGAGCTAATTTTTGCCCTTTGATCCAGATTCTAATCATTTTTGCACTCGTTAAAAAATTGTAATTTGGGGAATTTTATCCTTGTAGGCCCGTGATATATTAGTTTTATTTTGGGTCCATGGAATTGGAATAAATATTAAATTCCTAGATGTACGAGAATTTCCTTGTGTTTTTTCACTAAAATAAAATTGCAACATGATAGATTTGGATTAAAGGTGGATTTACAATGGTAGTTAAAACAGTTATGTAGTGTGTTGGTTGGTTAGTATGAGAGATATTTGTAATTCTTTCCTTAGTCAGCATGCATTTAGACACCTTGTGCACACACATGCACATACCAGTCATAAATAAAATATTTCAATACTAACCTAAATTAAAATTGTTAAAGACTCATGCTTTATAATGAGTGGGGTTGTTAATATTGAGAATTGAAGGTTATGACAATTAAATGGAAAAATAAATTACACTTTATACAAATATTTCAAGATTAATTTTCATCACAAAATTTACTATAGCTCTAGCATTAAAAAAATGATAAATGGGGAGTGAAAAGATAATTATGGACCTAAAAAAAATTGTAAATCAATGGGGTTTTTTCTATGGGATAGGAAAAGGCTCCATTTTCCCATATTAATGATGTGACAAGTTGATGCAGGGCCAACCCTACCATACCTAGAATCTTTATACACCATGCATATAAACATGCAACAGCAAGGTGCATCTCAGTATTTGTCCAAAAAAACCTTAATGCCTGGTAATTTTCACCATTTTTTTGCGGAAGCTTGTAGTTTCACATCTGATGATATATACAACATGTAATTCCAAACCAGTTTCAAATCATTCCATTCATTAGGGAATTTCACACTCTTTTCTAAAAGCTTCATCCTAACAATCCTTTCATTATAATTGTAAGATCACACAACCACTCTTGAAGCTAATACCCTTTTCTTCATCTCTTTATGGTTTATGAAAACCATATTCATTTCTTCATGATCAAACATTCGGAAGCTTATCAAACAATCCAATAACTCTCATTATATATGGCCGGATTCAATTAAAGAGTGCGCCCTTACTTTTATATTCAACCTGGCAACTTATATAATTTAAACCCCAATGCTTAATTCCCATACGTTTGCCAATTAACTTTAAACACATTACTTTTGGTTTTAAATCTCAAACATCAAACTGCTCACTCAGTTTTCATTTCATTTATTCCAAACCTGCACATACGGATTTTCAAACAAATCTCCATAAAAAAATGCGCCCATGTGTGAAGACTGAGTCTGGCAATTTAATACGACCGTATATCATCTTTATGCAAACACCAACATATCTTACCTGTTCGAATTTCGGCAATATATCAACCTCTGGACTGCCTTCAATTTCTGGACTGCGCCTTCTTGGAATCGACCTTTTGAATTACGCCTCCTCTAATGTTGTGGATTTCTTCCACGATTTTAATTACAGTTAGACTGGTCTAACACCATTTCCACACGCAATTTCTTCGTTCTGCGTCCACGTTAACAGCTTATTGAACCCGATACATATCTATTTAATTCAAAAAACGTTCTTTCACATACTTGTATCTCTGCGCTCCGACTTCCACCATGATCACAACGATTATCACTCAATTTAACAGCACAAAGGATGTGAATTCAAAAATCGAATTTCATAATTGTTTTCGCTGCAAACACTGCCACCGTTTCATTTTAAACCATACGTTCTGATCTCATTTAAAACATCCCTCATACCATTATTAAGTCGACTCACCATTCTAGTTTTAATTCTGGTTCCTCGCCTCCACAGATCGATTTTAATACTGCACTATGGTACTTATGCCATCCATCGATTTCCCAATATGCAATATGCTATGGTGTTAACACGCTCCACTGCATACCACAATATACAAAACCACTCCAACAATACAATTTCCTTCCTTGGCCTGATTTCCAATCAATTGGCCCTTTACAATTACCTGAAGGCTTACAGCCTTGGCTGTTCAAGCCTGCTCTCAATCACACTCTCACTCTCTCCAACTATCCCAATGTATTTTTCTCTCAAAACCCCCTCCTATTTATACACAAATAATGCATTTAATTCACTCAAAATATCTCTCCACCTAATCCTCAACTAATCCCATACATAGAAATCCTAATCCCAAATTTTTCTCCTAAACTATTTCTCTCATATCCTTTTATTTATTAAAATAATATTTACATAATCCTCACTTTTCATAATTATCTCCTATTTTATTAAAAATAACAAATTAATTAATAAAATATTAAAAATTGTCACACCCCCTTTTCTAACATATTTACAAATGAAAAATGCCCTTGATGCTGCTGCATCAGACTCCCAACATTAAAATAATCATGATCGCCTGATCATGTGTTCGGATCTATGTATGCCTGGATCCCATATCTTGTGCTGCAACTTTCCACTTGTCGCTGCTTCTTTCTGATGTTCTTCTCCAGGTCTCCACATTTTATGCTGCATCGCCCCACTGACTAGGCTTTCACAATCTTTTGATGTCTTTCTTTTGCTGCTTCTCCTTTGTTTTACTGCTGCTGGCCTCTTCCGGGATTTTTTCATCATCATCCACCTCATCAGTTCAATTTCTATGTCTAACAGATTTTCTCCAGCGTCTGCAATAAAACATGTACTCACAAAACAATTGTTAGAAAAAACATAAGGCTTCAGTGCCCTCATAGATGTTACTGCTGTCAGTGTTGTCTCGGCTGTCACCATAAATGTCGTCAACATTGGTTTTACTCCTGCAGATGCTATCCCACATGTTGCTCTAGCTGTCACTATGGATGTTGCTGCCTCCCAAACTTCCTGTCCCTCTGCAACATTCTTTTGCTCGCCATCTGCTATTTCATCTGCAACTTCTTTCTCTGGTTCAAATGTCTCCAGCAGACATTTCAGCATTTCATCAACATGCTGCAAATTAACTCCAGCATAATCTCCATCTTCCTCTTCGACAATATTCAGTAATTGTCCATCATCATCTTGATTGATTCTGGTAATCAAATCAAGTTCTGCAAATACTGTAGCCTCATCCTCTAACACTGTAGCAGTTCCAAAATTTCGCCCACCAGTCTTCTCTTGGCTATACAAACAAGCCAACTATTTCTTGTCACCCATGGTAACAAGCTTCTGCATATGAGACATGACTGTCTCATCTTCTACCTGCAATAGTGCTTCTTCTTCCAAGACAATTCTAAGTGATGAACTATCTTCTGCATCACCTGTAAACACAATCAAATTGTCAGCATCCAAATCACAAGACCCAATGGTCTCACTTGTTGATTCAGTCCTATGCAGTTCCAAGTCTTCTTCAGGACTCAGAAAATCTTCACTGGCTTTCTCCTTAGCTTCCTCTAGCAACACTTCAGTATGCTGCTCTGATTTCCTTTCCAACTCCTCTGTCAGCACATCAGTATGATGATTTGCATTCATCATGAGACTGTCAGCTAGTCTTTCCTTCTTACCATCCTCTGCTTCAGGACTGTCCTTCATGAAAAATTCTCTGCCTTGATTCCTCAGCATATTATCCTGCACATAAGTCCTCTGTTTCTCCAATTCTCTTCTCTCGAGATCTAGTTTCCTATACAATTCAACAACTTCATTAGGAGTAGAACTTGGAAACTTCACACAATTTTCCATACCTTCACCAGCTCTTGACCAATCATCAGCTGGTCCTTCTCTCTCTGCACCAAAATTCTAATTGGACTCCTTCGTCTTCATTTCCTCCTGAGATCTTACCATCTCATCATCGATCTGAACAACCTTCAGATTCAATTCTCTCTCCTGATCAAACTCTAAAGCTTTCTCATCTCCCTGTACTGTACCTGCAAACATACACAACTCATCAGTTTTAAAACCACAAGACTTTTCAATCTTGACTGCTTCCTCCAACACTTTCCTTTGAACAGATCTGCATGTGGAATCTTCAAATTCCATCTCCGGCTCAAGAACTCTAAGTTATTTCTTCAATAAGGCAATCACACTTTGCCTCAACTTCACCTGCAATGGTTTCCAAATCACACTCTTTCCCTTCAGTGGAAAGATCCATCCTCTATTCTGGTTTTCCTTCTCTTGCAGCCATTCTTCCAGTACCTGCAATTGTACCTTCATTACTGCAATTTCTCTTCTTCTGACCTCATCAGTCATCTCACCTCCGTGGCATTCCTCTGAACCTTTTCTCTGATCCTCCATGATCATCTTCTCCCTGAGTTTCTCACTCACCATGAGTTGCACTAGCCTCTGCAACAACAATCTCTCATGCTGCCGCCGCTTACCTCACCAAGCTCTCCTCACTCAGTATTTTGGTAAGTATTTGGTTCGCTGCCTTTGGAACCTCTTGAGCACTTTCCTCTACTCTTTCTCTAGGCTATCTCTTCAACTCATCTTCTCTGCAACCATAAACTTCAATCACAAATTTCAAATTAGAAAAATCATCTCACTTTTAAGATCTTGCCTGATCTTGTCCTCCCTTCGTTTCTGCAATCATGTTCACTGCAATTGTGTAGCTTGCATATCAAATTTAAAAATCTGATCTTCCTTTCAGTCATTCATCACACATTCAAAAATACATTTCAGTTCTCAACAAAATCTTCTTACACTCATTCAGAAAAACAAACATTTTTCATTTCAACAGAGCCAAGCTTTGATACCAAAAATGATGCAGGGCCAACCCTGCCATACCTAGAATCTTTATACACCATGCATATAAACATGCAACAGCAATTTTCATCTCAGTATTTGTCCAAAAAAACCTTAATGCCTAGTAATTTTCACCATTTTTTTGCGGAAGCTTGTAGTTTCACATCTGATGATATATACAACATGTAATTCCAAACCAGTTTCAAATCATTACATTCATTAGGCAATTTCACACTCTTTTCTAAAAGCTTCATCCTAACAATCCTTTCATTATAATTGTAAGATCACACAACCACTCTTGAAGCTAATACCCTTTTCTTCATCTCTTTATGGTTTATGAAAACCATATTCATTTCTTCATGATCAAACATTCGGAAGCTTATCAAACAATCCAATAACTCTCATTATATATGGTCGGATTCAATTAAAGAGTGCGCCCTTACTTTTATATTCAACCTGGAAACTTATATAATTTAAACCCCAATGCTTAATTCCCATACGTTTTCCAATTAACTTTAAACACATTACTTTTGGTTTTAAATCTCAAACATCAAACTGCTCACTCAGTTTTCATTTCATTTATTCCCAACCTGCACATACAGATTTTCAAACAAATCTCCATAAACAAATGCGCCCATGTGTGAAGACTGAGTCTGGCAATTTAATACGACCGTATATCATCTTTATGCAAACACCAACATATCTTACCTGTTCGAATTTCGGCAATATATCAACCTTTGGACTGCCTTCAATTTCTGGACTGCGCCTTCTTGGAATCGACCTTTTGAATTACACCTCCTCTGATGTTGTGGATTTCTTCCATGATTTTAATTACAGTTAGACTGGTCTAACACCATTTCCACACACAGTTTCTTCGTTCTGCGTCCACGTTAACAGCTTATTGAACCCGATACATATGTATTTAATTCAACAAACGTTCTTTCACATACCTGTATCTCTGCGCTCCGACTTCCACCATGATCACAACGATTATCACTCAATTTAATAGCACAAAGGATGTGAATTCAAAAATCGAATTTCATAACTATTTTCGCTACAAACACTACCACCGTTTCATTTTAAACCATATGTTCTGATCTCATTTAAAACATCCCTCATACTATTATTAAGTCGACTCACCATTCCAGTTTTAATTCTGGTTCCTCGCCTCCACAGATCGATTTTAATACTGCGCTATGGTACTTATGCCATCCATCGATTTCCCAATACGCAATCTGCTATGGTGTTAACACGCTCCACTGCATACCACAATATACAAAACCACTCCAACAATACAATTTCCTTCCTTGGCCTGATTTCCAATCAATTGGCCCTTTACAATTGCCTGAAGGCTTACAGCCTTGGTTGTTCAAGCCTGCTCTCAATCACACTCTCACTCTCTCCAACTATCCCAATGTATTTTTCTCTCAAAACCCCCTCCTATTTATACACAAATAATGCATTTAATTCACTCAAAATATCTCTTCAGCTAATCCTCAACTAATCCCATACATAGAAATCCTAATCCCAAATTTTGCTCCTAAACTATTTCTCTCATATCCTTTTATTTATTAAAATAATATTTACATAATCCTCACTTTTCATAATTATCTCCCATTTTATTAAAAATAACAAATTAATTAATAAAATATTAAAAATTGTCACACCCCCTTTTCTAACATATTTACAAATGAAAAATGCCCTTGATGCTCCTGCATCACAAGTGGGAGGGTGCATGGAAACCACCCCATTGAGTTATGACAAGAGGTAATGTGTCATCATATCATCCATTATTAATTATAGATGGGTGTCTTTCAGTACACAACACTATGGGATTTAATTACACCTTATTATCACGCCACCTCTCAATCAATGCAATGGCTCTGCAATTTTGTTATGTTACTTGTATAGGAATGTCAGGGTTGTTTGTTTTTCCATTTAATTTATGTGAGAAAATATTTGAGGAAATAACCCCTGGTACGAGTGAGAAAAACGAAGAGAGGGAAGGCGCCTTTTGGCTAGTCTTAGGCAACATTATGTGGTATGTTCAGAAAGATGTCACTCAACTCGTATGTCGGTCCTAGAACCTCTTTTTTTATTTGTGTTGCCAATATTTTGAAAATAGGTGAGAGGCAATATGTTATGAAAGTGCAAGGTGAATCTGGTGTAAGGTATAGAGTTGAGTCACCTTCTTTCCAATTTAGATGCCACATCGCACCTGGAAATTAGCGTGAACTCATAGAGATGGAATAATAAATAGTGGGGAAGCATGGCTTCCTATCAAACATGGAGGTTGCAAATATAGTTTCTTACTAAATCTCAAACATGGAAAATATCAATAGTACATAGAACCAACATTTACATACGATCAACTTAAAATTGCAAACTAAATCCCTATTGGCCAAGATGTTGCTAGAATTCCATGATGCTAAAGATCATATTTAATACAATTAGATGAGGTCCATCTTTAGAGGAAGGAAATGGACAAGTTTCTAAGTAGAATTTAAGGTTAGCTTTGTCCACCCCAATGCTTAAGATGCTCCACACAAAAGGAAAAGAAACCATTTGTGGTTGAACCAAATGACACAACATAATTCTCATGGTGTTTTCTTCATTTAAATATATTTTATTTGTATCTCTTTGTTGTAGGTATAGGCATGCTAAGTGTTTGGAACTTGATGGTGTTATAGATATCCCCAATGTTTATATTTCTGAAGCAATAAATTTGAAAACAAAGAAATCAATGCACTACCACCAGTTTGGTTTCCCAAGTGAAAAACCAAGTCATGCTTAGACTATCTAAACCTATAATTATTTAATGAATCAATAGAAATTTAACTTAAAGGAAAAGAAAATATAAAAAAAATCCCTTTGGAGACTCTTGTCAATCATGTTATCTCATATGGTTGTGAATCTTGTTATTGTAATCTCTCTATAAAATTTTATAATGATATAAGACAAATTCAAAAACATTTTATAACTTTCAATCCCAAAAATAAAGGCAATACACCTTAATATATCCTCGTCATAGACGAAACTCTTTCCCAATTGAGAACACAATGCATAGTTACCAGCGTAATGAGAACCTTAATGGGTTCTCATTCTTTTTATAGTTGAAATTTATTGGCTATTTTTACTTCTTCTTAAAAAATGGTGTTTCTATTAACATTCATTTATTTTCTCAAAGTTAAAATTGCCAATTTTTGCAACCATCATACCTAAAGTTGCAAATAAAATATTTAAAATTAAACCGTGAAACACAAATTAGTGCTCACATCATCACTCCCTTTTTCTAGATATTAAAATTACAACTTTGTTGAAATCATAGTCTCAATAACTAGTAAAATAAACAAAACACACACATATGCACACATTAGTTTGAACATTAAAAAATAATTGAGAATGTCTAAGAATTAAATAAAAAAATTCCTAACATTCCCCTTGAACTTATATATATATATATATATATATATATATATATATATATATATATATATATAGATATATATATATATATATATATATATAATAAGTAAATAGTAAATCGAGGAGGATGAATCTCATAATCATTTTAATTAAAGGATAAAAGAAAAGTACGATACTATAAGGAGGTGATCAAGGCTAATTTAGAAGATCAACAAAATGTTCCCAAGAACTCATGAATCGAAGGAATTTTTCATCTTTATGACACAAAGAAAGTTGGAAATGAAAGCATTTTCTCTTATATTGTCCTACATATACCTAGATTAAATCACAATTTAAAAATATTACGATACTAAAATTCATAACATTTTATGTCATCAAAACTATCATGATTTGTAAATACTTTTCTTAAAGTTTTTCAAACACAAAAAATAAATTTTGAAATAAGCCAAGTAATTCTTTATATTTAAAAATGCACTAAATTAAATCTAATATCTCATGATATACCAAAATATAAATCAGAATGTATTATAAAATCATTGGGTTTTATTAATTTAAGCTACACATAGATTTAAGTAACTTACAATGTATTAATATTGACATGTTAAGGTAACGGTGAATTATATTACATATTAACATTAAACAACCTGCAATAAGTTGCAAATGGAAATCCTAACAATTTTAAAATGTAAACAAAATGCTTGTGATATTTAGAGTGGTAGGTGACCAATCTCTATTTTGTTTTTAACCTCGTAGTAAGATTTTCATGTGATTCCCTAAAATCTATAATGAATGCACTCCACTTTAATGGTATCTGAGTGATAGCGTGAAGTTCAGTTAAACTTTTTAGAGAAGCAAGAGTGTGTTTTGGCGAAAAAAGGATGTTGTATTGAGCAATTTTAAGCACTTGATCATAAAATTTTTAAGCACTAGTTTAATATGTTTAGCCGCTTAAAATAGCTTGATCGAGCATTTAAACAAACCCTTGATCGGGCTATTGTTTAAGCCTAGGTTAGGAGCTCAATCTAGCCCTAAATCTTGATCCAGTATTAAAGCTGGAAATTTAAAAATTTATGTAAATATCAATAATGACATGCAAACTTTAAAATTGTAAGTATTTGATAGTTTAAAAAAAAATAAAAGATTAATTATTAACTACTTTTGAATAGGTAATGAACGATGGTGTTGATTAATTTCTTATTACGTTTCTAGTGTTTTGGTGTATATATTTGACAAAATATTATATCCCACTTGAAAATGAAATTGCAATGCTCTTATATTTATAATTTAGTAACTTAAAAACTAGCATTTCACTTGATGTTGCAAAAGAAACGTTGTAAGGTAGTAGCATAGGTAAGAGAAACATATAAGAATGGAAAACTAAAAAACATTGTATTCAACTTATTCAAAAAACATATATACAAAGTGAAGGATATATATATGTATGTATATATATATATATATATATTCAACAAACAAGGGTGTGTTTTGGAAAAAAAAGGATGCTCTATTGAACAATTTTAAGCACTTGAACGTGAAATTTTTAAGCACTTGTTCAATATGTTGAGGCGCTTAAAAATAGCTTGATCGAGCATTTAAACAAAACCTTGGCCATGCTATTGTTTAACCCTAGGTTAGGAGCTCAATCTACCCCTAAATCTTGATCCAGTATTAAATTGGAAATTTTAAAATTTATGTGAATATCAATAGTGACATGCAAACTTTAAAATTTTAAGTATTTGATAGTTTAAAAAAAAACCAAATTTAATTATTAATTACATTTGAATAGGTAATGAACAATGGTGTGGACTAATTTCTCATTACGTTTCTAGTGTTTTGGTGTATATATTTGACAAAATATTCTATCTCACTTGCAAATGAAATTGTAACGGTCTTATATTTATAATTTAATAACTTAAAAACTAGCATTTCACTTGATGTTGCAAACGAAACGTCGTAAGGTGGTAGCATAGGTAAGAGCAGCAGATAAGAATGGAAAACTAAAAAACATCGAATTCAACTTATTCAACAAACATATATACAAAGTGAAGCATTTGTAAGTTTATTTTGATCATTAAGGGAATTCTTTGTGGCCATATAATAAACTCCACAATCATGAAGAGAATCCCAACATGTTACTTGAAATTTTAGATTATCTGTGAAATTTGGACCTCATCCTCACTGATAAACTTGACTATAACTAATCAAATCCTCAATAAAAACCCCACTGACTTTGTTCATGTTTTTGCAACATACAATATTAACACGTTCATTCAGAATTTTAAATTGAAGAACATATTGAATTCTGAAATCAAATATTTTGTTAAAGGAAATGGAGGGGAACAAAACACTTAATTTCCTAAGTAAGAGTTGAGGCCTTTACATCATTGGTCACATATTTATCTAAATTGCTTCCACTTTCCCATGCATGACTCATACCTCTACCAAATCCATAATCTCAAATCAAAATAAAGGTGACACAACACTTCTTGTGGAGCCAAGTAAGATTTTAAGAATATAAAGAAACATAGTTCTAAGATCACTTGAGTCCAAGAAATATAATGGAAACTACAGTGAAAAATAAGGTCATTGATTGAATCTTCATTTGTTATGAATCAAAGTTTTCTAGAGATAATCGTGTAGTCATGTGAATTTATGGAACTTAAACAGATCCAATTAGTAGCAATATTCCATCTGAGGCTGATATGTTCCTTGATTTTTAGTGAAGAATAAAAAATGATTTTATTATTGTCACACCAAATAAGTCTATACCCTGAACTACGACAATTTCATTTCTCGAAAACTCTAAAACTCCGGCGTAAAGAAACTCGAAGGCACTTTTAAATAATTTCTAGTAATTTTTTTGTTGCATCGATGCATTTTGGTTCAATAAGAAGCATCAAACTACCAGTAATTTAGTCATTAGAAAAATGGTTGTACGCTTCCAAGCAATAAGTGCAACATTCTTTAGAATTCCCCTTACAACATACATTCATACTACACAGGTGGAGAGTGAAGCATTAAATATTGTTTGAATTCTAAGGTAGATATGGTATCTAAATGTGATTGTGCAGGTGCAAGTGTTGAGGGTGGAAGAATTAAGCATAAACCAATATGGAAAAATACCAGTGAATAACGAATAATGAAGAGAGAAAACAAAAAGTTTGATCAATTTACTTGAATAGGAATTTTGAATGCCTTCTATAACAAGGGTATTTCAATGAATGTGAACCATGGGAGTAAACAAATATTCTAATATTTTACTATGCTCTGTTTAAATAACACGAGATAAATCATTAATAGAGAGGACGGGGAAAATAACTATTGGAAAACACATTCATGTGTGAAATACGATCACATTGTTTCAAAGGTATAATGGAACAAGTTGATGATACATGAAATGACAATTATAGTCGCGTCAAATAAAATAACTCTCAGAAAAATGTATAAAAATTAAAAAGAATTATTACATTGCATAAATGTAACTAGAGGAATCATACTCCAGAAGTAACGAAGTTTATTAAATTTAATTGAACAAAAATTTGGGATGGCTTGTATAATAAGGGTATTTCAGTTAATGTGAACTATGTGAGTAAATAAATATTCTAATACTTTACTATACTCTGTTGAAATAACACCAGATAAATTAGTAATGGAGAAGAGGAGGTAAATAAATGTTTTTAAACCCATTTATAAGTCAAATACCATTAGTGTGTTTGAGAGATATAATGGAACAATTCGATGATACATGAAAGGAAAATTATAGTCATATCCAATAAAATAATTCTCCTAAAAATGTTTTAAAAAGATAAAGAATTATTACATTTCATAAACATAAATACAGGAATCATACTCTAGAAGTAATGAAGTAATAGTCTTGAAATAAGCATTGTGATTAGAAATCTCGTGGAAGGGAATTTAAAATAATCCCAAGAAATTAAGCTCATTATGGCAACATACACAGTATCATTTAGGGAGGGACGAACGACCAAATTTAAAGTTGTAGTAAGATCCGACAAATAATAAAGAATATTTTTTATAAATGAAACCATAATCGTGGAAAGAACATAGCATTGTGTGAAAATTTATGGGAAGGAAACCTCTTGGAGGAAAATATAAACAGACTTCCCATTGAAGCCTTTAGCGAAAATCATAAACCATTATAGGTGAATGAACACTCGTTGCACAAAATATTGTAATAAGGGACAAACCATAACAAAACCTAGAGTAGAACCCATCTCCATTGACAACACAAACCAACATGAGACCAATTCAAGCCAACCTCACATAACATGAGCCTTCTAAATCCTTATGAGAAGAATCCCCCAACCTAAATCTTGCATTTAAAAACCTTGAACTTGGACCCTGCCTGTAATTATCCTCGTTGCCCATTTTGAGAGCCATTATAGGGGAATGAAAATGTGTAACTTTAATTGGAACAACTTGATCAAGGAAAACAATTTAAAATGATACATCGTGAACTAAGAAAGCCTAACAAATATAATTGTGAGCCAAGTAATTTTATTTTATTTTCCATTGGCTCATTTTGTTTTGCTAAAGCTACAATTACAAAATTTCAAATAGTCTTCTAATTATTACAAATTTCCATATTGTTTTGCTGAAGATACAATTACAAAATTCCAATCTTCTAACTATTAAAAAATGTCATTTCTTTTCGCCAAAGGCGCAATTAAAAATTTCCAAACATTACAAAATTTCATTTTGTTTTGTTGAAGCTAAATCCAAGCATTCTTTAAACCATCAAAAAATGTCATTTTGTTAAGCTGAAGCTATAATTACAAAATTATAAACATTACAATATGTCATTTTGGTTTGCTAACATGACAAGAATGTTGGCATAGTTTAGTGTACATGTATATAACACCAAATCAATGTATTTAAAGTGATCCTATTTCATTTTCTGCTTGCTTAGAATGTAGCCTCTCCACCTATTATCGTTTCATGCATTATCAATGGTGTTAGTGATGAAGGATTTAGTGAATCAATAATTCATTGAAATATATTGAATAATTATTCACATTCATCAGTACTCACTATTCTCGTCTCTTCTCTTCTATTACTTTTACTTTTAATTACAGATTATCTATATTGCTAATATTTCTATAGTGAAACATATCTCTCAAATATATGACGGTAATGTGATTCTCAAGACATGTAAAACAATGAAAGCTCTTAAGATGATGTTAGGACTTATCCTTTCAAGTTTTAATAATTATTAATGAAGAGAGTAAAAAAAATGGTAAGTTTAATTGAACATGAATTTGGAATTCCTTGTATAAAAAGGGTATTTCAGTCAATGTGAACCATGGGCATTAGAGAAAATTCCAGCCTAAAACTTCCCATGAAATTTTCATTTAATTTTCATGTCATAATATGTAAACCAATCAAAAACCTTTAAATTTAAAAATAGGTACATGGTAATATTCTGGAGGGAATAGAGAAAAACTATTTTTCTAATTATATTTTTTGCTTATCTCCTTATAGTTTTACTCAAATATCAAGTGTAGGCACTCGTTAGATGCAGAATTAAATTCCACATCCAATGAGAACCCATTATGCATACTTTTGAGAAGACTCACATTGATAGAAATTATAGATACATTAAAAAGCGTGTTCACATACTTTTGAGAAAACCCACAATGCTAAAAATTGTGTTCAATGTATCTTCAAATTTTATCAATGTGGGTCTTCTCAAAAGTATGCACAATGGGTACTCTTTGGATGTGGAATTTAATTCCGCATCTAACAAGTGTATACACTTGAAATTTGGGTAAACTTATAAGGAGATAAGCCAAAAATACAATTAAAAAAAGTAGTTTTATTATTTTGCCTCCAAAATTCATAACACTTATTTTATTATTTTAACTATTATCTTATTTAATAGAGAGTCCATACATGTGGAATAACTTTGTAATAGAGTGGAATAACCTCTTAAGGAGTTTTTAACTCGACGTTTCAGACTACTGAAATGAGTCCATCTTTAGGGGAGTGCCATATTTATTTAGAAGATTGATGATTTTCAAAGAGCTAAGATCATGAGAGGGTAAAAAAAAATGAAATTTCCACTTTTAGGCCACTTTTAGGCTGAAATTTCCTCTAATGAGTAAAGAGATATTATAAATTTTTACTATACCCCATTGAAATAACACTAGATAAAGGGGTAATAGATAAGAGGAGGCAAATAATTTTTTTCGAACACATTCAGGCATTCGATTGGAGCCCATGAGAAATAAAATAATGAAATCAACAAAAAATGACATGAATGCAGGCATAGTTCAGTGTACACATATATAACACCAAATCAATGTATTTAAAGCGATCCTATTTCCTTTGTTACTTGCATAGAATGTAGCCTCTCCACTTGTTGTCATTGCATACATTATCAAGGGTATTAGTGATGACAGATTTAGTGAATCAACAATTCGTTGAAAGATACTAAACAAATATTCACATTCTTCATTACTCACTATTTTTGTTTCTTCTCTTCTATTACTTTAAATTTGAATGACAAATTATCTATATTGCTAAGATTGATATAATGAAACATATCTCTAAAATATATTAAGGTAATGTTATGCTCAAAACATGTAGAACAATGAAGGCTCTTAAGTTGATGTTACGACATGTCTTTTCATGTATTAATCATGATACATACACATATGCAAATGCTTAAAGATAAGGTTACATGAAATTATTTGACTAATGATTACTATACAAAAATTTCAAGAATCATGGAGTATAAAGTCTCTAATAGTTATTAATAACAAACTAGATATTTGCATTTATATATCCTAGAATTGTCTTCTCTCATATGAGATCAGATACTTTTTGAACTATTATAACACAGTCTTTGGATTTGTTACTTGGACATGTATGGGAATGATAGAATGAGGTCTGTAAGCTTATCATATTTTGGATTGTATTTGTATCCCCTTCATTGAAAGGGATAATCCTAGTGGGATTAAATACTTTTATGCTTCCAGGGATTTTGACAATGGTTTTCATCACATACAGCTAAGCATATGATGAATGTAATTATGTTATAATAAAATTATTATTTTTCAGAGAAATAAAAATAACTACTCCAAATAAAAAAAGAATAAATATGTACATAAAAATGTATGATTTTTCAACATCCTTATGATGAACTTAGTCTCACCACATTTGATAAATTTTCCCAAAGAAAATTGCCAAAATTATCCAAATATCAAGCATTGTGAAGTCAAAAATCAGCGAGGAAACTATTTTTAAATTTCATAAAACAATTGTTAAGAATTGTATTTTTTAACTTCAAAACTAAATTGATAGGTACCGTGTTCGAGTGAAGTATTTTTATAAAATTCATAAATAATAGTTTATAATCAATTTTTTAAAATTCAAAAATTCAGTTTGACAATAAGTTCATATCTTAAATCACAATGCATATAACTAGCAATTTCCCCAAGAGGTTCAAAGAGAGGATGATAGGATAGTTAAATTATGATAATTTGAAAGAGAGGCCGATAAGATAGTTAAATTGTGATAATTTTGAAAACGCATGTACATTTGAATTCAACATCCCAATAGTACCATCATTTCAAGAGAGAATACAATCTAGGAATTGACATTGTGGGAATTGAATTGAGGACTTGTACCACGTGCTAGATTAACAATAAAATTATAATAATAACATCACCAACCAATGGAACAAACCCTTAGGGATAAATCACAATAAATTTTACTGATGACTAAATTGTTTCAAAAATTTAAGTTAGCCAAAACAAAGTTTTCATGTTTTTCATTGTTCTAGCAGAATTCTGTTGGGAAATTTTTTATTTAGGGACAAAGTTTTATATTATCAGTTGAGCATTAAAAATGTAAGAGGTTCTATATGGTACAAGAAAATTTTGTTTTTTCATAAATTTACATGACAGTTCTACATGCAATCATCGACCAAAAATGTTTCTAAAAATTACTTAGAATATATTTAGATGGTATTCTAATTTATATATGAATTACAAGTGGTGCTATTTTAATTCCATATATAAGGAATAAAAACATAGTCTTTAAAGTTTAATGAATAAAAAAGGCCATTAAATTACGCCTACCAAAAATTAATTTTTTAACTAGAATAATGAAATTTGTAATGAAGATTAAGTGTGGGATGAACAAAGTCCATAAAAGGGATTTTAAAAAGGAAATTTTGAGTATATTTCCTCCAATGAAAGCACATAAACACAGATTATCTTAAACGGTGGCATACAAGAAAATGAAAGAATGGAATTAATAGAGTTTGTCAAAAAATGATAATTACCTGGAAAATTTGAAAACTAAACCCTTGAATAGCCCGCAAAAGGAATATCCAACCAATCTAGAAAACCAAACCCATCATTTCTGAAAGCTTGGTAATACACAATTAAAATAATAATTGAAATATTGAAATGAAAGTTAACGACCATATTATAATAAAATTCATCATATTTTAAAAATATGTTAAAAAAATTACTATAGTCCATGTAAATGTATGAAATGATATTAAAAAAACAAATGTTTACAAAAAACATGATACTTTCAAAATGTATGAAAATATATTAACAACAAAATATTAATAAAAGACATAATGCTTCATATCAATAAACAAGTTGATACAAAAGAATATTTTGATATTTTAAATAATTATTGACTGAATTTAATTATGCATACTTCTATATGCTAAGAAAAGTATCTCTTTAATTGTCCATCATTGAATTTAAAATGAGATGTTACTTCACACCTTTATATATTTTTTTCCAATTAAAAGGAATAATTTTGACTCGATATAAAAATTCACCAAATAGAAAACACTAGAGGATTTCATCACAATTTAACACTTCATTCTAATAATTTATTCTTAATCCGATACAAATGAAATCCTTTATCAAAACTGTGAGGTTGGAGCTCCCATCTAAGCACAAACAATCTCTCGCTATCATCCCTTAACACAGTAGTATCAATTTGCATCTTTGAATTGGAGACGACTCTCCATGAGGTATTGTTTGGTGAAGAGAAATGATCACTTAAAGTTGCAGTGAGGTCGTTTCCTTGAAGTCCTATGCAGTGAGAAATATTCAAGAATACCAATAAGACCCTTGGTTATCTTGTAGCTCCATCTACTACCATTAGTGTTGCAGGAACCTGGAGTTATATTGTTTGTTGTTGTAGATCCAAGGCAGAGTCTGGTTACAAGATGGTAGTTTATTTGATAAAAAGGGTCTGATGAGAAGTAAGGATCTGGAATATATAATATAAATTAAAAGAGTGAGAATTTTATGTTGTGAAGAAATGAATTTAATTAGATATCTGATTTTGGTAATATTTTGTAATTTATGGATTTTTCACCTACGGTGTGCGAGATTTCACAAAATATTAAAATATATATTCAAAATAAAGATGAAGATGGTAGCTACATTTCAAAATATTCCTAAAATCGGGATTTTCACAGTTTTATTAATGCAAATGCAATTAACAAGAAAAAATATATTAACCATGGGAAGCACTTTATACCAAGAAATCCAATTGATGTATTTTTTTAAATTGGTTGTTGTATCGACTTACGACCAGGAATAAAGGCCATGTTCCTAAGCCCATTCCAGTTCTCTTTCAACACACTGTAAGTCTCAAATTTTCCAGGATGCCCTTAGCGGATGTAATAGTTCTCTTGAAGAGTCCAAAGAGACAAATCGAAGCCTCCCTTGGCGTCAATTCTATCTTAGAAATCATCATCGAATGTGGGGGGACTTTTATTACCAATGGCATTCCGAAAAGTAGTGTCCATTTTAGCAATCCAACAAATTTGGCATAAATTAATTCCCTAACCCTTATATCACTCATTTTTTATACCACCCCATTGGGGAGAGCTTATCACTCTCAATCATGTTTTCCAAGTGCTCAATGTCCCTTTGGATCATTGGGGGAGGCCACAAGGAAGAAAATTCGAGTTGGACTCTCAATCTCCCTAATTCGCAAATGAATCGACTACCTAGTTCATTGACCTTCTAGTGTGGGAGGTTATGCATACGTAAAATAAATAAGAAAGTATCCTATTAGTGAAACCCGAAGTTCAAGGTGCCAGCGTTTGACCAATCTAGAGATAGGGGACCCATTAATGAAACAAACATTGTAAAATTAAATTAAAATAAAAAATTTATAAAATATTTTGATTTTGAAATGAGTTATGGTTTTTTAGCTTGTGGTATTGATAAGCCATGGTATTGTCTCATAGTATTGTAACAAAACCTATTTACAAGTTAATATTATCCATGGTAAAGTTTACATATCCATCGTTAAAATTCTAGTTATATTGTGTGTGTTAAGCTTTTATTCATTTATTATTTTAATTTATATGATAAAAGGGATATGAATATGGTTAAGGAATCATTATTTTAATTTATATGATTCTCCAGGCTTGACCTATGGCTTGAGGAACAATGACCCAGGGGCTTCTAAGCCATAAAATTCACTCGAGTATTGCACCCGGCCTTGGCCACAACAACCCTTAGCTGACTGGAATTTTTAGCATGTCGCCACCCCCTAGCACAGGGCATAACCACCCCATGTGAGGTTTGATCCTAGTTTGCCTTGCTGACAAGGCCCATCCCCAACCTGTTGTGGCAGTACAACTTGACTGATAAAATAGATCTTAATTTCTACTTATTATTTTTATATTATATATTTTAATGTGATATGTGTGTTGTGATTTTCTTTTATTTAATTTGTTTTTCATAATTTTACTAATAAAAATAAAATGGAAATATAACAAATTGAATTTTATTATTTGTATTACTTTTAATTTTATTTGTAATTTACTATTAATTGAGCCAATATTTAAATGTGTAATATTTAAAAACATTTACATACCTCCATTAATTTTATTACTTTTAATTTACTATTATTTGAGCCAAGATTTAAATGTTTAATGTTTAAAAACATTTACATACCTCCACTAATATTATTACTTTTAATTGAGCCAATATTTAAATGTTTAATGTTTAAAAATATTTACCTGCCTCCACTAATTTTATTATTTTTAATTCACTATTAATTGAGTCAAAATAATTTTTTTTTTTTTGTAAAATGGCAACATACTTATCTATTAATAGTACAAAATATGTTACAACCATGTTCTAGCCATGCACAAGGTGGCAGCAGGAGATTCTCCACCTCCAGAAAAAACAGAGAGTATCAAAAGGAGGTGTGGTGGGCTGCCCAATAGAAGGAAACCATCCCAACGCCCTGATGCCTTGATTTTTCTTCTGAGAAGCTGATGCATGAAAAGAGATTTTTCATAAAGACAAAGAGCTAAGATAAAAATTGAAAAATAGACAATCATGCAAACCTGTTAGGAGGCAATGTCTGTTGGAATCTCTTCCTCAATCCAGCAAGAATACTGAGAGGAAGGCAGAGTATGGTGGGCTCTAATTCTGATGAACATAGTCTTCGTCTTAATATCCTGCTGAATGCCCTACTGCGGATGGATGGCTATTGGTGGTGGAGTGCTCTCATGCTGAGAATCCAGAGGAGAAGGAGATCTTTGCTTTTCTAAAAGGTTGGAAGAAGTAGCATGGTCCTCTCCAGAAGAGGAGTCAGCTTGATACCCCCTAGAAGGAGCAGAACTGGGGCCGCTCAAGGTGAGGTCCGACTACTTACCAGAGTACCCTTGGACTTTGAAATAAGGCAGACCTAGGTGCCGAGTGATGGTGGATTTATGCTAGGCTCCATTGCTGGTCTTGACAACATCCCCGTCATCCTCCCAACTTCTTTTGCGACTGGGTAGTGGAAGAGGGTCCCAAGTTTCATGTGGCTTTCCCTGCAGAATTTTGACCTCACCCCGCTGGCCAATTGGGAAGTAAATTTCCCTATCATGGGCTAGATCATCCCATATTTGTGAGGTCGAGAGGAAGGCGGAGTGTCCAGCAAGAATGAGGCCGTTGAGGTGGTCCGTGGAAATTTTCCTTTGTTAAAGGGAGTAGGAAAAGAGTTTTTTCATATGCCAATAACCCGTCATCACTGAATCACTACCGATGTACTATTTTTGACGATGCTACTCTTCTACCCTATCAACCATTTCCCTGACGCAGATGGAAATTCCATTCTCAAATATATCCTGAAGGAGCAGAGGATCGTTTTCATCCTCACTAATTCTATTGGAGCCTCCATGAGTCCCACACCCTTGGTCGTTGCAAAAAAAGGAATGGTGCTCCCTTGGCATGCTAAAGTCTCTAAGGATGATCCTAGATGCAACACAAACACGATGGAGGCAAAGAAGAGCATCCTTCGAAGAATCAACACTATCGAAGCAAATGAAATGCATGAGGTTGAGCTTGGTGATGTAGTTGTGGTTGGCTGAATGAGGAAGAAGCATAGTAATGGTTGGGGCATGCGAAGGGGACTTCCCCCAAGCAAAAGACATGGCATTAATCATCCTGAGCTGGAGGTGGAGGTGGAGGTGAGACTTAAAATTGAAGCACAGGGTAATCGTACCTTGTTCATGCGAACTTAAAACCTTGTTGACTCGACAATGCCACGTGCCCATCCTCATGCCCCTAAATTGTGTGATTCTCCTCATTAATTGGGCGTCGTCAGCATAGGAGTGCGCGCTTGCATCCAAGAGATTACACTAAAATATTATTTTGTTATTAAAATGTTCTTGTTTTAAATGTTACATTTAAATGAATTACACAATATGTAACGTCAATAATAATATTGTTTCATGCCTATGAACTCATATGTTCACTAACTCTCTGATACCAAAATGTAAATTAACTTGAAATCCTTATACTAAAATGCAAATTAGATTTTTTATCTTTAATTACTTTATCTTTTTATAAAATAAGTACTTTAATTAATTATCTTTTTATAAAGTGAATATTTTATTATTTATGAATGATATTAATTCTTTAGTTATTACTATTTATTTTTTAAATTATTAGTGTAAATATTATTAATTTTAAAAACAAAATTACCCAAAAATGTATCGATGTAATATGTCCTTCCTAATAAGGAGTAAAGAAATAAAAAAAAAACCACATTTTATCTAATATTATAAATTCAAAGAAAAATAAAATACAAGAAATCATAAATAAAAAGAAGCAGAAGAATATAAAGTTGGTTTTGATTATAAGCTAACAAAAATCAATTATAAATTTCAAACAATCTATATATTTATCTAGTATAAATTAATAGCGAGGTCAATTTATTTAAATAATTTTAATATAAACTCCAAATTAGAATTTATGAAAAATGAAATTTACACCTTTCTCTTCTTATTTTCTTAGTATTAAATAAAATATTAAGATTAAAATTGTGATATCATATTAATGCATTGGAACAATAGAACATTAGAATGATTTGACAATGTTTCCATGGGTTGAATTACACAATTAGCTATATTATACACACGTGTCCTTTTAACTATATCAATTATACATGTGTCTTTTTACAACCGATGGCGCGGAAAGTTGAAAAAAAAATTATTCATGATATTGTGGAGACTGATCTAAAAATCTTGTTATGGAATTGAAAATATCACAGACATGGAAGGTGGACCGGGCTTAGAATCTCGTTGCATGCAATGTCCAAAATTTCTTTCGACTCATATTTAAGAAAAACTGGAATGGAATACAATTGTTAACAATTTGTAAATAGTCTTGTGCAGTGCATAAGCAAGGCGTTCACCCTCCCATTCACTGACATTACCATGGGATTAGCTACCCTGCACTGAACCAACAAGATCCGAAGGATTTTAAGTAACATACCAGTTACTGTGAAACCTGGTGACGCAATTTGTTCCAGCAAGGAGGAGCTGAAAGAAATGTATTATATGGACATGTGATTATCCAAGACGATGAATTTTAACATGTCGTGCCATTTGGCAGAAAAGAGGTGATAAAGGACAAGGTGTTTCCTGATGGGACGCTAATGAAGAAAGGAGAAATTCTTGCAATATCAAACAATGTTTCTGCAACTTCAACTTCCTAATCCCATATCATTGTTGGAGATACATGTAGCCATGAGTCCAAATATTAACAATGCATATCCAAAGAAACAACCAACCCAATAAACGTTGAAATACTCTCTTCGAAAATAGAAACTGCGGGCAATTCAAAATACAGGCCTTCTGAAATTTGGCAAGCTAGAGTTTATGACTATTAGGCATCTTCAAGGAAAAAGTATAGGAAGAACAACCTATGATAAAATCCAATGCCTATTTTCACATTATGGATCTTCAATCTAGTTTACATATGTGTCTTAGGCTGATTTCAAAATACAGGCCTTCTGAAATTTGGAAAGCTAGAGTTTATGACTATTAGGCATCTTCAAGGAAAAAGTATAGGAAGAACAACCTATGCTAAAATCCAATGCCTCTTTTCACATTATGGATCTTCAATCTAGTTTACATATGTGTCTTAGGCTGATCCTCATTCACATTGAACTGGTTTGCTTAGGTGATCTCTTCCTCCTCAAGAATGCATGTTGACTTAGTCAAACTTGACTATGTCCTTATCTATTTTTCCCATGTTCACACTTGTAAGTGTAAATTTCAGCTCCTGAAGTGATCCCCTTCCTTCTTAAAGTGTAAATTATTCATATTTTTATTATTCATGGGCTCCCTTACCCATTTATTCCTCTCCTAGGTGATAGCAGCAAAATCTAATGTTCCAAATTTCTATGTGCAAATTTGGGAAAATTATAACACCAAAACTAGCTATGATATTTACAAAAAAACGTCAAGTTATGAAACATTAAATGAACGACATATGTGGAAAACTAAAAACATTGTATTCAACGAAACAAAAAACATATATACAAAGTGAGGATATATATATATATATATATATATATATATATATATATATATATATATATATATATATTCTAATAAATATAAGGAGTGTCTTCATAAAAAAAATGATGCTCTATTGAACAATTTTTAAACACTTCAACAGAATTTTTAAGTACTTGTTCTCAAAAACTATATATATAAAGTGAAGGATATATATATATATATATATATATATATATATATATATATATATATATATATATTCAACAAACGAGGGTGTGTTTTGGCAAAAAAAGGATGCTCTATTAAACAATTTTAAGCACTTGAACGTGAAATTTTTAATACTTGTTCAATATGTTGAGGCACTTAAAAATAGCTTGATTGAGCGTTTAAGAAAAACCTTGGTCTTGCTATTGTTTAACCCTAGGTTAGGAGCTCAATCTAGCCCTAAATCTTGATCCAGTATTAAATTGGAAATTTTAAAATTTATGTGAATATCAATACTGACATGCAAACTCTAAAATTTTAAGTTTTTGATAGTTTAAAAAAAACCAAATTTAATTATTAATTACATTTGAATAGGTAATAAACAATGGTGTGGACTAATTTCTCATTACATTTTTAGTGTTTTGGTGTATATATTTGACAAAAGATTCTATCCCACTTGCAAATGAAATTGTAACGGTCTTATATTTATAATTTAGTAATTTAAAAACTAGCGTTTCACTTGATGTTGCAAAAGAAATGTCGTAAGGCAGTAGCATAGGTAAAAGCAACAAATAAGAATGGAAAACTAAAAAACATTGAATTCAACTTATTGAACAAAAATATATACAAAGTGAAGAATTTGTAAGTTAATTTTGATCATGAAGGGAATTCTTTGTGGCCATATAATAAACTCCACAATGCATATAAAATGAATAGAATCCCAACATGTTACTTGAAATATTATATTATCTGTGAATTTTGGACCTCGTCCTCACTGATAAACTTGACTATAACTGATCAAAACTTCAAAAAAAACCCCACTGAATTTGTTCATGTTTTTGCAACACACAAGATTAACACGTTCATTCAGAATTTTAAATTGAAGAACATATTGAATTCTAAAATCAAATATTTTGTTAAAGAAACTGGAGGGGAACACCAACACTTGATTTCCTAAGTAAGAGTTGAGGCCTTGACATCATTGGGCACATATTTCTCTAAATTTCTTCCACTTTCCCATGCATGACTCATGCCTCTACCAAATCCCTAATCTCAAATCAAAATAAAGGTGACACAACACTTCTTGTGGAGCCAAGTATGATTTTAAGAATATAAAGAAACATAGTTCTAAGATCACTTGAGTCCAAGCAACATAATAGAAACTACAGTGAAAAATAATGTCATTCATTGAATGTTCATTTCTTATGAATCATTTATAAAATGATGACAAAGTTTTCTGGAGATAATTGTGTAGTCATATGAATTTATGGAACTTAAACAGATCCAATCAGCAGCAATATTCCATCTGAGGCTGATATGTTCCTTTAATTTTAGTGAAGAATAAAAAATGATTTTCTTATTGTCACACCAAATAAGTCTATACCCTGAACAACGACAATTTCATTTCTCGAAAACTCTAAAAATCCAGCGTAAAGAAACTCGAAGGCACTTTTAAATAAGTTCTAGTAAATTTTTTGTTGCATCGATGCATTTTGGTTCAATAAGAAGCATAAAACTACCAGTAATTTAGTCATTAGAAAAATGGTTGTACACTTCCAAGCAATAAGTGCAACATTCTTTAGAATTCCCCTTACAACATACATTCATACTACACAAGTAGAGAGTGAAGCATTAAATATTATTTGAATTCTAGGGTAGATATGGTATCTAGATGTGATTGTCCAAGTGCAAGTGTTGAGGGTGGAAGACTTAAGCATAAACCAATATGGAAAAATACTAGTGAATAATGAATAATGAAGAGAGAAAACATAAAGTTAGATCAATTTACTTGAATATGAATTTGGAATGCCTTGTATAATAAGGGTATTTCAATGAATGTGAACCATGGGAGTAAGCAAATATTCTAATATTTTACTATGCTATGTTTAAATAACGCCAAATAAATCAATAATAGAGAGGACAGGGAAAATAACTATTGGAAAACACATTCACATGTGAAATATGATTACATTGTTTCAGAGGTATAATGGAACAATTTGACGATACATGAAATGACAATTATAGTCGCGTCGAATAAAAGAACTCTCATAAAAATGTATACAAATTAAAAAGAATTATCACATTGCATAAATGTAACTAGAGGAATCATACTCCAGAAGTAACGAAGTTTAGTAAGTTTAATTGAACAAAAAATTGGGACGGCTTGTATAATAAGGGTATTTCAGTTAATGTGAACCATGTGAGTAAATAAATATTCTAATATTTTACTATACTCTATTGAAATAACACCAGATAAATCAGTAATGAAGAAGAGGAGGTAAATAAATGTTTTTAAACCCATTTAGAAGTGAAATACCATCAGTGTGTTTCATAGGTATAATGGAACAAGTCAATGATACATGAAAGGAAAATTATATTCGTATCCAATAAAATAATTCTCGTAAAAATGTTTTAAAAATATAAGGAATTATTACATTGCATAAACATAAATAGAGGAATCATACTCAGAAGTAATGAAATAATAGTCATGAAATAAGCATTGTGACAAGAAATATCGTGGAAGGGAATTTAAAATAACCCAAGAAATTAAGGTCATTATGCCAACATACACAGTATCATTTAGGGAGGGACGAACAACCAACTTTAAAGTTGGAGTAAGATCCAACAAATAATAAAGAATATTTTTTATAAATGAAACCATAATCGTGGAAAGCATATAGCATTGTATGCAAATTTATGGGAAGGAAACCTCTTCGAGGAAAATATAAACAGACTTCCCATCGAAGCCTCTAGCGAAAATTATAAACCATTATAGGCGAATGAACACTCGTTGCAAAGAAAATTGTAATAAGGGACAAACCATAACAAACCCTAGAGTAGAACCTATCTCCATTGACAACACAAACCAACATGAGATCAATTCAAGCCAACCTCACATAACATGAGCCTTCTAAATCCTTATGAGAAGAACCCCCCAACTAGAATCTTGCATTTAAAACCCTTGAACTTGGACCATGCTTGTAATTATCCTCGTTGCTCATTTTGAGAGCCATTATAGGGGAATGAAAATGTGTAACTTTAACTGGAACAACTTGATCAAGGAAAAAAAATTAAAATGATACTTTGTGAACTAAGAAAGCCTAACAGATATATTTGTGATCCAAGTAATTTTATTTTATTTTCCATTAGCTCATTTTGTTTTGCTAAAGCTACAATTACAAAATTCCAAATTGTCTTCTGATTATTACAACTTGCCATTTTGTTTTGCTGCAGATACAATTACAAAAATCCAATCTTCTAACTATTACAAAATTTCATTTCTTTTCGCCAAAGCCGCAATTAAAAAATTCCAAACATTACAAAATGTCATTTTGTTTTGTTGAAGCTAAATCCAACCAGTCTTTAAACCATCACAAAATTTCATTTTGTTAAGCTAAAGCTATAATTACAAAATTATAAACATTACAATATGTCATTTTGGTTTGCTAAATGACAAAAATGTTGGCATAGTTCAGTGTACATGTATATAACACCAAATCAATGTATTTAAAGCGGTCCTATTTCATTTTCTACTTTCTTAGAATGTAGCCTCTCCACATATTATCGTTTCATGCATTATCAATGGTGTTAGTGATGAAGGATTTAGTGAATCAATAATTCATTGAAATATATTGAATAATTATTCACATTCATCAGTGCTCACTATTCTCGTTTCTTCTCTTATATTACTTTTACTTTTAATTACAGATTATCTATATTCCTAAGATTTCTATAGTGAAACATATCTCTAAATTATCTGAATGTAATTTGATTCTAAAGACATGTAAAAAAATGAAAGATCTTAAGATGATGTTAGGACGTATCCTTTCAAGTATTAATAATTATTAATGAAGAGAGGAAAAAAAAATGGTAAGTTTAATTGAACATGAATTTGGAATTCCTTGTTTAAAAAGGGTGTTTCAGTCAATGTGAACCATGGGCATTAGAGGAAATTCCAGCCTAAAACTTCCCATGAAATTTTCATGTAATTTCCATGTCATAATATGTAAACCAATCAAAAAATTTTAAATTTAGAAAGAGGTACATGGTAATATTCTGGAGGGAATGGAGAAAAACTACTTTTTCTAATTATATTTTTTGCTTATCTCCTGATAGTTTTACTCAAATTTCAAGTGTAGGCACTCGTTGGATTCAGAATTAAATTCCACATCCAATGAGAACCCATTATGCATACTTTTTAGAAGACTCACATTGATAAAAATTACAGATACATTATCTGTAATTTTTATCAATGTGGGTCTTCTAAAAAGTATGCAGAATGGGTACTCTTTGGATTTGGAATTTAATTCTGCATCTAACAAGTGTCTACACTTGAAATTTGAGTAAACCTATAAGCAAATAAGCCAAAAATACAATTAAAAAAAGTAGTTTTATTCTTTTCCCTCCAAAATTCATAACTCTTATTTTATTATTTTAACTATTATCTTATTTAATAGAGAATCCATACATGTGGAATAACTTTGTAATAGAGTGGAATAACCTCTTGAGGAGTTTTTAACCCGATGTTTCAGACTACTGAAATGAGTCCATCTTCAGGGGAGCGCCATATTTCTTTAGAAGATTGAAGATTTTCAAAGAGCTAAGAACATAGTATAAATATATGAGAGGGTTAAAAAAATGAAATTTCCACTTTTAGGTTGAAATTTCCTCTAATGAGTAAAGAGATATTATAATATTTTACTATACCCCGTTGAAATAGCACTTGATAAAGGGGTAATAGATAAGAGGAGGAAAATAATTTTTGTCAAACAATTTAGGCATTCGATTGGAGCCCATGAGAAATAAAATAATGAAATCAACAAAAAATGACATGAATGCAGGCATAGTTCAGTGTACACATATATAACACCAAATAAATGTATTTAAAGAAATCATATTTCCTTTGTTACTAGCATAGAATGTAGCCTCTCCACTTGTTGTCATTGCATACATTATCGAGGGTGTTAGTGATGACATATTTAGTGAATCAACAATTTGTTGAAAGATACTAAACAAATATTCACATTCTTCATTACTCACTATTTTTGTTTCTTCTCTTCTATTATTTTAACTTTGAAAGACAAATTATCTATATTGCTAAGATTGATATAGTGAAACATATCTCTAAAATATATTAAGGTAATGTTATGCTCAAATAATGTAGAAAAATGAAGGCTCTTAAGATGATGTTAGGACATGTCTTTTCATGTATTAATATTGAGACAAACACATATACAAATGCTTAAACATAAGGTTACATGAAATTATTTGACTAATAATTATTATACAAAAATTTCAAGAATCATGGAGTATAAAGTCTCGAATAGCTATTAATAACAGACTAAATATTTGCATTTATATATCGTAGAATTGTCTTCTCTCATATGAGATTAGACACTTTTTGAACTATTATAACGCAGTATTTGGATTTTTTACTTGGATATGTATGGGCATGATAGAATGAGGTCTATAAGCTTATCATATTTTGGATTGTATTTGTATCCCCTTAGTTGAAAGGGATAATCCTAGTGGGATTAAATGAATTTTATGATTCTATGGATTTTGACAATGGTTTTCATCACATACTACTAAGCATATGATGAATGTAATCATGTTATAATAAAATTATTATTTTTCAGAGAAATAAAAATAACTACTCCAAATCCAAAAAGAATAAATATGTACGTAAAAATGTATGATTTTTCAACATCCTTATGATAAACTTAGTCTCACCACATTTGATAAATTTTCCCAAAGAAAATTTCCAAAATTATTCAAATATCAAGCATTGTGAAGTTGAAAATCAGGGAGGAAACTATCTTTTAAATTTCATGAAACAATGGTTAAGAATTGTAATTTTTAACTTCAAAACTACATTTATAGGTACCGTGTTTGAGTGAAGTAATTTTATAAAATTCATAAATAATAGTTTATAATCAATTTTTTCAAATTCAAAAATTCAGTTTGACAATAAGTTCATATACAATAAGAAAACTGGGATAGAGCCAATAAGTTCAAATCTTAAATCACAATGCATATAACTAGAAATTGCCCCAAGAGGTTCAAAGAGAGGATGATAGGATAGTTAAATTGTGATAATTTGAAAGAGAGACCGATAAGATAGTTAAATTGTGATAATTTCAAAAACACTTGTACATTTGAATTCAACATCCCAATAGTACCATCATTTTCGGAGAGAATACTATCTAGGAATAAACATTGTGGGAATTCAATTGAGGACTTGTACCACATGATATATTAACAATAAAATTATAATAATAACATCACCAACCAATGGAACAAACCCTTAGGGTTAAATCACAATAAATTTTACTGATGACTAAATTGTTTCAAAAAGTTATGTTAGCCAAAACAAAGTTTCATGTTTTTCTTTGTTCTAGCATAATTCTACAGGGACAACTTTTATTTAGGGACAAAGTTTTCTGTTATCAGTTGAGCATTAAAAATGTAAGAGGTTCTATATGCTACAAGAAAATTTTATTTTTTCATAAATTTACATGACAGTTCTACATGCAATCATTGACCACAAATGTCTCTAAAAATTAGTTAAAATATATTTACATAATATTTTAATTTATATATGAATGATAGGTGGTGCTATTTTAATTTCATATATAAGGAATAAAAACATAGTCTTTAAAATTTAATGAATAAAAAAGGTCATTAAATCACCCCTACCAAAAATTAGTTATTTAACTAGAATAATGAAATTTGTAATGAAGATTAAGTCTGGGATGAAAAAATTCCATAAAAGGGATTTTCGAAAGGAAATTTTGATTATATTTCCTCCAATGAAAGCACATAAACACAGATTATCTTAAATGGTGGCATACAAGAAAATGAAAGAATGGAAACAATAGAGCTTGTCAAAAAATGATAATTACCTGGAAAAGTTGAAAACTAAACCCTTGAATAGCCCGCAAAAGAAATATCCAACCAATCTAGAAAACCAAACCCATCATTTCTGAAGACTTGGTAATACACAATTAAAATAATAATTGAAATATTGAAATGAAAGCTAACGACCATATTATAACAAAATTCATCATATTTTAAAAATATGTTAAAAAAATTACTATAGTACATGTAAATGTATGAAATGATATTAACAAAAAAAATGTTTACAAAAAACATGATACTTTCAAAATGTATGAAAAGATATTAACAACAAAATATTAATAAAAGATATAATGCTTCATATCAATAAACAAGTTGATACAAAAGTTAATATTTTGATATTTTAAATAATTATTGAGAGAATTTAATTATTCATACTTCTATATGCTAAGAAAAGTATCACTTTAATTGTCCATCATTGAATTTAAAATGAGACGTTACTTCACACCTTCATATATTTTTTCCAATTAAAAGGAGTAATTTTGGTTGGATATAAAAATTCACCAAATAGAGAACACTAGAGGATTTCATCACAATTTAACACTTCATTCTAATAACTTATTATTAATCCGATACAAATGAAATTCTTTATCAAAACTGCGAGGTTGGAGCTTCCATCTAAGCACAAACAATCTCTCACTACCATCCCTTAACATAGTAGTCTCAATTTGCATCTTTGAATTGGAGACGACACTCCACGAGGTATTGTTTGGAGAAGAGAAATGATCACTTAAAGTTGCAGTGAGGTTGTTTCCTTTAAATCCTATGCAGTGAGAATATTCAAGAAGACCAATAAGACCCTTGGTTATGTTGTACCTCCATCTACTACCATTAGTGTTGCAGGAACCTGGAGTTATATTGTTTGCTGTTGTAGATCCAAGGCAGAGTCTGGTTACAAGATGGTAGTTTATTTGATACAAAGGGTCTGATGAGAAGTAAGGATCTGGAATATATAATATGAATTACAAGAGTGAGAATTTTATGTTGTAAAGAAATGAATTTAATTAGATATCCGATTTTGGTAATATTTTGTAATTTATGGATTTTTCACCTGCGGTGTGTCTGAGATTCCACAAAATATTAAAATATATATTCGAAATAAAGATGAAAGATGGTAGCTACATTTCAAAATATTCGAAAAATTGGGATTTTTCACAGTTTTATTAATGCAAATGCAATTAACAAGAACAAATATATTAACCATGGGAAGCACTTTATACCAAGAAATCCAATTGATGTATTGTTTTAAATTGGTTTTTGTATCGACTTACGACCAGGAATAAAGGCCATGTTCCTAAGCCCATTCTAGTTCTCTTTCAACACATTGTAAGTCTCAAATTTTCCAGGATGCCCTTAGCGAATGTAATAGTTCTCTTGAAGAGTCCAAAGAGCCAAATCAAAGCATCCCTTGGCATCAATTCTATCTTAGAAATCATCATCAAATGTGGGGGAAATTTTATTACCAATGGCATTCTGGAAATCAGTGTCCATTTTAGAAATCGAGCAAATTTGGTGTAAATTAACTCCCCAACTCTTATATCACTCATTTTTGTACCACCCCATTGGGGAGAGCTTATCATTCTCAATTATGTTTTCCAAGTGCTCAATGTCCCTTTGGATCATTGGGGGAGGCCATAAAGAAGAAAATTCGAGTTGGAATCTCAATATCCCTAATTCGCCAACGAATCGACCACCTAGTTCATTGACCTTCTAGTGTAGGAGCTTATGCATAAGTAAAATAAATAATAAAGTCTCCTATTAGTGAAACCCAAAGTTCAAGGTGCCAAATTTTGACCAATCTAGAGATAGGGGACCCATTAATGAAACAAATGTTGTAAAATTAAATTAAAATAAAAAATTTATAAAATATTTTGATTTTGAAATCATTTATGGTTTTTTAGCTTGTGATATTGATAAGCCATAGTATTGCCTCATATTATTGTAACAAAACCTATTTACAAGTTAATATTATCCATGGTAAAGTTTACATATCCATCGTTAAAATTCTAGTTATATTGTATGTGTTAAGCTTTTATTCATTTATTATTTTAATTTATATGATAAAATTGATATTAATATGGTTAAGGAATCATTATTTTAATTTATATGATCCTCCAGGCTTGACCTGTGGCTTGAGGAGCAATGACCGAAGGGCTTCTAAGCCATAAAAGTCACTCGAGTATCGCACCCGGCCTGGGCCACAACAACCCTTAGCTGATTGGAGTTTTTAGCATGTCGTCGCCCCCTAGCATAGGGCATAACCACCCCATGTGAGATTTGATCCTAGTTTGCATTGCTGACAAGGCCCATCCCCAACCTGTTGTGCCAGTACAACTTGACTGATAAAATAGATCTTAATTTCTACTTATTATTTTTATATTATATATTTTAATGTGATATGTGTGTTATGATTTTCTTTTATTTAATTTGTTTTTCATAATTTTACTAATAAAAATAAAATGGAAATATAACAAATTGAATATCATTATATGTATTACTTTTAATTTTATTTGTAATTTACTATTAATTGAGCCAATATTTAAATGTTTAATATTTAAAAACATTTACATACGTCCATTAATTTTATTACTTTTAATTTACTATTATTTGAGCCAATATTTAAATTTTTAATGTTTAAAAACATTTACATACCTCTACTAATTTTATTACTTTTAATTTACTTTTAATTGATCAATGATTTAAATGTTTAATGTTTAAAAACATTTACATGCCTCCAATAATTTTATTATTTTTAATTCACTATTAACTGAGTCAACATTTAAATGTGTAATGTTCACAAACATTTACATACCTCCATACCAGGGAATGACGCAACAATTATGTTATTTAATATAGAAATTGAAATATTTTATTTATGGCTTACACTAAAATATTTTCTTTTGTAAAGTGGCAATATACTTATCTATTAATAGTGAAAAATATGTTTCAACCATGTTCTAGCCATGCACAAGGTGGTAGCAGGAGATTCCTCCACCTCCACAAAAAACTGAGAGTATCAAAAGGAGGTGTGGTGGGCTGCCCAATAGAGGTAAACCATCCCAACCACCCTGATGTCTTATTTTTTCAACTGAGAAACTAATGCATGAAAAGATTGTTCATAAAGAGAAAGAGCTAAGCTAAAAATTGAAAAACAGAGAGTCATGTAAACCTGCTAGGAGGCAATGTCAGTCAGAATCTCTTCCTCAGTCCAACAAGAATACTGGGAGAAAGGCAGAGTATGGTGAGCTCTAATTCTGATGATCTTAGTCTTCATCTTAATATCTTGTTGAATGCCCTGCTGCGGATGGATGGCTATTGGTGGTGGAGTTCTCTCATGCTGAGAATCTAGAGGAGAAGGAGATATTTTATTTTCCAAAAGGCTGGAAAAATTAGCATGGTCCTCTCTGGAAGAGGAGTCAGCTTGATACCCCCTAGAAGAAGTAGAACTGGGGCCGCTCAAGGTGAGGTCCGACTACTTACCAGAGTACCCTTGGACTTTGAAATAAGGTGGACCTAAGTGCCGAGTGATGATGGATTTACGGTAGGCTCTACTGCTGGTCTCGACAACATCCCCATCATCCTCCCAACTTATTTTGCGACTGGCTAGTGCAAGAGGGTCCCAAGTTTTTTGTGGCTTTCCCTGCAGAAGTTTAACCTTGCCCCGCCGGCCAATCGGGAAAAAAATTTCTCTATCATGGGCCAAAGCATCCATATTTGCGAGGTTGAGAGGAAGGTAGAGTGTCTAGCAAGAATGAGGCCATTGAGGCGGTCCGTGGAAAGTTGCCTTTGTTAAAGGGACTAGGAAAAGAGTTTTTCCGTCATCACTAAATCACTATCGATGTAGTCTTTTTGACGATGCTAATCTTCTACCCTATCAAGCATTTCCTTGATGTGGATGGAAAAGGTGCAGAAGATTTTTGTCATCCTCACTAATTCTATTGGAGCCTCCATGAGTCCCACACCCTTTTTGGTTGCAGTAAAAGGAATGGCGCTCCCTTGTCATGCTAAAGACTCTAAGGATGATCCTAGATGCAACACGAACACGATGGAGGCAAAGCGGAGCATCCTTCGAAGAATCAACACTATTGAAGCAAATGAAATGCATGAGGTTGAGCTTGGTGATGTAGTTGTGGTTGGTTAAACAAGGAAGAAGCACAATAATGGTTGGGGCATGCAAAGATGACTTCTCCCAAGTGAAAGACATGGCATTAATCATCTTGAGCTGGAGGCGGAGGTGAGACTTAAAATTGAATCACATGGTAATAGTACCTTGTTCATGCGAACTTACAACCTTGTTGACTCGACGATGCCATGCACCCATCCTCATGCCCCTAAATTTTCTGACGCTCCTCATTAACCAGGGGTCATTAGCATAGGAGTGTGCACCTGTATCCAAGAGATTACACTAAAATATTATTTTGTTATTAAAATGTTCTTGTTTTAAATATTACATGTAAATGAATTACGCAATATGTAATGTCAATAATAATATTGTTTCATGCCTATCAATTCATATGTTCACTAACTCTCTCATACTAAAATGTAAATTAACTTGAAATCCTTATACTAAAATGAAAATTAATTTTTTTATACTTTAATTACTTTATCTTTTTATAAAATAATTACTTTAATTAATTATCTTTTTATAAATTGAATATTTTATTATGTATAAATGATATTAATTTTTAGTTATTACTATTTTAAATGATTAGTGTAAATATTATTAATTTTAAAAACAAAATTAGCCAAAAATATATCGATGTAATATGTCCTTCCTAATAAGGAGTAAAGAAATAAAAAAAAAAACACATTTTACCTAATATTATAAATTCAAAGAAAAATAAAATACAAGGAATCATAAATAAAAAGAAAAAGAAGAATATAAAGTTGGTTTTGATTATAAGCTAACAAAAATCAATTATAAATTTCAAACAATCTGTAATCTGTATATCTATCTAGTATAAATTAATAGCGAGGTCAATTTATTTAAATAATTTTAATATAAAATCCAAATTAGAATTTATGAAAAATGAAATTTACACCTTTCTCTTCTTATTTTCTTAGTATTAAATAAAATATTAAAATTAAAATTGTGATATCATATTAATGCATTGGAACGATAGAACATTAGAATGATTTGACAATGTTTCCATGGGTTGAATTACACGCTTAGCTATAATATACACACATGTCCTTTTAACTATATCAATTATACATGTGTCTTTTTACAACCGATGGCACAGAAAGTTGAAAAAAAATAAATTCTTCACGATATCGTGCAGACTGATCTAAACAATGTGTTATGGAATTGAAAATATCACAGACATGGAAGATGGATCAGGCTTAGAATATCGTTCCATGAAATGTCCAAAATTTCTTTCGACTCATATTTAAGGAAAACTAGAATGGAATATAGTTGTTAACAGTTTGTAGATAGTCTTGTGCAGTGCACAAGCAAGGCGGTCACCCTCCCATTCACTGACGTTACCATGGGATTAGCTACCCTGCACCAAACCAACAAGATCCAAAGGATTTTAAGTAACATAACAGTTACTGTGAAACCTGGTGACGCAATTTGTTTCAGCAAGGAGGAGATGAAAGAAATGTATTATATGGACATGTGATTATCCAAGACGATGAATTTTACCATGTCGTGCCATTTGACAGAAAAGAGGTGATAAAGGACAAGGTGTTTCCTGATGGGATGCCAATGAAGAAAGGGGAAATTCTTGCAATATCAAACAATGTTTCTGCAACTTCAACTTCCTAATCCCATATCATTGTTGGAGATACATCTAGCCATGATTCCAAAGAAACAACCAATCCAATAAACGTTGAAATACTCTCTTGGAAAATAGAAATTGGGGGCAATTCAAAATACAGGCCTTCTGAAATTTGGCAGGCTAGAGTTTATGAACAACCTATGCTAAAATCCAATGCCTCTTTTCGCACTATGGATATTCAATCTAGTTTACATATGTGTCTTGGGCTGATCCTCGTTCACATTAAACTGGTTTGTGATCTTATACCTGAAAATCTGATTGACTTGGTAAAACTTATTTCTTCTCGCCTCTATTTTTTCACATGTTCACAACAAGTATAAATTTCATCACAGTAATCCCTTACATTCTTAAGAGTGGAAATTATTCTGTTTCTTATTCATGGGCTCCTTACCCATTTATTCTCTCTTCAGAGTGGTAATCTATGTTCCAGAATTTCTGTCTGTTATTATAGTTAAAGCTGAACGCGGTGGTCAGTTTAACACATTCATGATATTTTAAAATTTCTATTAAACCTTATTTACACCTTCATTTCATATCCAACTTAATATGTGAGTAATCTTAGAATGTGAGCAGCAAGTATTAGTATAATATAACATCAGACTTAATATGAGAGCAGTAGGTATTAAGCAGATGATATAAATTAGATCAACACATAAACATCATGCACAGAGACACCAGATATAAGTGGAAACCCATAAAGGGAGAAAACCACATCTTATTATTGTTGTGATGCAAAGGCAAGCTCCAACTCCCTCTCACCACTGTTTTTCTGCAGGCACCAACCTACAGGAGGCTCCTACCTCAATTCTGCAAGCTACAACTTGCGAGGAAGCACCAACTCACTAATTTTCTGCAGGCACCAACCTACAGGAGGCTCCAACCTCAGTCAGCTACAACTGACAGCTATCAAGCTGCAACTTGATAGGGAAGCTCCAACTTCCTCAATTTTTCAAACTGAATGTTTGTTGATTTACCTCAGATATCAGTTCTGTTCTGTAGCTTCTCTTTCTGCTCTTCTTTTCTTAATCTTCTCTGCCTTACACTTCTATACTCTACCTTATCTATATTTTCTCTCTCTCTCTCTCCCTTTTTGCATATCCAGTTGATATTATTTATAGAGTTCCTCACATGACTGTTTGTATTTCACAAATAATTTGGAGTGAACAGTCATGACTCTTTGGCTTCTGTCTTCTCATTTCTTTTATCTGCCATAACTATAGGTGCTTATTTTAATATTACATTGGGATATTCGCTCTCTTCCGGAGACTTTCCAATGCATCACAAACAATAAAAATCAATTAAAACATTTACATTCAAATTACAATGAGAACTCCAGCTCAACTCATTTGGTCTTTTGGCTCGCTGCGTGTTTGTCTTTTCTTTGACTGTGTCTGTCTTTTCCGTGACTGTGTTTTATCTCTTTTCATCTCTTTTTTCTCTTCTGTCCTCTGCTGTGGTGTAACTGCTGCATACGTGTAACTGTGCTTTTTATATTAGTGCATTTTATATAAATATGTAATAGCTGGCATTAAATCTGGGAAAACTCCAACCCTTTACACATAGCAAGTGTCTTATTGATGTGGCGAGTTCCGCAGGCGGAACA
Organism: Pinus albicaulis; assembly: GCA_034641835.2. NCBI lineage: Eukaryota > Viridiplantae > Streptophyta > Pinopsida > Pinales > Pinaceae > Pinus > Pinus albicaulis. The sequence goes on from CM076571.1 coordinate 521,611,362, forward strand.
TACGTTCATCACAATTGTTTTATATTAATAATCGCCCTCCCATTAAGCCGAGGCATATATATATAACCCACGGATCACGCGGCACATCACAACAGCGTTAATATATATATCTATATATATATATACAACAATGCCCCTTATATATATATAATCCAACTTCAGATCTTGGCATAAGTTTAACCTACAAACTTACCCTTTTAGGTATGACTTAAATCAATTCTTGGCCCTATATAATAAAACCTGTTTCAACATATATAAAAAAAAAAAAATTTCGGGCCCACTTGACACGTTTTCTGATGCAATATACTAATCCTCCACTGGTTATTATATGCGATGGATGCGATGCTTGCGCTAGTTGCGATTGTTGCGATGGAAGCACTGGATGTGATGGTTGCGATGCAATGGTTTTATGCGATGGTTGGATCCTTTGCATTCGTTGCGATGCGATGGTTTTATGCGATGGTTGGATCCTTTGCATTCGTTGCGATGCGATGGTTTTATGTGATGGTTGGATCCTTTGCAATGGTTGCGATGCGATGGTTTTATGCGCTCCATATAACTTAATAAAAATGCTTTGGACCTTTGATTCTTTTGATATACTCAGTCGGACCTTATACTAAGGTTAAAAAACCAAATTTATTACGTATATTTCCGCCCCAGGCCCACAATTCACTCAAAAGACCAATCAAACGTGCGCATTGTACCTGGCTTAACCTCCAGGATTTTTCATTAAACTTTGTGCGGGTCCTGCGAGCGATCACCGTTAGATGTCGAGCCACCAGATCAACGGTCTATAACTATATCGCTCGGCATCTTCAGTCGATGTAGAACGTGTGATGGTGCACTTTAACCGGTGGTTTTCAATTTTGTTCAGGGACACGCGTCACAAATCCTATGGAATCGCTGCGAACTCGGGAATACCGCTTGCCCGATGGATGGTGGTGCAATGAAACCCACGATTTCGCTCCAAACCGCCGTCACTATTCCTCTCGGTCACAGTTCCGTTCTCTACTCCAGGTTCCGGTCCTCCACGATTTCAATTATATATAAATAACTATTCATCGCTTCTCACCGCTGTGATTTCTTCTGTTACGACTATGGTTCCACTCCATTCACACTGCACATTTGAATATAAAGTGCCACTGGAGTATGCGATTCCCGGAATGAAATTTATATTAACTATGCATTACATTGCCGCTTGGGTTATGATTCCCGGAATTATATTTATGTTATGTGTAACGCCCGGCTGGGTAAATATTCTTGGAAAAACAATTGTTTCTCTGCAATAACAGCTATGTCTCTGCCTCTGCTGCTTCTGTCGCTCTGCCTCTGCCTTTACTACTGTGATAATGGCTCTGCCTCTATTATATTCGCTGCTTCCTTTGCCTGTCTCTATCTTTGTTGCCTCCTTTTCCATCAATGACAACATTTCCAACAGTCTCCCCCTTTGGCATTGATGGAAATACACTTCCTTTGTTTGCCTGATAGGGTTCTTTCTCTTGTTGCTTCCTCTTCTTACTGTTGCTTTCTCTTCCTCCCCCTTTGACATCAATGGCAAGGGGTTCGAATTTTTTTTGAAGGTTATATTCTCTGATGCTGTGTTTTTATTCCTTTTTCAGTATTTCATGCATTTCCTGAAATTTCCTGACTTTGTACGCTGCTGCTCCAAACTTTGGACTAGATACACATTGGGTTCACTATTCTTCTGCTGCACGACATACCCTTTTTCCTTTTTGTTGATTCTTTTATGCTGAATGTATTATTGACATAATCCCTTTGATCTTGAGGACATGTTTTCATGCTTCCCTTGCTGGCTGATCTCCCCCTGAGAATGATATTTTCGTTTCTGTTCTCCCCCTAATACTGTGCTTTCTCTTCATATTAGAGAGTAGCATCTACAGATACTACCCCTAATTTGTCTCTCAAATATTCAAATGGCTCTCTAGCAAGTGGTTTGGTAAATATATCTGTTGTTTGTTCTTTTGTTGATACATACTCCAATTTTACTATCTTCTGAGCCACTTGTTCTCGGAGAAAATGATACTTGATTGGAATATGTTTGGTTTTTGAGTGAAGCACATGATTTTTATATATACTTATAGCACTTGTATTATCACATTTGATTGAGATAGGTTCATCAATGCTTACCTTCATGTCTTGGAGGGTTTGCTTCATCCACATGACTTGTGTACAACATGTTGTTGCTGCTATATATTCTGCTTCAGCTGTAGCAGAGAGATAGATGTTTGTTTCTTGCTTAACCATGCCACCAGACTTTCTCCTAGATAGAATGCACCTCCACTTGTACTCTTCCTATCATCCACACAGCTGGCCCAATCTGCATCTGTGTATGCTGTCAAGGTGAAGTCTTTGCCTTTAGGATACCAAAGTCCATGTTGTGTTGTTCCTTGTAGATATCTGAATATTCTTTTGACTGCAAGGAGGTGATTTTGTTTAGGTGCTGCTTGATATCTAGCCACTAGTCCTACTGCTAGCATGATGTTTGGTCTTGATGCAATCAGATACAATAGACTTCCAATCATGGATCTGTAGAGTTTTTTATCTATATCAGCAGACCCATCATCAGCACATAGCTTGCAACCTGTGTTCATGGGTGTTGACACAGGTTTGCAGTCCTCCATTTTAAACTTTTTCAGCATTTCCTTTAAGTATTTTTCCTGTGAGATGAATGTACTTGTGTTCTTTTGCTGAATTTGAAGACCTAAATAGAAAGTGAGTTCTCCAATCATAGACATCTCAAACTCTGTTTTCATCTCATCAGCAAACCCTTTTGCTAGTTCTTATCTGTTGCTTCCAAACATAATGTCATCAACATATACTACAACAATCAGGAGTTCATCTTCATGGGATTTTATGTATAGATTGTTGTCTACTCCACCTCTTTTAAAGGCTTGTTTTTGCAAATACTTATCTAGTCTTGAGTACCAAGCATGAGGAGCCTGTTTCAGTCCACATAGGGCCTTCTTCAGTCTGCACAAATAGTCTCCTTTGTCTGTCAATGAGAAGCCTTCTGGTTGTTCCATGTAGACTTCTTCTTCTAAGTCTCCATTCAGAAATGCAGATTTTACATCCATTTGATATAATTTGAAGTTTTGGTAACATGCAAATGCCAGGAACATTCTGATAGCTTCCATTCTGGCTACAGGGGAAAATGTTTCATCGTAATCAAGTCCTTCAATTTGTGAGTATCCTTTGTAGACCAGCCTGGATTTATTCCTGATCACTTGTCCTTGCTCATTCATTTTGTTTTTGAATACCCATTTTGAACCAATGATATTTTTCTCAATTGGTCTAGGAACTAGTTCCCAGGTATTGTTCTTTTCAATTTGGTCCAATTCCTCATTCATTGCTTTTACCCAAGACTTGTCCTTGCTGGCTTCTTCAAATATCTTTGGGTCTATTTGAGACAACATGGCTATGTATACTTCTTCTGTTTTTTCTGTTAGCTGCCTTCTTATCTGGACCGCTGCTTTCTTATCTCCTATGATTTGATCTTCGGGATGATTCTTCTGAGTGTATCTTGAGGGGGCTTTCGAGCTCAGCCCTTCACCTTCTGTACTCTTGCTTGTTTCATCATCATTCTGGTCTTCTTCTTCATGGTTATCTGATGGACTGCAGCACTCAGTATCTCTTGTATTGTTTGGAAGTTCTTCATCAAATCTCACATCAATGCTTTCTACTATTTTCTGAAGAGTCTTGTTGTAGCACTTGTACCCTTTGCTTTTGGATGCATATCCTAGAAATATTCCTTCATCTGCTCTTGCATCAAAATCTCTAAGATTTTCATCATTATTCTTTATGTAACACTTGCTACCAAAGATTCTTAAATGTTTGACTGAAGCTGGCTTTCCATGCCACAGTTCGTAGGGAGTTTTGTCACTGCTTGGCCTTAAGTGAGCTTTATTAAGGATATGTACTGCTGTGTGCACTGCTTCTGCCCAGAAGGTTTGAGCAATATTATTCTCTTGCATCATAGCTATGGAAATTTGTTGAACGGATCTATTTTTTCTCTCTGCTACTCTGTTCTACTAAGGTGTCCCTGCAATAGTAAATTGTTGTTTTATTCCATTTTCATTACATAGGTCTGCAAAGTCATAATCTGTGAATTCTCCTCCTCTGTCTGATCTGATACATTTTAGTTTGCATCCAGTTTGATTTTCTGCTAATGCCTTAAATGTTTTGAATTTGTCCAAAGCTTCCAATTTATTCTTGAGAAAAGCAACCCATGTCATTCTGGAGAAATCATCTATTATCATCATGAAGTAGGATTCTCCACTTGGGGTTTTAGTTCTTGTAGGTCCACACAGATCCATGTGCACAAGCTGGAGTGGTATTCTTGTTGACAACTCCTCTTTGGCCTTAAAGGATGTGCGGGTCTATTTACCCAATTGACAAGATTTTCATATGGTATTAGAAGGCCTCTTTATTTCTGGCATGTCTCTGACTGCTTTCTTTTTGCTCAGTCTGATGATATGATCGAAGCTGAGATGTCCCAATCTCCTATGCCATAACCATGACTCCTCAAGTTTGCTAAGATGGCATGCTTCATCTTCCTCTTTTACAATATAAACATTGCTCTCTGTTCGAACACCTTTGAGTAGAGTCTTACCTGTGGTACTTGATCTGACTTCACAGTCTTGTGCTCTAAATAGAACTTCGCAGCCTTTGTCACACATTTGACTGACACTCAGTAAATTTTCTTTCAGCCCATCTACAAATAGTACATCTTGGGCATTTCCTCTGCCATTTTCTATGCTGACTGAGCCCTTTCCTTTGATCTTTCCTGACTTATCATTGCCAAAAGTAACATTGCCAGATTTCTTTTCATCAAGAGTTATAAACTTACTTTTTTCTCCTGTCATGTGTTTAGAGCAGCCACTGTCCAAATACCATTGACTTTTCAGATCTTGAGCAGTTAGAGCCAGGTCACACTTATTCACCTTCTTAATCCACTGGAGGCACTCCTTTGTTTTGTATCTTTTGTGGGGTGATGACCTCCATCTTCTTAGAGGACATTTGGAAGGTATATGTCCAACTTGATTGCATACACAACATTTGATCATAAATTTTGTAGAATTATGAGTATGAACAGAATTTCTTTGATTCATAAACCTTCTTGAGGTGTTAAACATCAATATTTGTCCATACTTTCTACACTCAATGATTTTATGACCAAATTCCTTACAATAAAAGCAATAACCATAGAAGCTATTTGCATACCTGATGTAAGGTTGTCTCTTCCATTTGTTTGCTTGAGGAAGTCTCTTTAATGTTTGCATCTTTTGCTGGTTTGAATTACTCCTCCTTGCATGACAATATGCAGCAATGTGTCCCAGCTTGTGGCAGACATAACAGGTGGCATTCTTCATTGGAGGGAAGAATCTCCTTTGATGGTTTCCAAATTTTACATATTCAGGGGTCTTAGTATTTATTACATTCTTTGCCACTAATGGTTTCTTCTGATCTTTGTCTTCCTTATTGCAGATTTCTTCTTTTGTAGGAATTGTTTGAGCTGCTTCATCATTCTTCTTTACTTTTACAAAAATAATTTCTCTGTCAACCTTTTCTTTTCCTTTACTTGATTCTCCTTCATAGCCTATTCCAGTCTTTATCATAGGGGATCTTTGAGCAACCATAATTTCATTCAACTTACTAGAGCTTGTTGTTTGAGAAGAGTTTATAACCACTTTCCTTTGATCATTTTCTAATTTCTTCCTGAGACATACTACTTCTTCTTCCAACTTTTCTTGTTCTTGAGTTTTTTCTTTGATTTTCTTAAGTAACATGTCCTCTATATTCTTGGCTTCTTCAAGCTCTATTTTTAGCTGCTTAAGGACTTCTGAATTATGTTCTTCTCGTACATATTTGAGGAGAATGTCCTTTTGTTTTCTGCATTTCAGTTTGAGTCTATCAATCTCTTCTAGAGCACTCCTTAGCTCCCCCTAAAGGTCGACTTCACCTTCTTCTTCTTCGTCTTCTAGTAGGAGACCTTCAAGTTCTTCTATGGCCATCAATAAGAATTCAGAGGTTCCTTCTTCACTTGAGGATTCATCTGAATCTTCAGATGTACTGCTGTCTTGTTGAGCATAGAAGGATTTTCTGCTGAACTTCTTTCCTTTCTGCCAGTTCTTTGATTTATTTTCTCTGACTCTTGAGCCTGATTCCTTACTTTCTTGTGAGGACACTTAGCAGCATAGTGTCCCACTCTTCCACAGTTAAAGCATTTGAAGGGGAGTTTACCTTTGTATTTACCTGAGCCTCTATCCAATTTCTTGACAAACTTTGCTTCTTCTTCATCCGAGCAAGAGCATATGTCTCCCTCTTCTTCTTTCTTCTTTTATGTTTTAAAGGCTGCTTCCCTCGTACTTGGCTTCTTCTGTGGGAGCCTCATTTCATAGGCTGTTAGATTTCCAAGTAGCTGGTTCATGGTCAAGGTCTCCCAATCATTTGTTTCTTCTATTGCAGACACCTTTGGATTAAACCTGGATGGAAGAGATCTTAGAATATTTTTCACAATTATACTTTCTGGCATTTTTTCTCCAAGAGCTTTCATATTGTTAATAATTTCTGCAGCTTTTAGGAAGAAACTGGCAATGTCTTCATCATCATTCATTTTTAATTTTTCAAACTGGGCTCTATAGACTTGAAGTTTGGCAGTCTTTACTTTCTGGTCTCCCTCATGTATGTTTTCAAGAGTATCCCATATTTTTTTGGCAGTGTCTTTGTGCATTACTTTAATAAACTCTGCTTCACACAATCCATTCAGGATGGCATTCATGGCTTTTGCGTTAGCCACAAAATCTTGTTTTGTTTCTTTCTCTGTGTCAGTTGCCTTTGGGGCATATCCTAATTCCACAACAGCCCAGACTTCTATTCCTAGAGACATTATGTATGTCCTCATTTTGATTTTCCAGAAAGCATAATTTTCACCAGTGAAGAAAGGGGCTTTGTTGGTTGAGCATCCTTCTTTACTAGCCATCTTGGGAACCTAGGATCTCCTTTCAGTTGTTAGACTTGTACAAAGGAACCTGCTCTGATACCAATTGTTGAACCTTTAGTTAAACTGAGAGGGGGGGGGGGGTGAATCAGTTTAACACATTCATGATATTTTAAACTTTCTATTAAACCTTATTTACACCTTCATTTCATATCCAACTTAATATGTGAGTAATCTTAGAATGTGAGCAGCAAGTATTAGTATAATATAACAACAGACTTAATATGAGAGCAGCAGGTATTAAGCAGATGATATAAATCAGATCAACACATAAACATCATGCACAGAGAGACCAAATATAAGTGGAAACCCATAAAGGGAGAAAACCACATCTTATTATTGTTGTGATGCAAAGGCAAGCTCCAACTCCCTCTCACCACTGTTTTTCTGCAGGCACCAACCTACAGGAGGCTCCTACCTCAATTCTGCAAGCTACAACTTGCAAGGAAGCACCAACTCCCTTCAATTTTCTGCAGGCACCAACCTACAGGAGGCTCCAACCTCAGTCAGCTACAAATGACAGCTATCAAGCTGCAACTTGATAGGGAAGCTCCAACTTCCTCAATTTATCAAACTGAATGTTTGCTGATTTACCTCAGATATCAGCTTTGTTCTGTAGCATCTCTTTCTGCTCTTATTTTCTTAATCTTCTCTTCCTCACTCTTCTATACTCTGCATTCTCTATATTTTCTCTCTATAACTTCTTTATGCATATCCAGTTGATATTATTTATAGAGTTCCTCACATGACTGTTTGTATTTCACAAAGAATTTGGAGTGAACAGTCATGACTCTTTGGCTTCTGTCTTCTCATTCCTTTTATCTGCCATAACTATAGGTGCTTATTTTAATATTACAGTGGGATATTTTCTCTCTTCCGGAGACTTTCCAATGCATCACAAACAATAAAAATCAATTAAAACATTTACATTCAAATTACAATGAGAACTCCAACTCAAATCATTTGGTCTTTTGGCTCGCTGCGTGTTTGTCTTTTCTTTGACTGTGTCTGTCTTTTCCGTGACTGTGTTTTATCTCTTTTCATCTCTGTTTGCTCTTCTGTCCTCTGCTGTGGTGTAATTGCTGCATACGTGTAACTATGTTTTTTATATTAGTTCATTTTATATAAATATGTAACAGCTCGCGTTAAATCTAGGCAAACTCCAACCCTTTACACACAACAAGTGTCTTGTTGATGTGGCGAGTTCCGCAAGCGGAACATACGTTCATCACAATTGTTTTATATTAATAATCGCCCTTCCATTAAGCCAAGGCATATATATATAACCCACGGATCACGCGACACATCACAACAACGTTATATATATATATATATATACGACAGCGCCCCTTATATATATATAATCCAACTTCAGATCTTGGCATAAGTTTATCCTACAAACTTGCCATTTTAGGTATGACTTAAATCAATTCTTGGCCCTATATAATAAAACCTGTTTCAACATATAAAAAAAAAAAATTTGGCCCACTTGACACGTTTTCCGATGCGATATACTAATCCTCCACCGGTTAGTATATGCGATGGATGCGATGGTTGCGCTGGTTGCGATTGTTGTGATGGATGCGATGGTTGCGCTACGATGGTTTTATGCAATGGTTGGATCCTTTGCGTTGGTTGCGATGCAATGGTTTTATGCGATGGTTGGATCCTTTGCGATGGTTGTGATGCGATGGTTTTATGCGCTCCATATAACTTAATAAAAATGCTTTGGACCTTTGATTCTTTTAATATACTCCGTCGGACCTTATACTAAGGTTAATAAACCAAATTTATTACGTATATTTCCGCCCCGGGCCCACAATGCAATCAAAAGACCAATCAAACGTGCGCACTGTACCTGGCTTAACCTCCGGGCTTTTTCATTAAACTTCGTGCGGGTCCTGCGAGCGATCACCGTTAGATGTCGAGCCACCAGATCAACGGTCTATAACTATATCGCTCGGCGTCTTCGGTCGATGTAGAACGTGCGATGGCGCACTTTAACCGGCGGTTTTCAATTTCGTTCAGGGACACGCGTCACAAATCCTATGGAATCGCTGTGAATTCGGGAATACCGCTTGCTCGACGGATGGTGGTGCGATGAAACCCACGGTTTTACTCCAAACCGCCGTCACTATTCCTCTCGGTCACAGTTCTGTTCTCTACTCCAGGTTCCGGTCCTCCACGATTTCAATTATATATAAATAGATATTCATCCCTTCTCACCGCTGTGATTTCTTCTGTTACAACTATGGTTCCACTCCATTCATATTGCGCATTTGAATATGGTTCAACTCCATTCACACTGCGAATTTGAATATAAAGCACTGCTGGAGTATGCGATTCCCGGAATGAAATTTATATTAACTATGCATTACATTTCCGCTTGGGTTATGATTCCCGGAATTATATTTATGTTATGAGTAACGCCCGACTGGGTAAAGATTCTCGGAAAAACAGCTGTTTCTCTGCAATAACAGCTGTGTCTCTGCCTCTGCTGCTTCTGTCGCTCTGCCTCTGCCTTTACTGCTGTGATAACGGCTCTGCCTCTGTTATATTCACTGCTTCCTTTGCCTGTCTCTGTCTTTGTTGCCTCCTTTGCCATCAATGACAACATTTCCAACACTATGTGCAAATTTGGGAACATTACAAACTTAAAAACTAGCATTTCACTTGATGTTACAAAAGAAACATCGTAAGGCAGTAGCATAGGTAAGAGAAACATATAATAATGGAAAACTAAAAAACATTGTATTCAACGTATTAAAAAAACATATATACAAAGTGAAGGATATATATATATATATATATATATATATATATATATATATTCAACAAACGAGGGTGTGTTTTGGCAAAAAAACGATGCTCTATTGAACAATTTTAAGCACTTGAACATGAAATTTTTAAGTACTTGTTCTCAAAAAACATATATACAAAGTGAAGGATATATATATATATTCAACAAAAGAAGGTGTATTTTGGCAAACAAAGGATGCTCTATTGAACAATTTTAAGCACTTGAACGTGAAATTTTTAAGTACTTGTTCAATATGTTGAGGCATTTAAAAATAACTTGATTGAGCGTTTAAGCAAAACCTTGGTCATGCTATTGTTTAGCCCTAGGTTAGGAGCTCAATCTAGCCCTAAATCTTGATCCAGTATTAAATTGGAAATTTTAAAATTTATGTGAATATCAATACTGACATGCAAACTCTAAAATTTTAAGTATTTGATAGTTTAAAAAAAACCAAATTTAATTATTAATTACATTTGAATAGGTAATGAACAATGGTGTGGACTAATTTTTAATTACATTTGTAGTGTTTTGGTGTATATATTTGACAGAAGATTTTATCCCACTTGCAAATGAAATTGTAACAGTCTTATATTTATAATTTAGTAATTTAAAAACTAGCGTTTCACTCGATGTTGCAAAAGAAATGTCGTAAGGCGGTAGCATAGGTAAAAGCAGCAGATAAGAATGGAAAACTAAAAAACATTGAATTCAACTTATTCAACAAACATATATACAAAGTGAAGCATTTGTAAGTTAATTTTGATCATGAAGGGAATTCTTTGTGGCCATATAATAAACTCCACACTGCATATAAAATGAAGAGAATCTCAGCATGTTACTTGAAATATTAGATTATCTGTGAAGTTTGGACCTCATCCTCACTGATAAACTTGACTATAACTGATCAAAACTTCAATAAAAACACCACTGACTTTGTTCATGTTTTTGCAACACACAAGATTAACACATTCATTCAGAATTTTAAATTGAAGAACATATTGAATTCTAAAATCAAATATTTTGTTAAAGAAATTGGAAGGGAACACGAACACTTGATTTCCTAAGTAAGAGTTGAGGCCTTGACATCATTGGCCACATATTTCTCTAAATTGTTTCCTCTTTCCCATGCATGACTCATGCCTCTACCAAATCCCTAATCTCAAATCAAAATAAAGGTGACACAACACTTCTTGTGGAGCCAAGTATGATTTTAAGAATATAAAGAAACATAGTTCTAAGATCACTTGAGTCCAAGCAACATAATGGAAACTACAGTGCAAAATAATGTCATTCATTGAATGTTCATTTCTTATGAATCATTTATAAAATGATGACAAAGTTTTCTGGAGATAATTGTGTAGTCATGTGAATTTATGGAACTTAAACAGATCCAATTAGCAGCAATATTCCATCTGAGGCTGATATGTTCCTTTATTTTTAGTGAAGAATAAAAAACGATTTTATTATTGTCACACCAAATAAGTCTATACCCTAAACTACGACAATTTCATTTCTCGAAAACTCTAAAACTCCGGCGTAAAGAAACTCGAAGGCACTTTTAAATAAGTTCTAGTAAATTTTTTGTTGCATCGATGCATTTTGGTTCAATAAGAAGCATCAAACTACCAGTGATTTAGTCATTAGAAAATTGGTTGTACATTTCCAATCAATAAGTGCAACATTCTTTAGAATTCCCCTTACAACATACATTCATACTACACAAGTAGAGAGTGAAGCATTAAATATTATTTGAATTCTAGGGTAGATATGGTATCTAAATGTGATTGTGCAGGTGCAAGTGTTGAGGGTGGAAGACTTAAGCATAAACCAATATGGAAAAATACTAGTGAATAATGAATAATGAAGAGAGAAAACATAAAGTTATATCAATTTACTTGAATAGGAATTTGGAATGCCTTGTATAATAAGGGTATTTCAATGAATGTGAACCATGGGAGTAAGAAAATATTCTAATATTTTACTATGCTCTATTTAAATAACACCAGATAAATCAATAATAGAGAGGACAGGGAAAATAACTATTGGAAAACACATTCACATGTGAAATGCCATCACATTGTTTCAGAGGTATAACGGAACAAGTTGACGATACATGAAATGACAATTATAGCCACATCAAATAAAAGAACTCTCAGAAAAATGTATAAAAATTAAAAAGAATTATCACATTGCATAAATGTAACTAGAGGAGTCATACTCCAGAAGTAACGAAGTTTAGTAAGTTTAATTGAAAAAAAAATTGGGACGGCTTGTATAATAAGGGTATTTCAGTTAATGTGAACCATGTGAGTAAATAAATATTCTAATATTCTACTATACTCTATTGAAATAACACCAGATAAATTAGTAATGGAGAAGAGGAGGTAAATAAATGTTTTTAAACCCATTTGGAAGTGAAATACCATCAATGTGTTTCAGAGGTATAATGGAACAAGTCGATGATACATGAAAGGAAAATTATAGTCGTATCCAATAAAATAATTCTTGTAAAAATGTTTTAAAAAGACAAGGAATTATTGCATTGCATAAACATAAATAGAGGAATCATACTTAGAAGTAATGAAATAATAGTCTTGAAATAAGCATTCAGACTAGAAATATCGTGCAAGGGAATTTAAAATAACCCAAGAAATTAAGCTTATTATGCCAACATACACAGTATGATTTAGGGAGGGACGAACTACCAACTTTAATTGGAGTAAGATCCGACAAATAATAAAGAATATTTTTTATAAATGAAACCATAATCGTGGAAATCACATAGCATTGTATGCAAATTTATGGGAAGGAAACCTCTTGGAGGAAAATATAAACAGACATCCCATCGAAGCCTCTAGCGAAAATCATAAACCATTTATGCGAATGAACACTCGTTGCAAAGAAAATTGTAATAAGGGACAAACCATAACAAACCCTAGAGTAGAACCTATCTCCATTAACAACACAAACCAACATGAGATCAATTCAAGCCAACCTCACATAACATGAGCCTTCTAAATCCTTATGAGAAGAACCCCCCAACCTGAATCTCGCATTTAAAAACCTTGAACTTGGGCCCTACTTGTAATTATCCTCGTTGCTCATTTTGAGAGCCATTATAGGGGAATGAAAATGTGTAACTTTAACTGGAACAACTTGATCAAGGAAAATAATTTAAAATGATACTTTGTGAACTAAGAAAGCCTAAAAAATATAATTGTGATCCAAGTAATTTTATTTTATTTTCCATTAGCTCATTTTGTTTTGCTAAAGCTACAATTACAAAATTCCAAATAGTCTTCTGATTATTACAACTTGCCATTTTGTTTTGCTGAAGATACAATTACAAAAATCCAATCTTCTAACTATTACAAAATGTCATTTCTTTTTGCCAAAGCCGCAATTAAAAAATTCCAAACATTACAAAATGTCATTTTCTTTTGTTGAAGCTAAATCCAAGCAGTCTTTAAACCATCACAAAATGTCATTTTGTTAAGATGAAGCTATACTTACAAAATTATAAACATTACAATATGTCATTTTGGTTTGCTAACATCACAAGAATGTCGGCATAGTTTAGTGTACATGTATATAACACCAAATCAATGTATTTAAAGTGATCCTATTTCATTTTCTACTTGCTTAGAATGTAGCCTCTCCACATATTATTGTTTCATGCATTATCAACGGTGTTAGTGATGAAGGATTTAGTGAATCAATAATTCATTGAAATATATTTAATAGGTATTCACATTCATCAGTGCTCACTATTCTCGTTTCTTCTCTTCTATTACTTTTACTTTTAATTATAGATTATATATATTCCTAAGATTTCTATAGTGAAACATATCTCTAAAATATCTGAAGGTAATTTGATTCTCAAGACATGTAAAAAAATGAAAGCTCTTAAGATGATGTTAGGACGTATCCTTTCAAGTATTAATAATTATTAATGAAGAGAGGAAAAAAATAAAATGGTAAGTTTAATTGAACATGAATTTGGAATTCCTTGTATAAAATGGGTGTTTCAGTCAATGTGAACCATGGGCATTAGAGGAAATTCCAGCCTAAGACTTCACATGAAATTTTCATGTAATTTCCATGTCATAATATGTAAACCAATCAAAAACTTTTAAATTTAGAAAGAGGTACATGGTAATATTCTGGAGGGAATGGAGAAAAACTACTTTTTCTAATTATATTTTTTTCTTATCTCCTTATAGTTTTACTCAAATTTCAAGTGTAGGCACTCGTTGGATGCAGAATTAAATTCCACATCCAATGAGAACCCATTATGCATACTTTTTAGAAGACTCACATTGATAAAAATTATATATACATTAAAAAGCGTGTTCGCATACTTTTGAGAAAACCCACAATGCTAAAAATTGTGTTCAATGTATCTTCAACTTTTATCAATGCGGGTCTTCTAAAAAGTATGCAGAATGGGTACTCTTTGGATGTGGAATTTAATTCGGCATCTAACAAGTGTCTACACTTTAAATTTGAGTAAACCTATAAGGAGATAAGCCAAAAATACAATTAAAAGAAGTAGTTTTATTCTTTTCCCTCCAAAATTCATAACTCTTATTTTATTATTTTAACTATTATCTTATTTAATAGAGAGTCCATACATGTGGAATAAATTTGTAATAGAGTGGAATAACCTCTTGAGGAGTTTTTAACCCGATGTTTTAGACTACTGAAATGAGTCCATCTTCAGGGGAGCGCCATATTTCTTTAGAAGATTGATGATTTTCAGAGAGCTAAGATCATAGTATAAATATATGAGAGGGTAAAAAAAATGAAATTTCCACTTTTAGGCTGAAATTTCCTCTAATGAGTAAAGAGATATTATAATATTTTACTATACCCCATTGAAATAACACTTGATAAAGGGGTAATAGATAAGAGGAGGAAAATAATTTTTGTCAAACAATTTAGGCATTCGATTGGAGCCCATGAGAAATAAAATAATGAAATCAACAAAAAATGACATGAATGAAGGCATAGTTCAGTGTACACATATATAACACCAAATCAATGTATTTATAGCGATCATATTTCCTTTGTTACTAGCATAGAATGTAGCCTCTCCACTTGTTTTCATTACATACATTATCGAGGGTGTTACTGATGACATATTTAGTGAATCAACAATTTGTTGAAAGATACTAAACAAATATTCACATTCTTCATTACTCACTATTTTTGTTTCTTCTCTTCTATTACTTTAACTTTTAATGACAAATTATCTATATTCCTAAGATTGATATAGTGAAACATATCTCTAAAATATATTAAGGTAATGTTATGCTCAAAACATGTAGAACAATGAAGGCTCTTAATATGATGTTAGGACATGTCTTTTCATGTATTAATCATGAGACATACATATATACAAATGCTTAAACATAAGGTTACATGAAATTATTTGACTAATTATTATTATACAAAAATTTCAAGAATCATGGAGTATAAAGTCTCGAATAGCTATTAATAACAGACTAAATATTTGCATTTATATATCATATAATTGTCTTCTCTCATATAAGATCAGATACTTTTTGAACTATTATAACACAGTATTTGGATTTTTTACTTGGATATGTATGGGCATGATAGAATGAGGTCTATAAGCTTATCATATTTTGGATTGTATTTGTATCCCCTTAGTTGAAAGGGATAATCCTAGTGGGATTAAATAACTTTTATGATTCTATGGATTTTGAAAATGGTTTTCATCACATACTATTAAGCATATGATGAATGTAATCATGTTATAATAAAATTATTATTTTTCAGAGAAATAAAAATAACTACTCCAAATCCAAAAAGAATAAATATTTACGTAAAAATGTATGATTTTTCAACATCCTTATGAAAAAATTAGTCTCACCACATTTGATAAATTTTCCCAAAGAAAATTGCCTAAATTATTCAAATATCAAGGATTGTGAAGTCGAAAATCAGCGAGGTAACTATTTTTTAAATTTCATGAAACAATGGTTAAGAATTGTACTTTTTAACTTCAAAACTACATTTATAGGTACCGCATTTGAGTGAAGTAATTTTATAAAATTCATAAATAATAGTCTATAATCAATTTTTTCAAATTCGAAAATTTAGTTTGACAATAAGTTCATATCCAATAAGAAAACTATGATAGAGCCAATAAGTTCAGATCTTAAATCACAATGCATATAACTAGCAATTGCCCCAAGAGGTTCAAAGAGAGGATGATAGGATAGTTAAATTGTGATAATTTGAACGAGAGACCGATAATATAGTTAAATTGTGATAATTTCAAAAACACATGTACGTTTGAATTCAACATCCCAATAGTACCATCATTTCAAGAGAGAATACAATCTAGGAATCAACATTATGGGAATTCAATTGAGGACTTGTACCACATGCTAGATTAACAATAAAATTATAATAATAACATCACCAACCAATGGAACAAACCCTTAGGGTTAAATCACAATAAATTTTACTGATGACAAAATTGTTTCAAAAAGTTATGTTAGCCAAAACAAAGTTTCATGTTTTTCTTTGTTCTAGCAGAATTCTACAGGGACAATTTTTATTTACGGACAAAGTTTTCTATTATCAGTTGAGCATTAAAAATTTAAGAGGTTCTATATGCTACAAGAAAATTTTATTTTTTCATAAATTCACATGACAGTTCTACATGCAATCATCGACCACAAATGTCTCTAAAAATTAGTTAAAATATATTTACATAATATTTTAATTTATATATGAATGATAGGTGGTGCTATTTTAATTTCATATATAAGGAATTAAAACATAGTCTTTAAAATTTAACGAATAAAAAAGGTCATTAAATCACCCCGACCAAAAATTAGTTTTTTAACTAGAATAATGAAATTTGTAATGAAGATTAAGTGTGGGATGAACAAAGTCCATAAAAGGGATTTTCAAAAGGAAATTTTGAGTATATTTCCTCCAAAGAAAACACATAAACACATATTATCTTAAATGGTGGCATACAAGAAAATGAAAGAATGGAAACAATAGAGTTTGTCAAAAAATGATAATTACCTGGAAAAGTTGAAAACTAAACCCTTGAATAGCCCGCAAAGGGAATATCCGACCAATCTAGAAAACCAAATCCATCATTTCTGAAGACTTGGTAATACACAATTAAAATAATAATTGAAATATTGAAATGAAAGTTAACGACCATATTATAACAAAATTCATCATATTTTAAAAATATGTTAAAAAAATTACTATAGTACATGTAAATGTATGAAATGATATTAACAAAAAAAATGTTTACAAAAAACATGATACTTTCAAAATGTATGAAAAGATATTAACAACAAAATATTAATAAAAGACATAATGTTTCATATCAATAAACAAGTTGATACAAAAGTTAATATTTTGATATTTTAAATAATTCTTGAGTGAATTTAATTATTCATACTTCTATATGCTAAGAAAAGTATCACTTTAAATGTCCATCATTGAATTTAAAATGAGACGTTACTTCACACCTTTATATATTTTTTCCAATTAAAAGGAGTAATTTGGGTTGGATATAAAAATTCACCAAATAGAGAACACTAGAGGATTTCATCACAATTTAACACTTCATTCTAATAATTTATTCTTAATCTGATACGAATGAAATCCTTTATCAAAACTGCAAGGTTGGAGCTGCCATCTAAGCACAAACAATCTCTCACTACCATCTCTTAACATAGTAGTCTCAATTTGCATCTTTGAATTGGAGACGACAGTCCATGAGGTATTGTTTGGTGAAGAGAACTGATCACTTAAGGTTGTAGTGAGGTTGTTTCCTTTAAATCCTATGCAGTGACAATATTCAAGAATACCAATAAGACCCTTGGTTATGTTGTACCTACATCTACTACCATTAGCATTGCAGGAACTTGGAGTTATATTCTTCGCTGTTGTAGATCCAAGGTAGAGTCTGGTTACAAGATGGTAGCTTATTTGATACAAAGGGTCTTATGAGAAGTAAGAATCTGGAATATATAATATGAATTAAAAGAGTGAGAATTTTATGTTGCAAAGAAATGAATTTAATTAGATATCCGATTTTGGTAATATTTTGTAATTTATGGATTTTTCACCTACAGTGTGTCTGAGATTCCACAAAATATTAAAATATATATTCGAAATAAAGATGAAAGATGGTAGCTACATTTCAAAATATTCCTAAAATTGGGATTTTTCACAGTTTTATTAATGTAAATGCAATTAACAAGAACAAATATATTAACCATGGGAAGCACTTTATACCAAGAAATCCAATCGATGTATTCTTTTAAATTGGTTGTTGTATCGACTTACGACCAAGAATAAAGGCCATGTTCCTAAGCCCATTCCACTTCTCTTTCAACACACTGTAAGTCTCAAATTTTCCAGGATGCCCTGAGCGGATGTAATAGTTCTCTTGAAGAGTCCAAAGAGCCAAATCGAAGCCTCCCTTGGCATCAATTCTATCTTAGAAATCATCATCGAATGTGGGGGAAATTTTATTACCAATGGCATTCTGGAAATTAGTGTCCATTTTAGAAATCTAGCAAATTTGGCGTAAATTAATTCCCCAACCCTTATATCACTCATTTTCAATATCACCCCATTGGGGAGAGCTTATCACTCTCAATTATGTTTTCCAAGTGCTCAATGTCCCTTTGGATCATTGAGGGAGGCCACAAGGAAGAAAATTCGAGTTTGACTCTCAATATCCATAATTTGCCAACGAATCGACCACCTAGTTCATTGACCTTCTAGTGTGGGAGGTTATGCATAAGTAAAATAAATAATAAAGTCTCCTATTATTGGAACCTGAAGTTCAAGGTGCCAAATTTTGACCAATCTAGAGATAGGGGACCCATTAATGAAACAAATGTTGTAAAATTAAATTAAAATAAAAAATTTATAAAATATTTTGATTTTGAAATGATTTATGGTTTTTTAGCTTGTGGTATTGATAAGCCATAGTATTGCCTCACAGTATTGTAACAAAACCTATATACAAGTTAATATTATTCATGGTAAAGTTTACATATCCATCGTTAAAATTCTAGTTGTATTGTATGTGTTAAACTTTTATTCATTTATTATTTTAATTTATATGATAAAATTGATATTAATATGGTTAAGGAATCATTATTTTAATTTATATGATCCTCCAAGCTTGACCTGTGGCTTGAGGAGCAATGACCGAAGGGCTTCTAAGCCATAAAAGTCACTCGAGTATCGCACCCGGCCTGGGCCACAACAACCCTTAGCTAACTGGAATTTTTAGCATGTCGTCGCCCCCTAGCATAGGGCATAACCACCCCATGTGAGATTTGATCCTAGTTTTCCTTGCTGACAAGGCCCATCCCCAACTTGTTGTGCCAATACAACTTGACTAATAAAATATATCTTAATTTCTACTTATTATTTTTATATTATATATTTTAATGTGATATGTCTATTATGACTTTCTTTTATTTAATTTGTTTTTCATAATTTTACTAATAAAAATAAAATGGAAATATAACAAATTGAATTTCATTATATGTATTACTTTTAATTTTATTTGTAATTTACTATTAATTGAGCCAATATTTAAATGTTTAATATTTAAAAACATTTACATACGTCCATTAATTTTATTACTTTTAATTTACTATTATTTGAGCCAATAGTTAAATGTTTAATGTTTAAAAACATTTACATACCTTTGCTAATTTTATTACTTTTAATTTACTTTTAATTGATCAATTATTTAAATGTTTAATGTTTAAAAATATTTACGTGCCTCCAATAATTTTATTATTTTTAATTCACTATTAACTAAGTCAACATTTAAATGTTTAATGTTTACAAACATTTACATACCGCCATTCTAGGGAATGACGCGACAATTATGTTATTTAATATAGAAATTGAAATATTTTATTTTTGGCTTACACTAAAATAATTTTTTTTGTAAAGTGGCAATATACTTATCTATTAATAGTGCAAAATATGTTTCAACCATGTTCTAGCCATGCACAAGGTGGCAGCAGGAGATTCCTCCACCTCCACAAAAAACTGAGAGTATCAAAAGGAGGTGTGGTGGGCTACCCAATAGAGGGAAACCAACCCAGCCACCCTGATGTCTTAATTTTTCTACTGAGAAACTGATGCATGAAAATATTGTTCATAAAGAGAAAGAGCTAAGCTAAAAATTGAAAAACAGAGAGTCATGTAAACCTGCTAGGAGACAATGTCAGTCAAAATCTCTTCCTCAATCCAGCAAGAATACTGAGAGGAAGGCAGAGTATGGTGAGCTCTAATTATGATGACCTTAGTCTTCATCTTAATATCCTGTTGAATGCCCTGCTGTGGATGGATGGCTATTGGTGGTGGAGTGCTCTCATGCTGAGAATCTAGAGGAGAAGGAGATGTTTTCTTCTCCAAAAGGCTGGAAGAAGTAGCATGGTCCTCTTTGGAAGAGGAGTCAGCTTGATACCCCCTAGAAGAAGTAGAATTGGGGCCGCTCAAGGTGAGGTCCGACTACTTACCAGAGTACCCTTGGACTTTGAAATAAGGTGGACCTAAGTGCCAAGTGATGGTGGATTTATGCTAGGCTCTACTGCTAGCCTCGACAACATCCCCATCATCCTCCCAATTTATTTTGCGACTGGCTAGTAGAAGAGGGTCCCAAGTTTCGTGTGGCTTTCCCTACATAATTTTAACCTCATCCCGCCGGCCAATCGGGAAGGAAATTTCTCTATCATGGGCCAAAGCATCCATATTTGTGAGGTTGAGAGGAAGGCAGAGTGTCTAGTAAGAATAAGGCCATTGAGGCGGTTCGTGGAAAGTTTCCTTTGTTAAAGGGACTAGGAAAAGAGTTTTCCAGTCGTCACTGAATCACTATCGATGTAGTCTTTTTGACGTTGCTACTCTTCTACCCTATCAACCATTTCCTTGATGTGGATGGAAATTCCATTCTCAAATATATCATGAAGGTGCAGAGGATTGTTGTCATCCTCACTAATTCTATTGGAGCCTCCACGAGTCCCACACCCTTTATGGTTGCAGCAAAAGGAATGGCGCTCCCTTGGCATGCTAAAGACTCTAAGGATGATCCTAGATGCAACACGAACACGATGGAGGCAAACTGGAGCGTCCTTCGAAGAATCAACACTATCGAAGCAAATGAAATGCATGAGGTTGAGCTTGGTGATGTAGTTGTGGTTTCTTAAACAAGGAAGAAGCACAGTAATGGTTGGGGCATGCTAAGAGGACTTCTCCCAAGTGAAATACATGGCATTAATCATCTTGAGTTGGCGGCGGAGGTGAGACTTAAAATTGAAGCACATGGTAATCGTACCTTGTTCATGTGAACTTACAACCTTGTTGACTCGATGACGCCACGCACCCATCCTCATGCCCCTAAATTGTGTGATGCTCCTCATTAACTGGGGGTCGCTAGCATAGGAGTGTGCACCTGCATCCAAGAGATTACACTAAAATATTATTTTGTTATTAAAATGTTCTTGTTTTAAATATTACATGTAAATGAATTACACAAAATGTAAGGTCAATAATAATATTGTTTCATGCCTATCAATTCATATGTTCACTAACTCTCTCATACTAAAATGTAAATTAACTTGAAATCCTTATACTAAAATGCAAATTAAATTTTTTATATTTTAATTACTTTATCTTTTTATAAAATAATTACTTTAATTAATTATCTTTTTATAAATTGAATATTTTATTATTTTTGTAAATTCTTTTTTTAGTTATTACTATTTATTTTTAAAATGATTAGTGTAAATATTATTAATTTTAAAAACAAAATTACTCAAAAATATATCGATGTAATATGTCCTTCCTAAGGAGTAAAGAAATAAAATAAAAAAACCACATTTTACCTCATATTATAAATTCAATGAAAAATAAAATACAAGGAATCATAAGTAAAAAGAAAAAGAAGAATATAAAGTTGGTTTTGATTATAAGCTAACAAAAGTCAATTATAAATTTCAAACAATCTGTATATCTATCTAGTATAAATTAATAGCGAGGTCAATTTATTTAAATAATTTTAATATAAACTCCAAATTAGAATTTATGAAAAAATGAAATTTACACCTTTCTCTTCTTATTTTCTTAGTATTAAATAAAATATTAAAATTAAAATTGTGATATCATATTAATGCATTGGAACAATAGAACATTAGAATGATTTGACAATGTTTGCATGGGTTGAATTACACGATTAGCTATAATATACACACGTCCTTTTAACTATATCAATTATACATGTGTCTTTTTACAACCGATGGCACGGAAAGTTGAAAAAAAAAATTTCTTCACGATATCGTGCAGACTGATCTAAACAACGTGTTATGGAATTGAAAATATCACAGACATGGAAGATGGATCAGGCTTAGAATATCGTTCCATGAAATGTCCAAAATTGCTTTCGACTCACATTTAAGGAAAACTAGAATGGAATACAGTTGTTAACAGTTTGTAGATAGTCTTGTGCAGTGCACAAGCAAGGCGGTCACCCTCCCGTTCACTGACATTACTGTGGGAATATCCACCGTGCACCAAACCAACAAGATCCAAAGGATTTTAAGTAACATACCAGTTACTGTGAAACCTGGTGATGCACTTTGTTTCAACATGGAGGAGCTGAAATAAATGCATTATATGGACACGTGATTATCCATCACGATGAATTTTACTCTGCCATGCCATTGGGCAGTAAAGAGGTGATAAAGGATGAGGTGTTTCATGATGGGACGCCAATGAAGAAAGGGGAAATTCTTGCAATATCAAACAATGTTTCTGCAGCTTCAGCTTTCTGATCCCATATCATTGTTGGAGATACATGTAGCCATGAGTCCAAATTATAACAATGCATATCGAAAGAAACAACCGACCCAATAAACGTTGAAATACTCTCTTGGAAAATAGAAATTGGGGGCAATTCAAAATACAGGCCTTCCGAAATTTGGCAGGGTGGAGTTTGTGACTATTAAGAATCTTCAAGGAAAAAGTATAGGAACAACAACTTATGCTAAAATCCACCATAATAAATAGAAAAGAGAAAAATCAAATAGCTTCATCAAATGAACAGAAAGTAAGATATAAAAACAAAAAATAAGCTATCAGTTGTCTCCTGAACTTCCTCCGATTAGGTTTCAAAGATGTAGTGGAACATTTTGGTGCTGCTGTAATATCTATGTTGGAATCCTTTCGGGTCTTAGCATCATGCATAGACGTTAACTCAGGGTAACATCTCATCACAGTTACTTATTCAGAATAATTGTTGGTTAAGAACTCTTGATATATGAATCTAAACAAAGAGAAAAAAGGAGTCTTCAAATGTGTCAGACCTAAAATGGGTCTGAAATGTATCAGACCTATTAGTAGCTTGCAAGGAACTATGACCATATCGATGGTGTTGACATCCACAATAGGTGGTAACCCTTATGAAACCATATAAATGATTTCATGATTTTGCAATAACGCAAATGACTATGAAAATGCCTGAAATTAAATTAATACGTGTAATAATGCTAACGTATAATACCCAAGATTTAACATAAGCCATGATGTATTCAAATGTGAAATCTTTGCCACCATAGTTTTAATAACTTTGGAACTTTGGGTTTCTAATTTAAATGTGAAATGTTAAATATATAAGTTTGGAAATTAATAATATTATATATAAATATAGTAATACAAAATAATGTTTTTTAAAATATATATATATATATATATATATATATATATATATATATATATATATATATTAACTCACCCTATTAAAAATAATTATAGCACATAAAAATTAATGAACCCACATTCAACCTCACAGAACATTAGGCAATGCTTACCTTCACAAACCAAACTAGAGAATCTAGAAGTTACACTTGTCACAATCCCATTGGACAAAAACTAAATAATATTATGTGCATGCTGACTGGACTTCCATGTCATCCGTTGTAACTATTTTGCAATATTTTTTAAAAAAATTTATCTATTCTGAACGGTGATCAGCAAAGCATAACTTCCTCATCTAAACTCGGTTTTCAACGAAATGAGTTGCGTTGGACGAGCCGGTCGCTGTCATTTGGGTTTGGTGTAATTATGGGCACTTTGAATTTTGAGCTAATTTTTGCCCTTTGATCCAGATTCTGATAATTTTTTCACTCGTTAAAAAATCGTAATTTGTTGAATTTGACCCTTGTAGGCCCATGATAGATTAGTTTTATTTTAAGTCAATGGAATTGTAAGAAATATTAAATTCCTAGATGTACAAGCATTTCCTCGTGTTTTTTCACTAGAATAAATTTGCAACATGATAGATTTGGATTAAAGGTGGATTTACAATGGTAGTTAAAACAGTTATGTAGTTTTTTGGTTGGTTAGTATGAGGGATATTTGTAATTATTTCCTTAGTCAGCATGCATTTAGACACCTTGTGCACACACATGCACATACCAGTCATAAATAAAATATTCCAATACTAACCTAAATTAAAATTGTTAAAGACTCATGCTTTATAATGAGTAGGGTTGTTAATATTGAGAATTGAAGGTTATGACAATTAAATGGAAAAATCAATTACACTTTATACAAATATTTCAGGATTAATTTTCATCACAAAATTTGCTATAGCTCTAGCATTAAGAAAATGATAAATTGGGAGTGAAAAGCTTATTATGGACCCAAAAACAATTGTAAATCAATAGGGTTTTTTCTATGGGATAGGAAAAGGCTCCATTTTCCCATATTAATGATGTGACAAGAGGGGGGGCGCATGGCCACCACCCCATTGAGTTATGACAAGAGGTAATGTGTCATGATGTCATCCCTTATTAATTATAGAGGGGTATCTTTGAGGACACAATACTATGGGATTCAATTACACCTAGTCATCACACCACCTCTCAATCATTGCATTGGCACTGCAATTTTGTTATGTTACTTGTATAGGAATGTCAGGGTTGTTAGTTTTTCCAATTTAAATTATGTGAGAAAATATTTGAGGAAATACCCCCTAGTACGAGTGATAAAAAGGAAGAGAGGGAAGGTGCCTTTTGGCTAGTCTTAGGCAACATTATGTGGTATGCTCAGAAATATGTCACTCAACTCATGTGTCAGTTGTGGAACCTTTTTGTCTATTTGTTTTTCTAATGTGTTCACAATAGGCGAGAGGCAATATGATACGAAAGTGGAAGGTAGATCTAGGGTAAGGTATAGAGTTGAGTCACCTTCTTGCCAATTTAGATGCCACATTGCACCTAGAAATTAGCGTGAACTCATGGAGATGGAACAAGAAATAGTGGGGAAGCATGTTTTCCTATCAAACTTGGAGGTTGCGATTGTAGTTTCTTACTAAATCTCAGACATGGGAAAAGATCAGGAGCACATAGAACAAATATTTACATACGATCAAATTATATTGGAAAATGAAATCCCTATTGGCCAAGATGTTGCTAGAATGCCACGATGCTAAAGATCAAATTTATTACAATTTGATGAGATCCATCTTCAGTGGAAGGAGATGGAAAGGTTTCTAAGTAGAATATAAGGTTAGCTTTGTCCACCCCAATTCTTAGGATGCTCCACACAAAAGGGAAAGAAACCCTTTGAGGTTGAACCAAATGACACAACATATTATCATGGTGTTTTCTTCATTTACATATATTTTATTTGTATCTCTTTTTTGTAGGTATAGGAATGCTAAGTGTTTAGAACTTGATGGTGTTAGGGATAGCCCCAATGTTTAGATTTCTGAAGCAAGAACTTTCAAAATGAAGAAGTCAATGCACTGCCACTAGTTTGGTTTCCCAAGTCGCAAACCAAGTCATGCTTAGACTATCTAAACCTACAATTATTTATTGAATCAATAGAAATTTAACTTATAGGGGAAAAAAAAAATCCCTTTGGAAACTCTTGTCAATCATGTTATCTCATATGGTTATCAAGCTTGTTATTTTAATCTCTCTATAAAATTGTGATATAAGACAAATTCAAAAAAAAAATTATAACTTTCAATCCCAAAAATAAAGGCAATACACCTTAATATATCCTCCTCATAGAGGCAAGTCTTTCCCAATTGAGAACAGAATGCATAGTTACCATCTTAATGAGAACCTTAATGGTTTCTCATTTTTTATAGGTGACATTTATTGGCTATTTTTACTTCCTTTTAAAAAATGTTGTTGCTATTAACACTCATTTCCTTTTTCAGAGTTAAAATTGCCAAATTTTTCAACCATCATACCTAAAGTTGCAAATAAAATATTTAAAATTAACCCGTGAAGAAAAAATTAGTTCTCATATCATCACTCCCATTTTCGTGATATTAAAATTACAACTTTGTTGAAATCATAGTCTGAGCAACTAGTAAAATAAATAAAACCCACACACACACACATAAGTTTGAACATAAAAAAAAAAAATATTTAGAATGTCTAAGAATTAAATAAAAAATTTCCTAAAATTTCCCTTGAACTTATATATATATATATATATATATATATATATATATATATATATATATATATATATTAAAGTGAATAAATAAATAATAAATTGGGGAGGATGAATCTCATAATGAATTTAATTAAAGGATAAAAGAAAAGTACGATACTATGAGGTGTTCAAGGCTAATATAGAAGATCAAAAGTATCTTCCCAAGAACTCATGGATCGAAGGATTTTTTCATCTTTATGACACAAAGAGAGTTGAAACTAAAAGCATTTTCGCTTAGATTGTCCTACATATACCTACATTAAATCACAATTTTAAAATAGTTACAATACTAAACTTCATAACCCTTTATCTCATCAAAACTATCATGATTTATAAATACTTTTCTTAAATTTTTTCAAACACAAAAATAAAATTTTGAAATAAGCCAAATAATTCTTTACATTTCAAAATCCACTAAATTAAATTTAATATCTCATGAAATACCAAAATGTAAATCACAATGTATTATAAAATCATTTGGTTTTATTAAATAAAACTATACATAGATTTATGTAACTAGCAATGTATTAATATTGACATGTTAAGGTAACGGTGAATTATATTACATATTAACATTAAACAACCTGCAATAAAATGCAAATGGAAATCATAACAATTTTAAAATGTAAACAAAATGCATCTAATATTTAGAGTGGTAGGTGATCAATCTCTATTTTGTTTAATCCTGGTAATAAGATGTTCGTGTGTTTCCCTAAAGTTGGGTTACACTTTTTAGAGAAACAAGGGTGTGTTTTGGCGAAAAAAGGATGCTCTATTGTGCAATTTTAAGCATTTGATCATGAAAATTTTAAGCACTTTTTCAATATGTTGAGGCACTTAAAAATAGATTGATTGAGTGTTTAAATAAATCCTTGATCAGGCTATTGATTAACACTAGGTTAGGAGCTTAATCTAGCTCTAAATATTGATCCAGTATTAAAGCTGGAAATTTTAAAATTTATGTAAATATCAATAATGACATGCAAACTTTAAAATTGTAAGTATTTGATAGTTCAAAAAAACCAAATTTAATTATTAATTACAGTTGAATAGGTAATGAAAAATGGTGTGGATTAATTTCTCATTACGTTTCTAGTGTTTTGGTGTAGAGATTTGACAAAAGATTCTATCCCATTTGCAACTGAAATTGTAACGGTCTTATATTTAGTATTTAGTAACTTAAAAACTAGCATTTCACTTGATGTTGCAAAAGAAACGTTGTAAGGTGGTAGCATAGGTAAGAGTAGAAGATAAGAATGGAAAACTAAAAAACATTGAATTCAACTTACTCAACAAACATATATACAAATTTAAGGACTTATATATATATATTTATATATGTATATATATATATATGTATATGTATATGTATATGTATATGTATATGTATATGTATATATATATATATATATATATATATATATATATATATATATATATATATATATATATATATATATATATATATATATATATATATCCACCTTATTAAAAATAATTCCAGTCCATAAAAATTAATGAAGCCACATTCAACCTTGGAGGACATTAGGCGATTTTTACCTTCACGAATCAAACTGGAGAATCCCGCAGTTACACTTGTCACAGGCCCATTGGACAAAAACTGAAGAATATTATCTGCATGCTGACTAGAATTCTGTGTCATCAACTGTACCTGTTCTGCAATATTTTTTTTAAAACTTTGTCTACTCTGAACGACGATCAACAGAGTGTAACTTCCTCATCTGAACTTGGTTTTCAACGAAATGAATTGCATTGGATTCCTTGTGACATGTCGGCCATTGTCGTTATGGTTTGGTGAAATTATGAGCACTTTGAATTTTGAGCTAATTTTTGCCCTTTGATCCAGATTCTGATAATTTTTGCACTCGTTAAAAAATTGTAATTTGGGGAATTTGATCCTTGTAGGCCCATGATATATTAGTTTTATTTTAGGTCCATGGAATTGTAATAAATATTAAATTCCTAGATGTACGAGAATTTCCTCGTGTTTTTGCACTAAAATAAAATTGCAACATGATAGATTTGGATTAAAGGTGGATTTACAATGGTAGTTATAAAAATTATGTAGTGTGTTGGTTGGTTAGTATGAGGGATATTTGTAATTATTTCCTTAGTCAGCATGCATTTATACACCTTGTGCACACACATGCACATACCAGTCATAAATAAAATATTTCAATACTAACCTAAATTAAAATTGTTAAAGACTCATGCTTTATAATGAGTAGGGTTGTTAATATTGAGAATTGAAGGCTATGAAAATTAAATGGAAAAATCAATTACACTTTATACAAATATTTCAAGATTAATTTTCATCACAAAATTTACTATGGCTCTAGCATTAAAAAAATGATAAATGGGGAGTGAAAAGATAATTATGGACCTAAAAAAAATTGTAAATCAATAGGGTTTTTTCTATGGGATAGGAAAAGGCTCCATTTTCCCATATTAATGATGTGAAAAGTGGGAGGGTGCATGGACACCACCCCATTGAGTTATGACAAGAGGTAATGTGTCATCGTATCATCCCTTATTAATCATAGATGGGTGTCTTTTAGTACACAACACTATGGGATTTAGTTACACCTAATTATCACGCCACCTCTCAATCAGTGCACTGGCTCTGCAATTTTGTTATGTTACTTGTATAGGAATGTCAGGGTTGTTTTTTTTTCCATTTAATTTATGTGAGAAAATATTTGAGGAAATAACCCCTGGTACAAGTGAGAAAAATGAAGAGAGGGAAGGTGCCTTTTGGCTAGTCTTAGGCAACATTATGTGGTATGTTCAGAAAGATGTCACTCAACTCGTATGTCGGTCCTGGAACCTCTTTTTTCATTTGTGTTGCTAATATGTTGACAATAGGTGAGAGGCAATATGATATGAAAGTGCAAGGTGAATCTGGGGTAAGGTATAGAGTTGAGTCACCTTCTTTCAAATTTAGATACCACCTCGCACCTGGAAATTACCGTGAAATCATAGAGATGGAATAACAAATAGTGGGGAAGCATGGATTGCTATCAAACTTGGAGGTTGCAACTGTAGTTTCTTAC
This sequence comes from Pinus albicaulis, assembly GCA_034641835.2. Taxonomy (NCBI): domain Eukaryota; kingdom Viridiplantae; phylum Streptophyta; class Pinopsida; order Pinales; family Pinaceae; genus Pinus; species Pinus albicaulis. Next base: position 521,640,808 of record CM076571.1, read on the forward strand.
TAAATCTCAAACATGGAAAATATCACGAGTACATAGAACAAACATTTACATACGATCAACATACAATTGCAAATTAAATCCCTATTGGCCAAGATGTTGTTAGAATTCCACGATGCTAAAGATCATATTTAATACAATTAGATGAGGTCCATCTTTAGGGGAAGTAAATGGACAAGTTTCTAAGTAGAATTTAAGGTTAGCTTTGTCCACCCCAATGCTTAAGATGCTCCACACAAAAGGACAAGAAACCATTTGTGGTTGAACCAAATGACACAACATAATTCTTCATTTAAATATCTTTTATTTGTATCTCTTTGTTGTAGGTATAGGCATGCTAAGTTTTTAGAACTTGATGGTGTTAGAGATATCTCCAATGTTTATATTTCTGAAGCAATAAATTTGAAAATGAAGAAATCAATGCACTACCACTAGTTTGGTTTCCCAAGTGAAAAAGTAAGTCATGCTTAGACTATCTAAACCTATAATTATTTAATGAATCAATAGAAATTTAACTTAAAGGAAAAGAAAATATAAAAAAAATCCCTTTGGAGACTCTGGTCAATCATGTTATCTCATATGGTTTTGAATCTTGTTATTGTAATCTCTCTATAAAATTTTATAATGATATAAGACAAATTCAAAAACATTTTATAACTTTCAATCCCAAAAATAAAGGCAATAAACCTTAATATATCCTTCTCATAGATGCAACTCTTTCCCAATTGAGAACACAATGCATAGTTACCAGCTTAATGAGAACCTTAATGGGTTCTCATTTTTTTTATAGTTGACATTTATTGGCTATTTTTACTTCCTCTTAAAAATTGGTGTTTCTATTAACATTCATTTCTTTTCTCAAAGTTAAAATTGCCAATTTTTGCAACCATCATACCTAAAGTTGCAAATAAAATATTTAAAATTAAACTGTGAAACACAAATTAGTGCTCACATCATCACTCCACTTTTCTTGATATTAAAATTACAACTTTGTTGAAATCATAGTCTCAATAACTAGTAAAATATACAAAACACACACACATGCACACATTAGTTTGAACATTAAAAAATAATTGAGAATGTCTAAGAATTAAATAAAAAAATTCCTAACATTTCCCTTTGGAACTTATATATATATATATATATATATATATATATATATATATATATATATATATATATATATATATGTATATATAAGTAAATAGTAAACCGAGGAGGATGAATCTCATAATCATTTTAATTAAAGGATAAAAGAAAATTACGATACTATAAGGAGGTGATCAAGGCTAATTTAGAAGATCAACAAAATGTTCCCAAGAACTCATGAATCGAAGGAATTTTTCATCTTTATAACACAAAGAAAGTTGGAAATGAAAGCATTTTCTCTTAGATTGTCCTACATATACCTAGATTAAATCACAATTTCAAAATAGTTACGATACTAAAATTCATAACATTTTATGTCATCAAAACTATCATGATTTATAAATACTTTTCTTAAATTTTTTCAAACACAAAAAATAAATTTTGAAATAAGCCATGTAATTCTTTATATTTAAAAATCCACTAAATTAAATCTAATATCTCATGATATACCAAAATATAAATCAGAATGTATTATAAAATCATTGGGTTTTATTAATTTAAGCTATACATAGATTTAAGTAACTTACAATGTATTAATATTTACATGTTAAGGTAACGGTGAATTATATTACATATTAACATTAAACAACCTGCAATAAGATGCAAATGGAAATCATAACAATTTTAAAATGTAAACAAAATGCTTGTGATATTTAGAGTGGTAGGTGACCAATCTCTATTTTGTTTTTAACCTCGTAGTAAGATTTTCATGTGATTCCCTAAAATCTATAATGAATGCACTCCACTTTAATGGTATCTAAGTGATAGCGTGAAGTTCGGTTAAACTATTTAGAGAAGAAAGAGTGTGTTTTGGCGGAAAAAGGATGCTCTATTGAGCAATTTTAAGCACTTGATCATAAAAATTTTAAGCACTTGTTCAATATGTTTAGTCGCTTAAAATAGCTTGATTGAGCATTTAAACAAACCCTTGATTGGGCTATTGTTTAACCCTAGGTTAGGAGCTCAATCTAGCCCTAAATCTTGATCAAGTATTAAAACTGGAAACTTTAAAATTTATGTAAACGTCAATAATGACATGCAAACTTTAAAATTGTAAGTATTTGATAGTTTAAAAAAAATAAATTAATTATTAATTACTTTTGAATAGGTAATGAACGATGGTGTTGATTAATTTCTCATCACTTTTCTCGTGTTTTGGTGTATAGATAATTGAAATATTGAAATGAAAGTTAACGACCATATTATAATAAAATTCATCATATTTTAAAAATATGTTAAAAAAATTACTATAGTACATGTAAATGTATGAAATGATATTAACAAAACAAATGTTTTCAAAAAACATGGTACTTTCAAAATGTATGAAAAGATATTAACAACAAAATATTAATAAAAGACATAATACTTCATATCAATAAACAAGTTGATACAAAAGAATATTTTGATATTTTAAATAATTATTGAGTGAATTTAATTATGCATACTTCTATATTGTAAGAAAATTATCTCTTTAATTTTCCATGATTGAATTTAAAATGAAATGTTACTTCACACCTTTATATATTTTTTCCAATTAAAAGGAGTAATTTTAACTCGATATAAAATTCACCAAATACAGAACACTAGAGGATTTCATCACAATTTAACACTTCATTCTAATAATTTATTCTTAATCCGATACAAATGCAATCTTTTATCAAAACTGCGAGGTTGGAGCTCCCATCTAAGCACAAAAAATCTCTCGCTATCATCGCTTAACACAGTAGTCTCAATTTGCGTCATTGAATTGGAGACGACACTCCATGAGGTATTGTTTGGTGAAGAAAATGATCACTTAAAGTTGCAGTGAGGTCGTTTCCTTTAAGTCCTATGCAGTGAGAATATTCAAGAAGACCATTAGCGTTGGAGGAACCATTTACTGTTGTAGATCCAAGGCAGAGTCTGGTTACAAGATGGTAGTTTATTTGATACAAAGGGTCTGATGAGAAGTAAGGATCTAGAATATATAATAAAAATTACATGAGTGAGAATTTTATGTTTTAAAGAAACGAATTTAATTAGATATCCGATTTTGGTAATATTTTGTAATTTATGGATTTTCACCTGCGGTGTGTGAGATTTCACAAAATATTAAAATATATATTCGAAATAAAGATGAAAGATGGTAGCTGCATTTCAAAATATTCCTAAAATCAGGATTATTGGTTGTTGTATCGAATTACGACCAGGAATAAAGGCCATGTTCCTAAGCCCATTCCAATTCTCTTTCAACACACTGTAAGTCTCAAATTTTCCAGGATGCCCTTAGCGGATGTAATAGTTCTCTTGAAGAGTCCAAAGAGACAAATCGAAGCCTCCCTTGGCATCAATTCTATCCTAGAAATCGTCATCAAATGTGGGGGAACTTTTATTACCAATGGCATTCCGGAAAGCAGTGTCCATTTTAGCAATCCAACAAATTTGGCATAAATTAATCCCCCAAGCCTTATATCACTCATTTTTTATACCACCCCATTGGGGAGAGCTCATCACTCTCAATTATGTTTTCCAAGTGCTCAATGTCCCTTTGGATCATTGGGGGAGGCCACAAGGAAGAAAATTAGAGTTGGACTCTCAATCTTCCTAATTCGCAAATGAATCAACCACCTGGTTCATTGACCTTCTAGTGTGGGAGGTTATGCATAAGTAAAATAAATAAGAAAGTCTCCTATTAGTGAAACTCGAAGTTCAAGGTGCTAGCTTTTGACCAATTTAGAGATAGGATACCCATTAATGAAACAAACGTTGTAAAATTAAATTAAAATAAAAAATTTATAAAATATTTTGATTTTGAAATGAGTTATGGTTTTTTAGCTTGTGGTATTGATAAGCCACAGTATTGGCTCATTGTATTGTAACAAAACCTATTTACAAGTTAATATTATCCATGGTAAAGTTTACATATCCATCGTTAAAATTATAGTTATATTGTATGTGTTAAGCTTTTATTCATTTATTATTTTAATTTATATGATAAAAGGGAAATTAATGTGGTTAAGGAATCATTATTTGAATTTATATGATCCTCCAGGCTCGACTTATGGCTTGAGGAGCAACGACCCAGGGGCTTCTAAGCCATAAAAGTCACGCGAGTATCGCACCCGGCCTAGGCCACAACAACCCTTAGCTGACTGGAATCTTTAGCATGTCACCACCCCATAGCACATGGCATAATCACCCCATGTGAGGTTTGATCCTAGTTTGCCTTGCTGACAAGGCCCATCCCCAACCTGTTGTGGCAGTACAACTTGACTGATAAAATAGATCTTAATTTCTACTTATTATTTTTATATTATATATTTTAATGTGATATGTGTGTTGTGATTTTCTTTTATTTAATTTGTTTTTCATAATTTTACTAATAAAAATAAAATGGAAATATAGATATTACTTTTAATTTGATTTGTAATTTACTATTAATTGAGCCAATATTTAAATGTTTAATATTTAAAAAAATTTGCATACCTCCATTAATTTTATTACTTTTAATTTACTATTATTTGAGCCAATATTTAAATGTTTAATGTTTAAAAACATTTTTGCATACCTCCATTAATTTTATTACTTTTAATTTACTATTATTTGAGCCAATATTTAAATGTTTAATGTTTAAAAACATTTACATACCTCTACTAATTTTATTACTTCTAATTGAGCCAATATTTAAATGTTTAATGTTTAAAAACATTTACATGCCTCCACTAATTTTATTATTTTTAATTCACTATTAATTGAGTCAACATTTAAATGTTTAATGTTTACAAACATTTACATACCTCCATTCTAGGGAATGACACAACAATTATGTTATTTAATATAAAAATTGAAATATTTTATTTATGGCTTACACTAATTTTTTTTTTTTTTTTTTTGTAAAATGACAATATACTTATCTATTAATAGTACAAAATATGTTACAACCATGTTCTAGCCATGCACAAGGTGGTGGCAGGAAATTCCTCCACCTCCACAAAAAACTGAGAGTATCAAAAGGAGGTGTGGTGGGTTGCCCAATAGAAGGAAACCATTCCAACCACCCTGATGCCTTGATTTTTCTACTGAGAAACTGATGCATGAAAAGAGATTGTTCATAAAGACAAAGAGATAAGCTAAAAATTGAAAAATAGACAGTCATGCAAACCTATTAGGAGGCAATGTCTGTTGGAATCTCTTCCTCAATCCAGCAAGAATACTGAGAGGAAGGCAGAGTATGGTGGGCTCTAATTCTAATGAACTTAGTCTTCGTCTTAATATCCTGCTGAATGCCCTACTGCGGATGGATAGCTATTGGCGGTGGAGTGCTCTCATGCTGAGAATCCAAAGGAGAAGGAAATCTTTGCTTTTCTAAAAGGCTGGAAGAAGTAGCATGGTCCTCTTTGGAAGAGGAGTCAGCTTGATACCCCCTAGAAGGAGCAGAACTGGGGCCGCTCAAGGTGAGGTCCAACTACTTACCAGAGTACCCTTGGACTTTGAAATAAGGCGGTCCTAGGTGCCAAGTGATGGTGGATTTACGCTAGGCTCTATTGCTGGTATTAATAACATCCCCGTCATCCTCCCAACTTCTTTTGCGACTGGCTAGTGGAAGAGGGTCCCAAGTTTCATGTGGCTTTCCCTGCAGTATTTTGACCTCACCCCACTGGCCAATCGGGAAGTAAATTTCCCTATCATGCGCTAGATCATCCCATATTTGCGAGGTCGAGAGGAAGGCGGAGTGTCTAGCAAGAATGAGGCCATTGAGGCGGTCCGTGGAAATTTTCCTTTGTCATATTTAATATATACAGCATTTTTTTTCTTCTGAAAAAAAAAATGGGACTAGGAAAAGAGTTTTTTCATATGCCAATAACCCTTCATCATTGAATCACTACCGATGTACTCTTTTTGATGATGCTACTCTTCTACCCTATCAACCATTTCCCTCACGTGGATGGAAATTCCATTCTCAAATATATCTTGAAGATACAGAGGATCGTTGTCATCCTCACTAATTCTATTGGAGCTTCCATGAGTCCCACGCCCTTGGTGGTTGTAGAAAAAAGAATGGTGCTCCCTTGGCACGCTAAAGTCTCTAAGGATGATCCTAGATGCAACATGAACATGATGGAGGCAAAGAGGAGCATCCTTCGAAGAATCAACACTATCGAAGCAAATGAAATGCATGAGGTTGAGCTTGTTGATGTAGTTGTGGTTGGCTTAATGAGGAAGAAGCACAATAATGTTTGGGGCGTGTGAAGGGGACTTCCCCAAAGCAAAAGACATGGCATTAATCATCCTGAGCTGGAGGTGGAGGTGAGACTTAAAATTGAAGCACAGGGTAATGGTACCTTCTTCATGCGAACTTAAAACCTTGTTGACTCGACGACACCACGCACCCATCCTCATGCCCCTAAATTGTGTGACGCTCCTCATTAACTGGGGGTCGTCAGCATAGGAGTGTGCACTTGCATCCAAGAGATTACACTAAAATATTATTTTGCTATTAAAATGTTCTTGTTTTAAATATTACATGTAGATGAATCACACAATATGTAATGTCAATAATAATATTGTTTCATGCCTATCAACTCATATGTTCACTAACTCTCTCATACTGAAATGTAAATTAACTTGAAATTCTTATACTAAAATGCAAATTAAATTTTTTGTACTTTAATTACTTTATCTTTATATAAAATAATTTCTTTAATTAATTGTATTTTCATAAATTGAATATTTTATTATTTATAAATGATATTAATTTTTTTTTAGTTATTACTATTTATTTTTTAAATAATTAGTGTAAATATTATTAATTTTAAAAACAAAATTACTCAAAAATATATCGATGTAATATGTCCTTCCTAAGGAGTAAAGAAATCAAATAAAAAAACCACATTTTACCTCATATTATAAATTCAATGAAAAATAAAATACAAGGAATCATAAATAAAAAGAAAAGGAAGAATATAAAGTTGGTTTTGATTATAAGCTAACAAAAATCAATTATAAATTTCAAACAATCTGTATGTTTATCTAGTATAAATTAATAGCGAGGTCAATTTATTTAAATAATTTTAATATAAACTCCAAATCGGAATTTATGAAAAATGAAATTTACACCTTTCTCTTCTTATTTTCTTAGTATTAAATAAAATATTAAAATTAAAATTGTGATGTCATATTAATGCATTGCAACGATAGAACATTAGAATGATTCCTTGGAACATTAGAATGATTCCTTGGAAAATAGAAATTGGGGGCAATTCAAAATACAGACCTTCCGAAATTTGGCAGGCTGGAGTTTGTGACTATTAGGTATCTTCAAGGAAAAATTATAGGAACAACAACTTATGCTAAAATCTACCATAATAAATAGAAAAGAGAAAAATCAAATAACTTCATCAAATGAACAGAAAGTAAGATGTAAAAACAAAAAATAAGCTATCAGTTGTCTCCTGAACTTCCTCCGATTAGGTTTCAAAGATGTAGTGGAACATTTTGGTGCTGCTGTAATATCTATGTTGGAATCCTTTCGGGTCTCAACATCATGCATAGACGTTAACTCAAGGTAACATCTCATCACAGTTGCTTATTCAGAATAACTGTTGGTTAAGAAGTCTTGATATATGAATCTAAACAAAAAGAAAAAAAGAGTCTTCAAATGTATCAGACCTATCTGTAGCTTGCGAGGAACTATGACCATATCGATGGTGTTGACATCCACAATAGGTCGTAACCCTTATGAAACCATATAAATGATTTCATGATTTTTCAATAACGCAAATGACTATGAAAATGCCTGAAATTAAATCCTCACACCTTCATATGGCATTGGAGTTCTTGTTCTTTAAGGAATGACATTGGATTCGACCTGAACAAACTCAAATCGGTAGCACAACTCAAACCAGAGAAAATAACGAGGACTTTGGGATTGGCGGTTTTGGGCGCAGTCGTGCACCATAAGATTTATCTTCACTGCCATAAATGTCATCAATAATTCAAATGAACAATGTTGAAATTTTAGGTTAAAAATGGTGCGCACAGATGTCAAGTGGAGAGCAGAAAGGTGGGCCTAAAATTTGTGTACAGATGTCAGCCGGAGATGAGAAGTGTTGATGAAAACCAGAGGTGTACATATTCAAAAGAAAAGGCCTATCATCGGAACTAAATATGAAATAAATTTCTTGAAATGAATTCCTGTTAAAAATGATATAGATGGATTTGGGACATTAAGTATAAATATCAACATAAACCAACTTTTGGAAAACTCTAAAACTCCAGTGTAAAGAAACTCAGACACACTTTAAAAGCAATTCCAATAAAAGTTTTGTTGCATTGATGCCTTTTGGTTCAATAAGAAGCATCAAACTACCAACAATTTAGTCATTAACAAAGTGAAACAATAAATGCAACATTCTTTAGAATTCCCCTTACAACATATGTTCATACTACACAAGTGGAGAGTTTCCCTAACATGTAAGAAGTATACTCCAACTGAGTTTCAACCCTTCCATCCCTATTGAGGTTATCAACATGTCATTACCTTTCTCTTACTTTCACAACTTAGAAGACCATTGTCCAAATAACATGGTCTCTAAATTCTCATCACCCACCAGTATCACTCAAATAATAATGACTTGTATTACTATGGCATGAATGTGGTACATTTTTAAGGCAGGTAAGGCTGCCTTTTAAATCAAAATAATTTCAGTGATTAGTGGGTAAAGTAATTAATTCTATTGAAAAGAAAATGAAATAAATGAATCTTCATTTAGGATTCCCCTTACAACTAATGTTCATACAACACAGGTGGAGAGTGAAGCATTAAAAATTGTGTAAATATGGTATGTAAATGGGATTATGCAGGTACATGTTCTGAAGGTGGAAGAATTCTATGGTAAATATGGTATGTAAATGGGATTATGTGGGTACACTCCAATTGGCCTCCAAAGGTTGTAGCATGATGAAAAATGACCATGTGAAGATCCCATACTGTTGGTTGGTCCTGTTGACTGAGTAAAACCACTTAAAAAGTAAAACTTGGTCAAAGTTTTCGAATGATGAAATATGATATAAAGATCATATCCAAACCCTATACACAATGAAATCTCACTTTTTATGATAAAAACTAATTCAAGAATCTACCTTACACAAGTGATCACCACTAAATCCCTATATAGCCTTCATCAAAGGAAAAGAGCATAATAAAACATAGAGTATGCATTTAGCTTTTTTAGGATTATGCACGTGTTGAAGGTGGAAGAATCATATGATAAATATGGTATGTAAATGGGATTATGCATGTACATGTGAAGTTGGAAGAATTAAGAATGAACTAGCATGGAAAAATATTAGTGAATAATGATTAATGAATTCGTGTTAAAATAATATAGATGGATTTTGGACCTTAAGTATAAGTATCAACATAAAATAACTTTTGGAGAACTCTAAAACTCCATTGTAAAGAAACTCAAAAACACATTTAAAGCAATGCTAGTAAAATTTTTGTTGCATTGATGCATTTTGGTTCAATAAGAAGCATCAAACTACGAGCAATTTAGTCACGCAAATTCTTTAGAATTCCCCTTACAACAATTGTTCATAGTACATAAGTGGAGAGTGAAGGATTAAAAATTATTTGCATTCTAGAGTATATATGGTATGTAAATGTGATAGTGCAAGTACAAGTGCTGAAGGTGCATGTACAAGTGCTCCTGAAGGTGAAGGTACAAGTGTCATTGAAGGTGGAAGAATTAAGCATGAACTAGTATGGAAAAATACTCGTGAATAATGATTAATGAAGAGAGGAAACAAAAAGTTCGGTAATTTTAATTAAATAGGAATTTAGAATGCTTTGTATAATAAGGGTATTTTAGTCCATGTGAACCATGGGAGTAAACATATATTCTAGTCTTTTAATCTTTTACTATATTATGTTGAAATGGCACTAGTAATGGAGAAGAGAAAGTAAATAATTGTTGTCAAACACATTCATAAGTGAAATACAAAAGATAGATTTACCTTCATTTAATATTTATTTTTGAATTAATTTTATATAAATTGTAGTTTAAAATTAAATATTTATATTAAAATAAATCATATCAATTAAGATTAACAGATTTAAAATATTTAAATTTTTAGATTGAAAAATAAATTTCACATACTAAAATTACTTTAAAAAAATTCATTCCGTAAAATTTTATAATAAGTAATTTTTTTTATATTAAAATAACAAATTATTATTAATTTCATATATATATATATATATATATATATATTAACATTAAAAATATAAAATTTTTAATATTTAATAATATTATTCAAAAGATAAGGTAAATTAATAATGTGTTAATGCCATTGTGTAAGAGGTTTCAATTTAGTGAGGATAATTAAAATTCTGTGATTTTTTTTCAAAAAATATAAATTTGATAGTAAGAGTGTTCAAATTTTGGATGTTTGAGTTCTATTTTTTAGAGTGGAAATGGATTCAACGCCATAAAAAATCAAAGTCAACTAAAATCTTGAAACTTGACTTCCAAAAATTTCCACCAAACCTTCATTTTTGTGATAAAAAATAGTATTATAATGTAAAAATTTACAATCCATAAAAAATAAAATGTAAAATATAGATATAACACAGAGCCCTATTTGTCTCCCTCACATAACATATTTTCCTTTCGGGGTTATGAGAGTGGGAAGCTCGGTTTATTCCTGGATCTAGGCGGGCACCCTCTTCGATTTTGGGTGATAACCACTGTCTTGGAGCCTCCCTCTCCTCCACTGAAGGATGATTTGTATGATATATGTATTGATTTATATTTATGTATTGAGGGGATTTTGCAAGGCATTATATTAGATATCATTTTTGGATTCAACTGCGTTAAGTAAGTCATTCATCTATGACCATTGCCATGGGGGTAGTCGTAACTGACTAATTTCTCGTGGTTTATCTTTAATAGTTCCTCCTTCTAAATCATGATGTGGTTTTCCTCTTCTTTAGAAGTGTGGAAATCTCGCTAAAAGTGCCCGAGAATAAATTCCTCCTATAGCTGAGAAAAGCTTCCTCCTGTAGTTGCTATCAAGACAATCACACTTATAAAATTTTATAAATAAAATCAAAACCTTGGTCCCTCCCTGTCAAACAATAGGGAACAAAATGGTATTTTATCTCTTAAAATGGTCAGTGGTGTCCATCTATCTATGTGCATCCATCATTCTCCATTAGAACTGCACAAACAAACTACTTTTAAAATATATAATACTTGGGCACAGGATAAGCCTGCCTCCACTAACCTTGATATATATATATATATATATATATATATATATATATATATATATATATATATATATATATATATATATATATATATATATATATATATATATATATATGATGCGCTATAAAGGATTTAGGCTAGAAATGTTCCTTATAATACTAAAATAGTGGCCTCAATCTGAGCAAAGGGGCTAAAAGGCACCTAGAAGGAAAGAGAAAAACAAAATTGACAGAATATGAGTTAGGAGGTGTCGGTGCAAGGTGTGAGAAAAGCCAAGAAAAAGGCAATTAGGCCACACCCGTAATTGACAATAAAAGCACAATGGAGGAGAGTCTTGGCTAGTCTGCTTCCCCTAGAGAAAATTCATTTCCTTGTTGAAAGAACCTCAAGAACCTCAATCAAAAGGGAGGAAATTGGGGGTAAAAATAATGGTTGGAAGATTTTTATGGGATAAGTACAAGAGGTCTCATCGCGACGTGTTGTTAAGTGAGTATAAAAGGAAGCTAGAAATCTAGCACTTAACGGCTACATCTATTCACCCTTTACCCTTACCCCCTTACTGAAGAGAATACCACCTATTCTACCAGATAGATCTCTCACTTGCTACTACCTTCACCCAACAGAGATGATGGAGTGTTACCCGAAGCCAACCAGGATTACGAGAGAGGGTAGGCATAATAACAAACACCCTTTGGTTATATCTATATATATATATATATATATATATATATATATATATATATATATATATATATATATATATATATATATATATATATATATATATATATATATATATATATATATATATATATATAACTTGTTGTTTCTAAAAATAAACACCATTCAAAGGAGTTTTCAAATTCCAAGAGTTTAGTGTAATTCGTATAACAGTTACAAATCTCTTTTTTCATTGAGCCAATTTTAAACTCAACTTGCAAAAAGGAAAAAAATATCTTTCATACAATAAAAATACAACGTTGTTTTCCAGATGGAAAAAACTTGCCAAAATATGGATATATGAAATAACTTTCTAGAATATGGTTATATGAAATCTCTTGAAAGCACGCTTACCTGGTTGATAAGCTTGTCTTGATAAAACTCCGCTTTCAAGATCACCTCAATACCAAGAATCCCTATCTTCCCATTGCTTCATGTTTCAATGGGTTTCAAGTTCGCCTCCTTGAGATCTCTCGCCACGTAGTCAGAAATATGCAGAAAAGGAACATAATAACCCGCTCTTGCTATGAAAAACATGGGAGGGCATCACAATGCAACATGCCCTAGAACTCTTTAGACATATCCTCTTTTCCCTTAGTGTTGTTAAAACCTCTCTCTATATGAAGACAGAAACACTTAAAATGAGTTTCTCAAACTTTTATTTTTGTTGTTAATTATTAACTAACTATTAACCTGAAACTATTATTAATAACTATTAACTGACTATTAATGTGACAATTGACTATTATTTAAATCTGAAGGTGGAGAGTGGTGCAAGGTGGCACCTAGGGGATTCTTTCTCTGAGGGAATATCTTACGGCGTAATTAGTTTTTTCTATGATGTAATTTTTCAATGTCATAATTTAAATAATAAATTTATTATAAATATAATTTCAATAAAAAATATTATAATAAATATTATAATTTTTTATATGAATAAGTGTACCTCAAAAATGTGAATTTAAAGTTGTTCAAAATGTATATTTTATAAAATAAAATGAAGAGTTAATAAACATGACTCCCTTAGTCATCATATCTATTAAAATCACACACACACATATATAATGAGTGCAACAATATCCACTTGTCAAGGAAAAACAAAATGAGTGCATTAATTGTAGTTGTAATAGCTATAAGTTATAATTAATATATGTGTAATGAATCCAATGGTATCTGTGGTTATAAATCTCTCTTGTACAAGTGTGAAGTATATATAGAAATTTTTAAATATTATTTGACTAATTTGAATTTGAATAATTTGGACTTAAATGTGTGTATGCTTATCTATATATTATTATAATTATTTTCTTGGTAATATAAAATAACTTTTGGATTTATAATAAAGGAAAATTAGAGTTTGGAATATATTTTATTATTTATAAAAATAATTTTTTTGGAATAAATAAATTTTATAATTCACTTAAATACAAATAATGAGAGGCTTCATTTTTTTTCTTTTCTTTTTTTTTAGATAATTATGATAGTTGGATCAAGCTATCAAGCCTATATTTCAATCCAACCTTTGTTTAATGATGTTAAGGGCTCGATAAAGAATTTTAAGTGCTTTATTGAGGGCCTAAAAACAGATTTTTAACTCTTCTTCTGCAGATTTCTCTGCAACACCATTTTGTACCCTAGAGGACTCCAAACAAAATTTTTCCTTAAGTGGCGAAGTTAATCATATTGGATTAGGGAATCAACCCTCTCTCCAATGGCATATGAGTTTGACATTTTCGAATTCATATGATACTTTTTATCTAATTATTTTAAACATAATGATTGAAATTTTTTGGACAGTTTCAAACTAGTTAAATAAAAAATCAATAACATAAAATATACACAATGAAAAAAGTTTCAAAAAATACCACTATCTTCATTTACGATTCCTCTTCAAAAGTGTACTCTTGTTTTTCAATTTATTTAAAGAGTTGAAAAAAATCTTGCGTGAACACATGTGTCTTCAAAATGCAATTGAAATATTGCTTCCCAAATAATAATAATATAGAATTTTGTAGAAAAAATAAATTTTTAATATGAAAAACTTAGTTTTCTAATATTGCTTCGCAAACTTCGAAAATTAATATAAAAAAATATAATTTTGCATAAAAACATAAATTTTTAATATGAAAAACTTCTCTCTGTGTAGATCATGCTCATATATAGATTTTTATTTAAATTACACATTTTAGACTAAGTTATGCTACTTGAACACACACATACCTCTTAAACTTGAAATTTCATTGCCAAATTTGGCCAAAAAGTGTAACCCATCTTCACGCATTCACCCATCGTTACACTAATTTGAAATAACCATTTTTTTAAAAGATACAAAATTGTCCATATTTTGAGATGTGACAATTAGAAACTCTAGCATAAATCTTATGAATTAAATTTAAATTAAATCTAAGCTCATTGGGATAAACCTTCACAAAATTTAAACATAACTTATTCAATTTCCATGGTAAATTTCAATACAATTAAAAAATAACAATAATTATGTTAATAGGTATGCTTATTTTGTAACAAGCTGCCAAAAATTTAATTTGATGATTATTAAGTGGATAGTAGGTACTTTATCTTCCTAAAATATTTTAGAATATTCATAATAATATACACAAACCAAAGGTTGAGATTTATGTCCAAAGTAATTATGTTGTTTTTTTCTTTTAATTAAATTGATTAATTAAAACATGCCATATGATCAAGTTCCATATGAAGTGGGTTATTGTTTTTTGGGCATGTGTTATTGATAGGCCACCGCATTTTCCCATGGTATTGTAACAAAAATCATTTACAGATTAATAATTTATATAGTGAAGTGGGCATAAATCTCTATGGTTAAGAATTTGTTCCATGCTTTTTTTTTAAATGTGTATATGTTTAACTCATATTTTAATTATTTTTATAAATAATAATAATAATAAAGTTCAAATTTGGTTCTTTTTTATTTAATTTTAGTAACGGGAGAGATATTATGAAAGAAATGTTTTGATGTTTTTTATGGATCGATGCCTATGGACCTTTACCAATCATTTAATTTATATGGTTAGACTACTTATATATTTGTTTGGAAAATATAATTCCTACTTCTTTTTGGTGTGCTCATCAATTCTAGAATGACTCTATTCCTATTAGTTAGGAGTTTGTTGAGGTTAAGTTCGTTGAGAGATTCTCTCCAACTAGTTAGCTTCCTAGATTGGTATGTGGTTGATATATTCACTCAACAAAGAAATTGTATGTCCAAGATAAACTAGCTATCTAGAGACATATCTTGATGTATTTATATTGTATTATTATTTTTATGTGAATACAATTTGTATACATTTAGTAAATGTTTGTTGGCATCTAGGCCCATTTGGGCCTAGGCCTTGGCCCCTCTTTGGTTGAGGGAAAAAAGAGCGTATATATTTGTTTTGTAATAGTTTGTTAAATTTTTTCCATCAAACGTGTTGCTACAGATGCAAGGAAAGGAGAGTTGAACCTGGAAGTTGCATTGGGTGTTGTGTATACATGTGCGGATGTGTAGAATCACGACCCTAGTTTGGAAAATTGATCGTTTTCTTGTGTCTTATGCGTAGAGAAGATTCGATATGAGTGTTGAGATTCAACAAGATGATGAGATTATTGAAAAGAGTTTCCTTCACTAAGTGGGCCCGCAGGCTATTTTTGGCGCAAGTTTATTTTTAGCATATGTCTATTTTTAGACATGGTGATCATATTTCAGAAGTTGCAAGATGCTATTTGTGGATGGTTGGTCAAGTTGGAAAAATAGATGAATTTCTATTTTTAGAATATTGGGCAAAGTCTATTTATAGATCATTGATCTAAAAATAGAGGTGTTGATTATTATTAGTTCTTAATAATAATCCGACAATAAACATCAACTTATTCTGTTGGAGCACTTAATTTCAGTGCACAGATTTGTCAAATCAATGGGATAAAGGAATTACACAATTCCTACGGTTTACTGGTGGTTCATGCATGGAGGAATCAGTTAGAACTGAAGTGGAAAATTTATGACAGAGTTGGAAGAGAGTTCATGGAGTTGTTATTCAGTTTAACTCAATTATTGCAGTTAAAATCAGTTGAGCTAGTTGTATCTAGTCTAACTGAATGATACACTAGTGAGAGTGGAGTGAATTAATTAGTTAATTAATACAAAAATAATAACTCATTAATCAAATGAACAATACAACAGCTAATGTCAGTTCCAATGGAGACCTAATGGAGAGATAGGTGAAAGGGAAAGATGGACTATCTATTATGACTATAGTGATGCATTGATTGCACCACACACACATTAGAGTTGCCAATGAGGATTGGCGCAGTCAAGGCAAGGGTAATTCGAATTCATTCAGAGCTATTCTTCAGCAGGGATTGCACAGTGGAGGCAGGCTATCAGGTGGCAAGAAATTGGTGCATGGATTTGCAGATTTCTTCTGATTAGTGTGTGATGATTGATTGTACTGAGAGCTCGATGCACTAAGCTTTGTATGATATTGTTACATGATCTCCATGATACATAATATATGATAGTTGGGGTTTTCAGCTTCAGTCTTTCCTATTAAACAACTGTGTTATGTGCGATTATTTTTATTGCTTCATGTGTTTGCAATTGAGTTTTTAAATTTCCACAAAAGATTAATAGTGGAAAGATTCTGTATTTAGCAAGAAGTTAAATATTGTTAGATCAGGAGAATATGGATATATAAATGCATCTTGTATATATTTTCTACATGGTATCAAAGGATTGTTAATTCTTGAAGATTATAATTGGAAAGAATTGTTGAGTTTGTGCTGGTGGGTAATTCGAATTTGCTTCATAAAATTCTTGGCGCAGAAGTTGAGTATACATTGAAATGTCTTTCAACAGGTTGCGATTGGAGTATGCCCTTGATGGGAGCTCGAATTACATAGCTTGGACGGATAGGATAGAGGCGGTGCTGGAGGATAATGGACTGAAGAATTTCATCGATAGCGATGTTCCTAAGCCGGGATCTAGCGATGTTGCATTAATTGACGCATGGCAAAAGAAGACAGCAAAGACAAGAAGAATTATATTGGAAGGTGTGAAGGACCATATTGTGTCCAGCCTTCATGGGAAAGCCACTCTATTCTTAATATGGAAGGCTTTGACAGATTTGTTCCAAAGCAGCAGCGACTAGAGGAAGTTGGCGCTGAAAGATAAGCTCAGAAAAATAAAAATGGAGAAGGGCGACAGTATTCCAAAATATCTCACGAAGTTTGTCCATTATAGAGATGAAATGGTAAGTGTGGGGATTACTGTTGATGATTAAGACTTGGTGAGCTTGGCTCTCCTTGGGCTTCCGAAGAGGTGGCATAGCTACGAAGACTTTGTCAATGGACGAGAGAAACTGCCGGGATGGGAGTGAATTTGGTTGGATCTTGTGCAGGAGGAGATAAGGCGAGGTACCAGGGATTGCTCTTCATCAAAGAATGAAGATGAAGAGAATTGTGCTTTGGCTGCCAAATAAAGGAAAGGGAAGGGGAAGAAATTTCCTTCAAAATCTGAAGCTAAAGGCAAGAAGTGGGATTTGTCCAAAGTGAAGTGTTTTCACTGTCACGAACATGGGCATTTCGCCACTAACTGGCCACAGAAGAAGAATAATAAGAAGTTTGCTGGAGCTGCAGCTGAAGAGGCCTTAGCCTCAGAATTTGAACTTGATTTCTCTTTGATCGCATGCTTGGTTTCAACCTATATGGGATTGGTGTGGTATCTTGATAGTGGTGCATCTTTCCATATGACGGGAGACAAGGAGTAGTTTAGTGACTTGGAGGAGAAGGACCTTCAAATGCATATATAGATGGGCGACGATGGTCGATACAGTGTGACTAGCATTAGGACCATTACCTTTGAGAGGGATTCTGGTAATCCATTCTTGTTGAAATATGTTATGCATATTCCAGGTCTGAAGAAGAACTTGGTCTCGGTCGCAATGTTGGAAGACAAAGGTTATGACATTGTTTTTAGCGATGGAAAGGCTTTCCTGCGACATAAAACAATGGGTCAAACCAAGAATATAGGGATTCAAGTTAAGAATATCTACAAGTTGGAGGTATATGGCTGTGCTACAATGGTGGGAAAAGTAGAAGAAGTGGTGAGCTGGGATGAGCGCGAATTATGGTACAGGAGATTGGGCCATCTTCACCATGGCGCTTTGAAGATTTTGCAGCAGATTTCTACTGGACTTCCCAAGGGTACTCTTGTTCAGTCAGATCAGTGCAAGGGATGTACTATGGGTAAGCTTGTGAAGACCACCTTTCATGAGAAGGAGAACCATGCTTCGGTTATCCTAGAGAGAACTCACACAGACGTGTGTGGACCTTTCTCGGTTGCTTCAACAACAAAACACTGGTATTATGTTATATTTGTTGATGACTATTCTCGTAGATGTTGGATCTTCTTCATGTAGAAGAAGATCGAAACATTCTCAAAGTTCTGTGAGTTTAAAGCATTAGTGGAGAAGTATTCAGGGAAGCAATTGAAATCTCTACAGAGTGATAATGGTGGTGAATACATCTCGGGAAAATTCAAATACTTTTGTAGCAAAGAAGGAATTCGAAGAGAACTCATAGCGCCTCATAACCCACAACAGAATGGGGTCACGGAGAGGAAGAACAGAACAATCGTCAGTGTTGCACAAGTTATGCTTGAGAGGGAGCTACACTTGCATGCAGAGGAGGAACTTCTTATTCCCAAAGATGAGCATCTAGATGTGGATCAGCCATAGGGGGAGATTCATGGAGTGGAGGAGTTCACTCATGTAGAACCAAACATCAAACAAGGCAGAAAGCGTATCACAGAAGCTGAGAGACTGAAGCTTGATGCGGCACAAAATGTAGGAGTCTCTACATCACAACGCAGATAGAGACAGTCACTTGACCGATTTACTGGATACATGGCTCTTATGAGCAAGTGTATCATGATAGAGCCATCTTATTTTGAAGAAGCAGTGCAAGAGCCCACATGGGTAGATGCCATGGTGGAGGAGTATGCCTCCATTGTCAGAAACAATGCATGGGAGATTTTTCCAAGGCCAGTGGGTAAATCAGTTGTAGGATCAAGATGGATCTACAAGGTAAAGCAAGTTGCTGATGGGAGCGTTGAGAAGTATAAGGCAAGATTTGTTGCCATGGGCTTATCACAGATCGAGGGGATTGATTATGAAAAAACCTTTGCACCTGTCACACGGTATTCTTCCATAATCACCATCCTTTCTCTCTCAGCGCAGATGGGTTGGCACATTCATCAGATGGATTTGAACACTGTGTTCCTTAATGGGATCATTGAGGAAGAGGTGTACATTAAGTAGCCTGAAGAATTTGAAATCTTCAGCAGCGAGTCGCATGTGTGCAGGCTAAAAAGAGAGTTGTATGGGCTGAAGCAAGCACCACGTGCTTGGTACACATGGATCGACAGCTATTGCACTGGACTTGGCTTCACCAAGAGTAAGGTGGATGCAAACCTATACCAAATTGTGGTGGAGGGTAGGATTTTAATAATTTTTCTTTATGTTGATGATTTAATACTAACGAGTGATGAGTAGTTGATACACTCATGCAAGGCAAATATTGATAAGGAGTTTGAGGTGAAGGATTTGGGCCTCCTTCATTATTTCCTTGGATTGGAAATATGGCAGTGGGAAGGTGAGCTGTTTGTGTCTCAAGGCAAGTATTCCTCGGAGATACTGGAGAAGTTTCACATGCAAGGTTGCAAGCTTATCGACACTCCTCTTCCAAGAAATTGGAGGAAAGAGGATGCTACATCGACAGAGGTAGTGGATGCCACTGTTTATCGACAGTTGGTGAGTTCACTCATGTATTTATTCAATACAAGACCGGACATATGCTATGCAGTGAACCAGCTTTCACAAGTGATGGTTAAGCCTACCAAGCTCTTTTGGAAGGCAGGTAAGCATGTCCTGAGATATCTCAGGGGCACATCTGAGTATGGCTTATGGTACAGAAATACGAATGAGGTGAATCTGCATGGCTTCACGGATGCAGATTGGGCAGGAAACCCAATAGACAGAAAGAGCACATCAGGAGGTATTTTCAGTATCGGATCTACGGTAGTTTCTTGGTACAACAGGAAACAAAGATCTGTGGCACTCAGTTCAGTGGAAGTAGAATACATGGTAGCAAGTCAAGATGCATGTGAGGCTATCTGGATGAGGAAGATACTGGTTGGTTTGTTCAGTTCACATTTAGATCTCACAGTGATACATTGTGATAATAAGAGTTGCATTAAAATCTCGATTGATCCCGTGTTTCATGATAGATCTAAAGACATTGATATATGGTATCATCATATCATATATTGTGTGCAACGGAAGATCATGTTGCTTCAATACATTCGTACAAAAGATCAGGATGTAGATATTTTGATGAAGGCGTTCACCAGGAGAAAATTTGAATACCATAGAGGTAGGATCGAGGTGAAGGATAATCCCTATCTTATTGAGAGGGAGTGTTGAGATTCAACAAGATGATGAGCTTAGTGAAAAGTGTCGCCTTCACTAAGTGGGCCCGCAGGCTATTTTTTGTGCAAGTCTATTTTTAGACGGTCTATTTTTAGACATGGTGATCATATTTCAGAAGTTGCAGGATGCTATTTGTGGATGGTTTCTCAAGTTGGAAAAATAGATGAAATTCTATTTTCATAATATTGGGTGAAGTCTATTTATAGATCATCAATCTAAAAATAGAGCTGTTAATAATCCGACAATAAACAACAATTTATTCTCTTGGAGCACTTAATTTCAGTGCACAGATTTGTCAAATCAGCGGGCTGAAGGAATTACGGAATTCCTAGGGTTTACTGGTGGTTCATGCATGGAAGACTCAGTTAGAAATGAAGTGGGAAAGTTATGACAGAGTTGTAAGAGTAGTTCATGGAGTTGTTATTTAGTTCAACTCAATTATTGGAGTTAAACTCAGTTGAGCTAGTTGTATCTAATCTAACTGAATGATACACTAGTGAGAATGGAGTGAATTAATTAGTTAATTAATTCACAAATAATAACTCAATAATCAACTAAACAATACATCAGTTAACTACAGTGCATGTCAGTTCCAGTGGAGACCTAGTGGAGAGATAGGTGAAAGGGCAAGATGGACTATCTGTTGTGACAATAGTGATGCATTGATTGCACCACACACACATTGGAGTTTCCAATGAGGATTGCATAGTCAAGGAAATGGTAATTCAAATTCATTCAGAGCTATTCTTCAGCAGGGATTGCGCAGTGGAGGCAGGCTATCAGGTGGCAAGAAATTAATGCATGCATTTGCATATTTCTTCTGATTAGTGTGTGACGATTGATTGTACTGAGAGCTTGATGTACTAATCTTTGTATAAGATTGTTACATGATCTCCATGATACATAATAGATGATAGTTGGTGCTTTCAGCTTCAGCATTTCCCATTAAACAACTGTGTTATGTGCGATTGTTTTTATTGCTTCATGTGTTTGAAATTGAGTTTTTAAATTTCCGCAAAAGATTAACAATGGAAGGATTATGTATTTAGCAAGAAGTTAAATATTAATCTAGATATATACATGCATCTTGTATATAATTTCTACAATGAGCATGGACAATCGTTGTTGATTTGTGCAAGGTTATTGGTATGCTGAGCCAAGCGACGCTTATTGGAGTGTTGAAGAGATGATCTCTATGGTGTTGATTGAGAATGGCGGTGTTTAAGAATTGTCAGCGTAAAGATCGATGAATGAGCCAAGAGATTGAATTTGGTTCGAGAATGTTGAGATTCAAATAGTACGTTGGGTTTTGTGTGAAGCACACAAACATGTGGTGATAACATTTTTGACTTCTAGAAGGGTGGACGTTTTTCTCTCGCGAGGATTGATTTGTTCATTATATAGCGCAGAGAGAACTAGTTACGGAAACTGTAAAAAAAATACAAGGATTGTGTGCATAGAGGAGCATGCCCTTAATTTAGGTGATGGTGATGAGGAGGAGATGGAATCAACTCTTATCCCTAATAATTTTGGTAACTACACTCTTCTGGTAGATTCCATTCATGTTGTAGAGTTTGACACTTGACCCTTAGCATACCACCCTCACATAAAGAATGGACGACCACCAAGTGCTCTAACAACTCCTCTTGAGCCTCTTGAGGCTTCCACTATTGCAGAAGTTGTAAGTGTGATTTCTTAAAGGTATGAGGATAAGACAGAGTGGGGAGAGAATGTAGGTTAGATTTATGGTTTTGTAGTTGCAGATGTTGTCACTAGATACCGTATGCATATTAAGGGTTGGAATCCTATTTACTATGTGACTAAGAGGGATGCTTTCAGGGGCACGATTCCCATTAATATGAAAAAAAATATTGCATCAGGTTCTTCGATGGGAAACAATTTTTGTGGAAATATTTTTCTCACGTAATAATTCACTTCTAAGAAGATCCTATTTGAAATTCCTACATCGAGTATCATATCTCAATGTTGCCATTTATCCTTTCACTTATGTATTCCTTATTGTGTACTGCTTGCATCCAATGTTATCTCTTTTCTTAGGGAAATTTATTGTGTAGACCCTCCATCTCACTTTTTTGATATACCTTCTTACTATTACGATAACTCTTTCTCTCTTGGAAATTCTAGAGATTAAGTGGTCTGGTATTGAAATAGAAGAATGGTGGAGAAATGAACAATTATGGTTGATAGAGGGTACTAGTGTTCACTTGGCAGTCATCTTGCAAGGATTGTTGAAGGTTATTGCTAGAATATAAATCTCTTTCATAGTGACTTATAATCTCGGAGGAGAGGATATCCTTCCCTAAAACTCTAATTACAAGATATGTAGATATTTCTACTTTGATGTCCAGAAATATGGAGGAATTTGTCTAGGATGTAAGGAGCCTTATAAAGTTGGAGACTTAGAGCCAGAGGAAGAGAAAAATGAATATTTTCAAATATTTTTCTAAATTCATTTGTGGGAAAAGAAAGAGAAATTTGATGTTTTGTTAACCTGAAAGTTTTTTTTTACCTTGGAATCATCAATGGAAGTATTGAACCTTATTGAGCATAGATAACTCAATGTAGGTATAGTTATTCTGTTAGAATTCATGACTCTAACAAATGACATGTTAAGCATGGAGTTCCAAGATTTAATTGACAAAGACAAAGATGCCCAAGATGTGAACAGTTGCAAAAGGTGAGGTAAATGAGCAACAATAGTGATTAAAGGATGATGGACAACCAAGTGAATTTTTGTGTGAGTTTGTGGAATAGACTCATGATTAAAGTCTATTTTGTGTCACATACATGAGCAAGTTTATGTTGTTTGTAGTGTTCCTTGAATATTTTGTAATATTATGTACCTTAAGTTGTGTTGTAATCCTTGTAAGGCATGTGTACCCCCATAGAGTTCGTGGTAATCTTAAAACCACTTTGTAAAACAAAGGTTTGTGGTAAGCTAGAAAACACTATGTAAGTGCAGGTTTGTGGTAATCTAGAAACCACTTGCGACAGTGTATGTAAGTGCAGGACTGTGCTAAGCCAAAAACCACTTTGTAGTGTAGGATTGTGGTAAGCCAGAAACCACGTGTGAGAGTGAAGTGGACAGGGATTCCTATAGGCATGGTTTAGGGTTAGTGGAGAAAACCCTGGGCATGGTTTAGGATAAGCCGATAAAAATCAAAGCATGGTTATCGGTAATTTGATAAAACCCATGATGACGATGATGGATGGGATATTTATAGGTACAGATACATGTATGCAGATAATGGTTGACTAAACTATGTATATGAAGGGCATCCTAGTAGACTAGCAGTTGCAATGGTTGGTACTCATGCATTCTGATAAATGGTTGTTCCTTTATGTGGACGTTGACATATTATTTTTATCAAGTTTGTAAACATGAGGACCACTATTAGAATTTGTTGATTGAGATCAAGACAAGTAGTCATTAAAGGGGGGAATTGGAAAATATCATTCCTACTTTTCTTTGGTGTTCTCATCAATTCTAGAATGGGTTTGTTCATATTAGTTGACATTTTGTTGAGGTCTAGTTGGTTGAGAGATTCTCTGCAACTAGTTAGCTTCCTAGATTGGTGTGTGGTTGAGATATTCACTCAACCAAGAGATTGTACGTCCAAGATAGACTAGCTACCTCGAGACATAGCTTGATGTATTTATATTGTATTATTATTTTCATGTGAATACAATTTGTGCGCATTTAGAAAATCTTTGTTATTTCTCATGATTTCACTTAAACCAAAGTTTTATATTATGGGAAGGTTTCATCAATTAAATCAAAGGAACATTAACATAAAAACTTATTTCACCAATTAAAACATAAAATTTAGTCGCAAAATCTTGGTTAAGGTGATGAAAAATGTGTAATTATACATAATTTTTATTATATTTTCCATTAGTATTAAATTTATATATTAGTGTAAATTTATTTAGATGTGAGGGATTAAATCTTTATTAAAAGTCAAATTTGAAAAAAATGTTACATCTCGAGAAAATTGATCCTTGTTACAACTCGATAGATTCGAGATTAGAACAAAGATTAAGATGGATCTAGTTATATATATAAATGCATCTGAAGTGATGACTTAAATATATTGGTTAACATTAATATTTAAATTTTTTGTTTAGATAGATAGGGTGATGAGCATTTTGACTGCAATATTTTGTTTAGATGTGTTTAAATATTTTTCTATATATTGATATAAAATTACATTATGTATTTAAAAAAGAAAAGAAAAGAAAAGAATCTACATCAAAAATATTTTGTTTATAACTAAGAGTGATATATTTTTACTCATGTTAAATAATATGTTAATATAAAAATAAACCAATTTTATTTATCACTAACGTGAAATAATTTTTTTATTTTTAGTTTAAGCATGGAATAGATTACCTATTATAAACATTAAAATATTTTATTTATGGTTGAGAATGAAACATAAGAATTATACATCTCTTTATTATAAAATTGCAATGAGAGTGAAATTATAATACTTTTAATTAAAAGTATACCCTCCATATATATATATATATATATAATATTTTCATTTTATTACACATGCCTTCTCCCAACACATAAATTTTAAAAATAAATATTAATTTAATTAAAAATAATAATATTTTCCCAATTTGAAGTTTCAAAATAATTAACTATATCAAGTTGTTTTAACTTTAATTATATTAAATTGTTTTAAATTATAAAATCTTTATAAGTATAGTTTAAAAATATGGCTTTTTATATTAAATATTTAAAAATAATAATTTAATTTTAAAATTGTTTTTAAAGTAAAAAGACTTTGTATTACATTTTTTACAATAAATATGAATTTTTATATTAAATATTTTAAAAGTAATAATTTAATTTTTAAATCATTTTTTTAAAGTAAAAAGTCTTTGTATTATGTTTATTGTACAAAAATTACATTCATCAGAGCACTGAGGCTTAAGAAAAATTAAATATTTTCAGAGGCCATGAGGCTCTGATTTAGGATATTGAAAAAATATAGAAGGAAGCATCTAGTCACATAGGAGAAGCCATCGGTCCTCCTTGCATGTTCTTTGCAACAAAACATACAAAATCATTGAGGGATCCAATAGCACAAAGATATTGTGGCCGCACAGAAAACTACGTCGAGAGACAAGCTTTGCCCATCTAGCACTCTAAAGGGTCTTCCTAGACCACTAGGCTAGGCTTGTAATAGTATGGGTCATCACGAAGGAGGTGCCTCATGCAAGTAGGTTGGTTGGACATTGTTACTTGCATTGTTTGTTGGGAGGAAAGAAAGACAATGTGGCTACTGACATGGCCACTCTTGTTGTTGGAGGGGGCCAAGCCAATTGGAGTGGTCTTCGAGTCATCATGAGTTTTTTGACACCTTGGCAAGGGGTTGCAAAGGCTGGCATATTGCAAAATGGTTTGAGTTGGGGAGAGCAAAGGGGAATCATCCATTGTGTGAGTTGAGGGACTCGACGTTGAGCCTTGAACTTGTGTTCCTAAGAGATCGGTGATTTAGTAATTAGAAACTTAGGCATGGTGCAAGTGAAACTTCATATCTAGCACATTTCCCTTTACCAACACATTGACGTCCTCCTAGTCCCTGAAGTGATGGCCAAAGAGATTACACAGTGCCCAGAAGTGGTCTCCCATAACCTAGAGCTTTTAAGTTTTTGCATCAACAACCATTCTGTGACAACAATGAGAGATATTGTAGTGAAAATACTCATCACCCTATCCATGGCAGGGTGGGCAAGGTGGTAGGGAAAGCCTTCCCCTACCTCCTTTATATAGGCACATTTGATCCCTCACTATGTTTGCACTTAGCTCTATCTCAATGTTTGACACCTTAATTTCATCTTCTTTTGTGAGGTGTTTCGGTAATGAATGACTTGTTCTTCTGGAGCCAAGCCTTATAACATGGTGCTCATCCCGCAAGACAAGAAGATGAGTGTACCAAATCTCCATGAACCATAAATATTACTATTTATATTCTGATTTAAATACAATTTTAATGCAAATAATAAATCCATTTTCACAACCCAAAAAACACCCTATGATATTTTTTTTTTTTTTTTTTTTTTATAAAATCATAATTCCGGGTTCAATGGTCAACCCTAGCCTCGCCCAACTGTGTACCACCCTAAAGCCACTTTCACCGAACAGTCAAATGCGACGAACCGACGACAACCAAGAAAATCCTGCTTTCACCAAACATTCAAACAAGACGTGGCAGTAACAGGCTACTAAAAGCGTGAAAAAGACCAGGGCAACGTTATGTGGTAATATGTCGACATGGTAGAGGGAATCTATTCCCAAAATAGATCCCACGTAGGCGCCGACTCACAGATTCGCTGACAGAATGTAGTCATAATGTGCTCATTTATTTGGTCATTGCCAACGAGCTATTACTGCCCCTGAACCCTTCCGGCTTTCCTTCTTCCGCTTCCCATGGAGTCGTTGAAGGAGGCTCTGAGGCGCTCTGTTCGGCTCTCCTCCGCTCTGCTCTTCCGCAAGCCACTCTCCAGATTTGACGACCTCATCTTTTTGGCCGAAAAGATATTATTCATAGTGCAGTCTGTGCTACATTTAGCTCCGGTTATATCAGTTATTTTTAGTGCCAGGCGGCGCTCCGATTCAACAGCACGCATATCGACTATCGTAATTCGGAGATAAAAAGGGAATGAAGGAAGGAGGTGTGAAATTGAATTGGCGGTATTATTCTTCTTCTTCTCTCTTTTAAACTTTGAAAGTCTTCTGGTCTATCAACAATATATCTGCCAATGTTGAAGGTTATGGAGGGTTGACAGTTTTTTTATTTGCAGGATGACATTCTTGGTTATTGCACCCTTGAGGATGTTCAGGCGAGTTTAAGCTGATATTGTTAGCTTATGTCTGTTGTAACTAAATGGTATGTTGACGACTTGCTATTGGTTTCTATAAATTTTGTTCAATAAAAACGAAATATTTTTATATATAAAGCTCTTTGGTTTAGAGCACCTGTTACAGATAACCTTTAAATTGAAAATTTTATATTAAAAAATTGGAACTTTCAAGGGAGTTCCTGTCTTACTTGCATTACATCCATTTCTATATGTCCTACTCATGAGCATTGCATCCATTTCTCCATCCAATCATGCAGAATATATTTACATATAAAAAAAAATTAAAAGAAAAATTGAGATAATTTTTTGATGAATATGCTATGCATGTGGGCTTAGTGAAGATCTAAGTCATTCGACTCAATAAAGATCCAAGTCATTCAATGTTAACCAACCCTAAAGACTCTAATAGAGCTCCGTAGTTGATTGGATTTCCAAATTTTTACCTTAAGTCCATGTTGGGGTTCTTTCATAACTCTTGGCACTTAAGTCAAGTGAGCAAAGGTGGAGGAAAAAAAAAAAAAACTTGGTCAAAGCCACAACTACAAGTATTCGAGGATCTAAAACACTGTTTTTTCTCCACACTAGTCTTCACAGTGTCAGACCTACATACAGATGCTTCTAACTATTCTATTGGTGTGTTACTCACTCAACAATCACATCTGGTGGCATATCACAATGAAACACTCTATGATAATGTCTGGATGATAAAGAGATGTATTACATTGTACCGACCTACTGACAATGGAGGCATTATATTTTAGGGAAGGAGATGATCATCCACACCGATCACATGCCTTGGAAATTTATCCATATACAAAAAACTACAGAATGATCGTCATAAAAAATGGTCCCAATACGTGCAACAATTCCAACTAATAATGAAATACCAGAAGGGTAGTGCAAATCATGTCGTAAATTGCCTTAGTCTGCCCCAAGTTGTGATAAAAACCATAGTTCTTGACTCTTATGGGAACAATACCTCTAGGTCACAAAAACTATATAACAATGACTCTAAATTTGCTGCCACATACTAGATTTTGATCACAAGAAAATAAGTTCATAATTCCACATCTCGGATGTAGTCTTCTGCTACCTAGACCACCTTTTTGTTCCTTCTACCGAGCATGTCAAGCTGATCTGGGGGGCATATTACAATGGGGTGGCAGGGAATTTTGTTGTGGAGAAAACAATAGCAGTAATTCAAAACTAATTATAATAACCAAAAGCTTCGATAATATGTCTATTGTTATATCGGATTATGCACTATCTATGCCATTGATAAACTTACCATAAAAAACAAGGGTTATACACTCTTCTACCTACCCTAAACAAGCCTTGGGAGTCATTCCCCATGGATTACATGTCATGTTTTTCATCCATGAAACATGGTAACAAATATGTGTTTTTGGTTGTCAATCATTCTCTAAGATAGACATTTTGGCAACATACAAAAAGAGTATCACAATTAAAGCCACTGCTAGACTCTTATTTGAGAATATTTGGGTTCATTTTGGACACCACAGACCATTATTTTAGATACAGACAATATTTTACCCAAAAACTTTGCCTTCAACCACTCTCTCATGGATACAACGTTGAGCAAATCGATTTTCTTTCCTCCATAATTAAATGGAAAAAAAATATGTGGTCAATATGATGATTATACAAATCTTATACACGTGCAACTCCAATCATTTGTTTACGTGGGAGGAAATCCTCCCATATGTTCAATATAGCTATGACAAATCCCTCTACAACATTATTTCCCACAATCCTTTCAGGTGTGCCAGGGGTTCTAACCATTCAGCCCAACTGATGTAGCTATGCCCATTGCATCTTCAGTAAGAGAATCCTCCCATACTCAGGTCAAGGAAGATAAGGTATCCAAATTTGTTGAATGGATACAACACCTCCAACAATAGGTCCATGACATCTTATAGAAATATAATGCCAAGTACAAGCATCGACATGACCAACACAAGGTTCCACGTAAGTTTAAGGTTGGTGATAAGGTGTGGTTGCATTTACAAAAAAAGAACCTCATGGGCCCACAAAGGAAGTTTATAGGACTCCAATATGGGCCTTACACAATCATAAAGGTTGTAAGAAAAATACTTTTGAATTGCGTATTCCCCATCTTCTCAGCTTGCACCTAGTATTTTTATTATGGAGTTGCTTCAACCATATTTTCCACCATTTTTCGGATGCCTTAGAGGCATCCAAACAATTATCTCCCCGCAAAAATCAATGTGAACTCCATTGAACGGGCTATAGTGGATTAGATCATTGATACCAAGACAAAGGATATTAGTTATCAACACACACATCTCTCTCAAGTTGTCAAGGCAAGGAAGCTTCTTCACCAAGCCAAGCAACTCACAAGGAGTCAAATTCAATAGAAGTTTCCCCATATGATGAGGGAATTTGATGCGATGGAGACCGTTGCTTCTTAAGGGGGCGAGATTGTTCCAGGTAGATATGGGTGGCCACCCACCTCTAGTACCATGGCATGATCTATCCCTACTCAAAATTTTTAGCCGTAGGATAATTCTTTATAGCGAGCCATGATGTGCCGCAAACGGATATTGTATACAATGTTGCACCCTTAGGAAGTTAATGTACCAAATAAATACCTTGGGGCCGGCAAACCTTTTGTTATTTCATCTTCTAGGTTTAGGGTGTTGGACCTCTAAGGTTCTTCCTCTTTGTTAAAATGGCATTCTTTTGGCTTCATGTAAAAATTTTGTGAACATGCATAGCTTCATCGCTCTCGATTCAGAGATAGCAACCACCATTCTAGCTAGTTTGTATTCTATGATATTATACTATTTCATTTTAATTAAATTTGAGTTTTCTCGATACTAATGTTCTTTTTATTATGTTTTTCCATCTGTGCGCCATTCTTTTATTGTCTATCATTTCATTCCTTGTACATCTTAGATCACCGAATTTAGAAATAGAGATCAGAGGAGGCTATGAAACCTTATAAGAATGCCACAGGAGATAACAAGATTTACCATATAGATTGTAGTTGAGGGAATTCCATAGACCCACTGGGCTGCATAATGCTTTAGTTAGGACCTTGCTTTAGAAGAGGATAATCTAGAGAATGGGGATACAATGGGTTGGACCAAAGGTCAATCCCCCACTTTTATTCAGGATGACATAATACACCAATTAGGAAGAAGAATGAAGAGAATAAAAGGAAATAAAGAGTATAGTTATGTTTTATTTACGAGGAGCACTGCCTAATTTTGTGGCAAGTGATGTTAGACAAAGTTCCAAAGAGATAAGGGAGCAAAAAATCAAGGATCAAGATTATTTAAAAAGGTAAATTTTTCTAGGGATGGGAAAACATCTAAGTAGCGTAGTATGATGGGCCCTTGAATTATACATTTAAATGCCCATCTATAACCTTCGTCTCTTAGGAATTCATTTACTTATTACCTTGATTATTGGGAATTTTTCTATTTTACATGTCGTTCCTTATGTTTAATGTGTGCCTAAGGGATTAACCATACTGATGAATTTTTTGACCTTTGGAAATTTGAAAATCTTAATGTGGATAGGTTTTAGAAGGCCAACAAGTTCCTCCAACAATATACCATGAAGATAAGGGTTCTGTCCCTCATATGTCAATAAACACCTATAGGATTGGTAGAAAATCCTATCCATCAGTAGTTGAAGGAAAGGTGGCTATGAAACAAGCCCTGAGGGGACAATAACCGTGATTCTATGGATTTTTATGGGGAAATGCAACCCTCCTATATATACCATAGGAACTCTAGAACCCTTATTATACTTTATGTACCATATTTCTGCATGTTTCTTTAAGTTGTTATAATTTATGGTTATTGTACAACGATATTGTGATCAAAATTTGGATCAGGCCCTAAAATTAGCTAAAAATTGAAAGTGCTCAAAATTGCTTCAAACCTAAATGAATAGATAGATTTCGTCACCAGGATTCTGGCACAACTCGTTTCGTCAAAATTTGAGTTCGTATGAGTGAGTTATGGTTTGTTGTTCATTTTCCAAAACATGCAAAAAAGGAGTAGAACAGGTACAGGGATGATGTGGCAGGTACAATCAGCATTACAGGGAATATTATCCAGATTGCAGCCAGTGACACTATGCCAAGTGGCACCACTAGATTCATCGATGATGACTAGGAAGTGAATTTTTTTTTATCCTAAGTCTAAGGGTGAATTTTTGCTCTATTCAAGGTGCACAAAATATTGGTTATTTGAAAATATTGGACACAATGGGGATAGGCCACGTGGAGCAGCCTAGGGCTGCCATTTTCCCCACCCCATCGCCTTGAAGTTTCAATGAGAATTGAATTGAATGCGCATATATGTATTGGTTTGATATATTTTTTTAAACTATGGTTGAAAACCCACTCTCAGTGGAATTAACCAATTGTGGAGGATCCTCCAACCAAGTTTGACAGAGGTCTAAACTTGGAGGAGTTCCTGAGTCTGGTAGAGGTGCTCATTGCAAATTCTTGTAAAATTTTTGGTCATATCACAGCTTGAAACCCTGACCTCATGCCTACCGCCCACGCCTTACACCAACTCTCCTACCATGTGGTTCTTAACCACTATGTTCTCTGCATAATCTTAAGGTTTGTTAACCCGACAGTTGGGGATTGGAGGGGGCCAGCCCCCTCCCAAGAGACCATAGCACGGAGACCAGGAGCTTACAACTGCATCTCTGATGCAATTAAAATGTGTTTAATTAATGATAAAACATGGTTTAGCCACAGTTAATTACGTTAATCCTCGATTAGCATTAAACACGCTTAAAAATTAAACTGCGCTTATCTTAAGTGATAAGCACACTTATCATTAAGTTAAGTGGTGTTTAAATTGGCGATATGTTTGGCAGAGTGCGCCAGATTCGGCAGAGTTCCACTTTTAGTGGACTTAACTAGCAATCTTCCCATTTTAGTGGAAGTTTTCTAGGCCTGGAGTAAATGAGGCATATCTTGGGAAATATTCGACCGAATTGAGCTCAGTAAAAGTTATTATTAGCATTTTGGCATGCTGGGAATCCATTGGAACATGTTTTAGAGGTAGAGGAGAACTTCTTGATGGATTTTTTCCCACTTTAATTTTTTCTATGCCTAGGGCTGCCAGGAGAGGAGGCCATGTCTGGAGGACCTGAAGTCCAATTGAAGAACCAAAAGAGGCTACTCAAGGGTTTAAGGATGTTATGAATCCAATGGTAACTTCTGTTTTATATTTTGAACACATATTTAAGGTAAAATTGAAATTTTTACAAGGAGGGTGTATGGATCATTCAGTCATTTGAAGCAGTTGTGGAAGTTGTGGATCAAGGAGGAGACCTTGTAGGGGTTTTTCTCATTTACAGAATTGTTGTTGCAGTAGATATGGTTCAGTTGTGGTTTTATTTATTCATTCATTAAGTTTATGAAGATGTTTTATGTATACTTCAGTGTGGAATTGGAGTGTATTTGTGCGGGCTTTCTAGCACTCATTGGTGAGGTATAGATCATCTCTATAGGAGATTTTTGTATTGTTGTTTTACATGAGATTTATTTGTAGGAGAAAATCATCTTGAAGGGGTGATAAGCACATAGTAAGGAAATATACTGATATTTACCTTTTTTCACCAAATATAAGAGTGGTCTAGTCATGTTGATAGGCCAAGGAGATGTAGCCCAAGTAGGGTGAACTCCTTCATCAAATTTCTGGTCTTATGGTTTGATGTATATGTATGTTCAGATGTTGATGTTGACACGTTCTTATTAAAAAATTTAACCTTTAAATCCTGGAAGAAACCTACTTATTTCATATAAATCCATGCACATAAGAAACACATTTCTTATATGGATGAGCGAGCTTGCATAACATTAACAAGTTTGCCCTCATTTCAGGTCATATTGACATAGTTTCATATTCCTATAGGTGCTTGAAGATATAATTTCTTATTTGCTGAGTGTTGATAATATTTTCCATGAGTTTTAATTAGATTCATATGCATGGTTTCACCTTTCTTCTATTCATTTATTTCATTAATATCATTTCAAGAGTTTTCTATATAATTATAAGAATTCTTGTAGAAATATGAGGTTCTTGTAGAACATAGTTGAGAGCATCTTTTTTTCTTGAATCTTTAAGATTTCATATTGGTTATTTGTATAACATCTTAGTTAATTTAGGATGATTCTGTGAGTGAAGAGGAATTGAGAAAGAAATTGTCGAGACCATAGGATTACTTATAGGATCTCATATTGTCTTATTTTAGTTTTGTTGATTGGATTGGTTTAATTTTCTGCAACATTAGTATAGCATTGTTTTCCTTGCAACATAGACTAGTTTCTTGAATTTCATTAGTGTATTTTTAGTTCTTGCAATTTTTCTTTCCAACATTTTACATTTGCAACTTGACCTCCTTCAATTTCTTGCAACCTTAAATTTGTAAATTATAAACTTAGATTCTTGAATCTTCACCTCCTACTAGGCTAGGCCACTTAAAGTGACAATGGATTAACATTACCATTTTTTCAATTGATTTAGAATTAGAAAAGTCAAAATGTGAGAATGTTAATAAATAATTAGAAAAACATTATTCCATAATTACACAAAAAAAACATTAATAAAAGTAGAAAAGGTAAATTTTAATTAGTTTGTTAAGTGAGAAGACTTGTAAATATTGATTTTTTTTTAATATAATATACATTTCATATTAATACCTATGAGGTGTATATTATTTTGTTTGAGTGGGGTTTAGTCCCTACTAGGTCTCACATTCAAATCGCATGGGAGGCCTTGAGGGTTTCCCCTCCATATTATATTATTTCATTTATTAATAGAAGTTGAGTTTTTATCATTCTAATGTGTTTTCTATTATTTCTCCTTGTGTGATTCATTTCATTTCTTTTCTTTAATTTCATTTCTTGTATAACCTATATCACCCAATTTGGAAATAGATATAGGATATATTATCCTCTACTTTGAAGACATGATTGTATTGCTAGGTGATGAATCCACATAGTCATTTTAGAGGAGATGGAAATCTCTACCATATAGCTTGCAATTGAGGGACATCCACGGACCCACGGGATTGCATAATTCTTTAGTTAGGATCACTCTTTACAAGAGGATAATCTAGAGAATGGTGGTACAATGGGTTGGATTCAATTTAATTCCCCTATTGTAGCTAAGGACGACATAAAATACCAATCAAGAAGAAGAATAAAGAGAATGAATGGAAATAGACAATGTAGTTGGGATTTATTTACTAGGATCACTACTTAATTTTGTAGCATGGGATGCCAAACAAAGTGCCAAAAAGATAAGGGAGTAACAGTTCAAGGATCAAGAAGATTGAAAAAGGTAAATTTGCTTAGAGATGGTCAAACATCAAAGGGGCGAGTATTATGTGCCCTTGAATTGTACATTTAAATGCCCATCTATAACCGCTATCACCTAAGAACACATATACTTTTGACCTTTATTATAGTGCATTTTTCTTGTTTACATGTCATTCCTTATGCTGAAATATGTTCCTAAGGGATTTGTGACCTTTGGCAGCCTTGGAATATTATTGTGGACATGTTTTATAAGGAAAATTAATTCCTCCAACAATACACCATGAAGATATGGATTATATTCCCTGAGTTGTCAATAGACACCTACATAATTTCTATAAAATCAAATTCATTAGTAGTTGAAGGAAAGGTGGCTATGTAGCATGCCCTAAGGGAACAATCAACACAATTATAGGGATTTTTAGAGGGAATTGCATCCCTCCTATTTAAAATTTTTCTCCGTCACATTTTGTATAGAAATGGGAACTTGGGTAAGTAAAAAATACTTTTGGTGGAGAAGAGAATCATATTGTTACTTTGCAAATTTCTAACTTCTACATTTCCATATTTTGTAATATACTCATCTAACATTAGAAAAAGCCATGTGGTGGTGATTTCCATGCTCTTATTTTTTTCAAATTTCCACCATATTGCTTTTGTTTATTGTGCAAGAATGAGATGGGTTTATGTGTTAACATAATATTTTCAAGGAATTTTCAACAAAATCAAAGGTATTTGAAAGAATAAATAATTTTTTTAATTTTTTAATATAAAATTGACATATAATATGTATGCATTAAAAATGAATATAAATTTAAATTTATTTCATAAGAGGTATATTATAAAACGTTAATACTCATGCAAAAAAGGGGCAAAAATGGAAACAAAATCTTTCCATAAAACTTTTTATCGCAAAATGTTGATTCCACATGCAAAAGAAAAATGGGTAAAAGTGGAGACAAAATCTTGTAATAAAACTTTAAGACTTAATAGTAGAGGATATTTTAAATATGTTGTCTTGTTGGTAATTGGCAAAGGGTAGCGTTCACACTTCTGTTCAAGAGACTTATCCCAAAGTTAGAATCCATACCTTAAGAAATCTATCTTTCATGTTGCGTACTACCTAAAATGTTAATTATTGTCCATAAATGATTTCATTTTATGATTTCCACATATATCAGTGTCATCTTTTCAAATTTTCCCCATCTCATTCAAAAATTCAAATTTCAGTTTCATATTTCTGATATTTAAGAGCATTTAAATATTTACAGTTCGACCTGAATATGTTTCTTGCACATTTGGAAAACCTATAATAATAAACAAGCTAGATGATTTGACTAAAATCTAAGTTTTATGGCTATTTC
This sequence comes from Pinus albicaulis, assembly GCA_034641835.2. NCBI lineage: Eukaryota > Viridiplantae > Streptophyta > Pinopsida > Pinales > Pinaceae > Pinus > Pinus albicaulis. The sequence goes on from CM076571.1 coordinate 521,677,037, forward strand.
AATAATTATAATTGAGTTATAGTAACCGATTCCAACCATCCTCATTAGTTATTATCTGGCTAAAAACATAACATACTTTCATGTTGGTTGATGTAACCCCTCAAAAGTATTTCATACAACATTCACACAAGACAAACTGAAATTATTATCCCCAGATATTGTAATAAAGAACACACAAAATGTCGGTAAGTAAATTTTCCTCTTCATTCTCGACTTCAATGTTAGTCTATAGAAGTCAAACAATAGTTAGTGAATTAGATACCTAGACTATATTAATTGAATTTTGATAGCACCAATTGTATTCATGTAATTTTGGAGTATATGGAATAATATTTTATGTATTAATCCTTGATTTCATTATTCATACTGGACAATTATACAAAAATGACTTCAAACCAAAAATTCTCCAACTAAGAGTGGATCCCTTATAGATGAACATCTAAATCTACCAAAGGTAATAATAATGTGTAAGCTATTACTAGTACGTTGCCACCTGGCAAAGAAAAAATGCAACAATCTAGACCACTTCCACTTAAACAACAAATCAATGGCTTACAATACCTAGCCCATTCACCTGCATAACTAGTTAGCCAAAAAAGGCATCAACAAATACAACTTTCAAGTGGGAAAATTTTTAGGTCTCTTTCCTATTTCAATACTCTGATTATAACTCATTTGGTTCATATTCACATCCATGTTGAACAACTGTGAAATTCAAAAAACAATTTGGCAGCACAAACCAATGTGATAATTTGGAATAAATATATCATTCTAAATCCATATTTAAACCAATATAATTGAATTTGAATCAAATTTATACTCTAAAGATAAATTTATTTGGCCATTCTTTTAATTCACTGAATTTCCAATTTGAAGGATTAATTACAACAAACAATGTGGCTAAGCCCTAATTAAAACATGGGCATGTTGATAATATCATTGATTGTGTAGTTGCAAATGTGTATATATGACTGCATGTTCAAGTTCCATTATGGGGGCATTAGAGGAATTTTGAGGTCTAAAATGGGCATCCTAAGGAAATTATAAAATAATAGTGGAAATAATAAAATAAGATTAGGTTACATCATCAAATTTTAGATGGAAAAAAGAAAAACTATCTTTTCAACTCATATTTTCAACTGATCTACTTATGAGTTTACTCAAATTTTGAGTGGGAACATGTAGGAATTTACAGGGTAAGTTCCTTAGATCACACACCAAAGGTCACCACTCACAAACAAATCACAAATCATTACACCAGTATTTGACATGTTCAAAACCCTCGAAGAGGGAAAGAGTCTGCGGCATGAGCCAACGTGGCCACTTAAGACAATTTATTAATATAAAAAAGAAAATTTACATAAGCTTCTCTCATAAATGGTTACCGGAAAAATGACACTCCCTGATATTTAAATAGAGATCATGGACCAATCGGGTGCTAAGCCATAGATCAAATGTCGGTAATACCAAGGAGAGAGTGAACCGTCAGATCATTAGATATCGTGACCATCAGATTATAAGTTAGAAATGTACGTAGTAAAGAAACACACTTTACCGAACTCTACACTAGACCAAGTTATACTTAACTATTTCCTATGTGTCGAAATATCCTAACATCCCACCTTTAGAACAAATTGGGATAGGAGTGAAGGACTTACAAAGGTGACACAAAAGTTGACTATTTCCTATGTGTCGAAATATCCTAACATCCCCCCTTAAGAAAAAATTGGGATAGGATTGAAGGATTTACAAAGGTTGTAAGACGTACAACACACAAACTGGAAACAAACTCAAAAATATATTAATGAACGTCTCAAGGAATGATGTACAATGTGTACACATATAAATACATCAAGAAACTGTTGAATCAGTTCCCCAGGTTTCTTGGACTCTAATAACCGATTACCTAACACAAACTAACCCAAGGATTATTTGTCTAAATTCCCCCCCATAATCCGAAGGGATATACCAAAGTCTAAGAATGAGAACACAGAATGCAGAAATGCATCTCAGCCAAGAGCTAAATGTCTCTTAGAAATGGTTTTTAAGGATGACCACAAACCGAAAATGGGAGAAATAAATGTCTCAACCAACACTAATTCTGGAACCTACATAGCAGTTCTCAGAACAAAAAATGTGGTTTTACGATGACCACAAACTTTGGAACTATCACAACAGTTCCTCGAATAATTCCAAATATGGAAGTGCTCACTCAGAAACAACTCAATCAACTGAGGTTGTGTCTTAGGATGTGGATAACTGACTCAGGCTCACTTTCCAACTTGAACTCGCCTATGGCAAACCACCCACCAAAAAATCCCCCCTTGTCCCATACAAGGTGAGAAATATTTGTCATCAATGCAAGACTCATCACTCTCGAACAAACTCTTTGATATGATCTGTAGATCTTCTTGGCTACTTTCGTCCATTCCCAAGAATAAATCCATCCAAAACGTAGCTTCTCTCTCACAGTGCTCTTTTTTTTGGAACATCTGTTTGACTGGTCATTTATCTTTGCACAATGCTTGCACGGGTGAAGGTCAAAACACTGATCTTTAACATGTCTAACTTTGTTACACTGCTGGCATCTATCAACCTTTTCTAAAATTACACCATCCAGAAATCCTACACTTCAAAATTTTATAGGTTTAGCGAAATATGGAATGTGAAAAGATACATCATTGTTATAACCAAGACCAGTTTTGTGTTTATTGTGTTTCATCTCTTCCTATGTTCTTATAACAGGTTTCACATCAGCACTTCTAACTGCATCCAAATTTTCACCTAAAATCACTTCATTTCTATGAACATTCTTTGATTGATGATCAAACTCAAACAAATTGTTTTTTTGAACAAACACCAATTCAGAATCACAAGTTTTCTTTTGAATTTCATCTCATTGTAACTGTGATTCTAACTTGATGAATTCAATTGTGCTTTTAGCATTTTTCAAACATGATTGGATGTCGTAGAGCATGTCCTTACTGACTTGGACATCGTTATGGACAGTAGATAGCATTAAATTTCTTAATAATTTTACTAAATCATTTATTTTGGCCATTTTCTCGAGTGTGATTTCAAAGTAAAATTGCAATCAACTCAGAAAAATGGGCATTGACTACCACTGAAAATGCACCCAATACAAATAAATTTACAATGTAAGATCAACAATGTTCAAAAATTATATCTTAACAACTTCCAAAATTGTCTCCACAAAGAATTGAACCTGTGACCTTTAATAGCTATATAAGCTTTTCTAACCACAATGTCTTTCTCTTTTATTGAATTTGCAGTCATATATTTTATAATTAAATCAAAATCAATTCTTTAACCAATTGTGATGGTAAATTTGTATGTGATTTTAACTTTGTGTGCGGTGAAAAACATTTCCCTGGACAATGCACAAGCTATCATGGCATTCTAATTGAATGACGACCACAACATTCCAATTGAATGAAAATCACATGCTTCCTAAGATAAGAACAATTACATCAATCAATCTCCACTCTTAAAACAATAAATTTTCTTGTGTGTTAATCCCATAATGCTTCAGGTCGTTGTCTACTCAATCGAAACAGAACACACTATTTTTCCACAATATTGGAATAGATGCAGGTGAAAATATACTTTATTGCAGACTGGCCTAGAGTGAACCAAACATTTTGTTCGACCAGACCCTCCATTTTCACTGGTGTTATCACTTTGTCCTAGCATTTGACATCAATCTAGCAATATTCAATATGCTACGGTTGTTGGGATTGGCTTCATCGTATCTCCCACTTTCTCTCGATACCTCTGTATTTGTCCCCTCAGTCTCATCATAGTCCACGTGCTTACGCAGCATAACATGTCTCTCTATAGAAGTTTGGCAGAGGCTACATACTCTAAAATTCATTTTTTTTTCTCTTTTTTAAAATCGTCTCACAACACCCTAGTCCTCAAACAATCTTGATTTGATTCACACAAATCAGCATAGTTTCTATCCCCAAATTTTATTCCTCGGTTCTAACCAGTAACACGGTTGACCACTCTTCTATTTCAATTTTCGTTTGATATCAGGTTTGAAGGTATCGCCGACATCGAGCCTATTATTACAGCAATTGAATCCACTGCTTCAAAGAAAAAAAATTGCAGAAAGTTGTTGAGGAACATTATGCACAAAGAGATGGTATACAAAATTTTATCATCCAATGGAAGAACTTGGAACATAATTTTTCTTATATTCACGAAGCTTTAAAACACAGGATTAAATAAATTTGAAAATGGATGAATATGTTTCCGCAACAGAAGATAGGGTTAAGTGGCCATGGGTTGCATTAAACGAGTCCAAGAAGCTATGGCTTCTATTTATAATTGTTGTTTTGCTTAAATCTTGCACAACCTGCCTCCACTTTACGATTTCTAGATCTTCAAAAGGGAAATTCCACTCCATATATTGCATTTAAAATTGTTGTTATGTAGTGTTGAGGTTACAGTCACTGGATTTTCAGCTAAAATATGTCGGGATAAGGAATGTGTTAATTTTTAACTTAATCTGAGTCATAAATGTTCCATGTAAGAAGGAAATCACGATGGAGTTGGGAAGTTAAATAAGCTCAAAGAATTTCAAAGTCCAAATTCTTTGAAAATTTTTCTCTTAACACTGTGCTCTACAGCCAAGAAAATCCCCAATATAGAGCTAATTATCAAAACTGGTTTAATAAATGAGACAACCTGCCAACATTTCACACAATCAAAACACAAACATCATGAATTATAACTTGCTACCATTGTAGACATGGGAAGGACCAACTGCTAGTAACTTATCGCATAAAGAGGCAATTGACTTAAAAAATGTGCACAACTTCACTTGCAAATGCATGAGCAATGAATCTCATACCACAATATTTAGTAATATGGTAATGAAAATCACGAATTCACCCAAAATTAAAGGTTTAATAAAAAATCACAGAATAAAATTTTATTTCAACTTGAGTTTCTTTTATATGCTGTTGCCAAAAACCTCCCTCCAATGACAGTAAAAATCGTAATCAAATTGTAATGGTCTCGTCTCCATGGGAGTATTTATATCTTCAATTGGCATAAAATTTTTGCACTGGTGTACATTCAGAGTGGCCAATTCGCAGAAAAAAAAACACAACAAATATCTTAGCTTCTTCAATGGTGACATCATCCTTCCAGAGTAATGGCTTTGCAACTTTTTAACTCTGCCGACTTCTTAATTAAGGCACACGACCAAAGAGATCAGTTTTTTACTCACTCACAACCTCAACCTCTTGCCTACCATCCTTACTTTCTAGCAACACGCCAGGAATACTGTACAATCACCGCAGATGAATTCTTGGATAATTTCTCATGGATGGCCACAAAACTAGTGGCACAAGTTAATCTACAGAAGGGATGAACAACCCCCTCTAATACCACTATAAGACACACAACACACAAACTAGAAACAATATCAACAATATATTAATGAATGTCTCAAGGAATGATGTACAATGTGTACACATATAAATACATCAAGAAACTGTTGAATCATTTCCCCAGGTTTCTTGGACTCTAATAACTGATTACCTAACACAAATTAACCCAAGGATTAGTTGTCTAACAAAGGTGACACAATAGGAGAAGGGAGGATGCATTAGAGCCTATCCCCACTTAATGATAACTTTCCTGAACTCCAATTATAGATCGAAGTTTGGTAAACTTTGCTTTTGGGAGAGCCTTTGTAAAGATATCGACAACTTGATCATTGGTTGGAAAATACTGCACTTCAAGAACACGATCATGAATGAGCTTTTTGATGAAGTGTATGTGAATCTCAATGTGTTTCATATGCTAATGATGAACTGGAGCTTTGCATATCTGAATGGCACTCTAATTATCACACCAAATTTTAGTTGCATGCTACTGATGAAGACCAAATTTGGTCAGAATTTGACGAAGCCATAGGGATTCCTTGCTGGCTTCAACTGCACCATGATACTCTACTTCTACCGAAGAGAGAGAGATGACACTTTGTTTCTTACAAGAACAAGTAATAGGTCCTAAACCAAGAGTGAATACATACCTTTCATTAGACTTTTGATCATCAGGGTCACCAACCCAATCAGAATCAATGAAACCAATCAACAATGGAGATGCTCCTTTACAGTAATGAATCCCGAACTTAACTGCACCTTGAATATATCAAATTATTCTTTTAGCTTCTTTCCAGTGACTTTCATGAGGTTTGTGCATACACCAAGAAATAATACCAATGATAAAGGAAAGTTCATGATGGGTGTGGGTTAGATAGATAAGTTTACCAATAATTTGATGGTATAAGGTAGCATCAACTTCAGGGATAGTACACGTTACTGAAATCTTGACTCTGGACTGAAAGGGAGAAGGGGTTGGCTTATAGTCTTTCATGTGAAAGTGATGTAGAAGATCACAGGAATTCTTGTACTGAGAAAGTGTAATACCTTCTCTGGATTTCAATACTTGAAGACCAAGGAAATGATGCAAGTGTCCTAAGTCTGTCATTTAAAACTTCTTTTCAAGGTTAGACTTCACATGGTTTATATGGTTGGGATCACTATCAATAAGGATAATATCATCAACATAAAGAACAAGGATGATGAAGGACTTACCCACTTTCTTGGTGTAGACAGTGTTGTCAGAATGACACCTAGAAAAGCCATTATCTAAGAGAAAGATATCCATTTTGGCATACCAAGCCCGAGGAGCTTGTTTGAGACTATAGAGAGAATACCTAAGGTGAGAAACAGAGCTAGAGTCGTTTTGGATAAATCCAGGGGGCTGTTGCATGTAGATTTATTCATGCAAATATCCATGTAAGAAGGAAGATTTAACATCCATCTGATGGACTTCCCATTTAAAGGAGGCATCAAGGGAAAGAACAAGGTATATAGAATTCATTTTGGCAACAAGGGAGAAGGTTTCAGTATAGTCAATGCCTTAAAATTTTAAAAATCTTTTAGCAACAGGACGAGCTTTAGGTTTATCCACTTTTCCATTTGGTCCAAACTTAGTTTTGTAAACCCATTTTCATCTAACAAATATTCTTCCCTTTGGAAGAGGAACAAGATCCCAAGTATCATTTGCCAATAAGGAATGATATTCTTCATTCATAGCTTCATCCCAATATTGATGACCTGAAGCTTCTTCAAAGGTGTCTGGATCAATATTTTCTAGAACTTGGGCCAATAAGGAAGAGGCTCTTTCGAACTGAGAACTTATACGACATTGATCTACATGGTCACCTACAAGAGAACCTGCTGCATCCCGAGTAGAGTGGACCCATATTGGAAGATTTGGAGAGGTGTCACATATGTTGAATCAGGCTCATGGGCCAAAAGTGGCACACCCATCGAACTAGGCTCACAAGAAGATATATTTTCATCAAATTTTACATCTCTTCTAATGATTACATTTTTGGATTTTGGTTGAATAAGTCTATATCCTTTGGCATCATCAGAATATCCAACAAAAATGCATTTTTCACTCTTAGGTTCTAAGGGTTTATGTTTCACATCTGGAATATGGGCCCAAGGTTCACTTCCAAAAACATGAAAGTGACTTACATCTGGTTTGATTGAGCTCCAGGGTTCTTCTAGAGTTATATTCCTTAAAACCTTAGTAGGAGTGTGATTTACTATATAATTTTCAAAATTAATTTCTTCTGCCCAAAAATTAAGACTAATTCCTTTATATTGAAGCATATAATTAGCCATTTCTTTTAAGGTGTGATTCTTCCTTTCAGCTACACAATTTTTTTATGGAGTATATGGAACAATATGTTGCAATTGAATGCTATGCTAAGTGAAAAGGTGGATAATTTTTTTGTTAGCATATTCTCCTCCATTTTCAGTTCTTAACTTAATAATGTGATGTCCATATTATTTCTCAACAAAGGCCTTAAAGGCCAAGAACATGTTAAAAACTTCACTCTTGAGTTTTAAGAAGTATACCCAAGTGCGTCTGGAAAAATCATCAATGAAAATTAAGAAGTACTTGCAGCCAGAGAAAGAAACAAAAGGAAGTGGACCACATAAATCACCATACACAAGCTGGAAAGGTGCTAAAGCATGCCAAGAGGCACGTTTGTCAAAACTATCCCGATGATGTTTTCTGAGTACACATCCAGAAAAAACATCATCTCGGCAAGATACCATAGGAAGGCATGTCGCCATATTTTCTTTACATAGATTTTGAAGAGAGAGATAGTTTAAGTGACCAAATCACTCATTCCAAAGTTTGTTCACTTCATCATTATGAGAAAAAAAAACGGAGGGAAGACATGATAACCTAAAGTTATTAAACTTATACAACCTTGTGGAATCATCAACAATTCCAGTAGCTAAAATATGTTTAGGATCTTTGAGGTCCTTAATTAAAACATCATGAGGTGAGAATTGTTATCCCCCTACAAATTTCTTGACAAGCAAACAGGGGGCTAAATTGTTTTTTTGAGCCTTCAAGGAATGCATTCTCTTTGAAAACACATCATCCTTGAAGTCTCCTTGTGCCTTTTCCTTTGATGAATCCTCACTATTGTTTCCATTATAAAGCCTCTCTGTTTCAGTGAAGAAGAATGCCCAAAAGTCCCTTTTCCCTCTTTCCTCATTCCCCTTAAACCTCTGTTTTCCTCACCTTTTACCCTTCCTTCAATTCCCCACTTACCCTTGAAATCATCCTAAATCTCCTTTAAACCCTTCAAATACCCTTGTTTGGTTTAATTCCCCCCTTTTTTTCCTCTATCGTTACCCCTTCAGGCCTTGAATTTCATTGAAAATGGGCCAAAAAACCATATTATCCATATATGTGGGTTTAACACCTTTCGTCCCTAGCCCCAGAACCGTTTTCCCCCACATGAACCAGTGCCAAGACCAGGCACCAAGGTGGGAGGCAGTTATCGCAAATGTGTATCGGGGGCAAGGTCCATCGTCGATCTACACAAATCTGACGGTCTTCACAATCCCATCACACCCATGGTCCCCACCCCTTTCACCACCCCGATTGCATCACAACTATTCATTTAACCCGCAAATAAACGGTCCATAGTTCATCCATCTCGGTGGTCCCCGCGCCGCGCCCTGTGCAGAAACTAGCGGTTTCCATCGCACCGCCTTTAAGAGGCGGGTGGTATTTTTCATTTCGGAGCGATTTCACTCATCGCATGACGCATGGCTCCACGCACTGTTCATAAACCACCCTCCATCGCGCATTAACGTTTGTCCACAGATCCGGCGCGATATTGTTGTACACTGTCCGATCTGGGGTGGGCCATCTGACGACAGTCGCATCACGAAGTTGCGCGGGAGTTAATACAAGGCAAGCAGTCCCCCTGGCCCACCATATGTCACCCCCGATGCATTTTAAGTCATCGATCTCCTCCTAAGATCGGACGGTCCCGATTAAACCCTCACCCCGCCATTGACCAGGTCCCACTAGCAGAGCTCCACGTCACCTCCCTTCGCAGAATTTTCTCATTACCTTTGTTTTTCGCCCGATTTCCAAAACCTTTCCATCGTGCATTTCCCACCATAGATCATCGCCCCCATGCAGGATCGAACGGTCAGCATGCTCTTTCTCCACCACGCTCCCACCTGTCTAGTCTTCCACCATTTTTGTGTTGCCTGCCTGTTTTCACCATTCTACTGCAGTTTTTCATGTGCCTCCACCATTCCTCCGGCCTCCAGAGCATTCTCCTGTCACCACCCTGGATGTTGTAATTGATTTGTTTTCATTGTGCACGGTTTTCCACTAGAGTGGTATTTCGCTCTATTTATCATAATCACAATTAATGCGATTCAAAGCACAGAGATGTCGTTACAGTAGAAAAATGTATCAGCAGCAGAGATTAAGGTGTTAGAGGCTGAAAATTAAATATTAAATGCTCTAATCCTCATTCAAGTAATCAAGGTGCAGTGGAAGATTAAAGAAGCACATGAAACAAAGCTATATCTGTGTTTTATGTCAGTAGAGTACTTTTCTCCAGAAAGACTGCCCTCTAGCTTTCTCCATTCCCCCTTGAGCCTTTAAGAAGCTGAGTACACTGACAGAAGTTTATGTTACTGTCAGGACCATAGTTATAAGGTATGGAGAGACCTACAGACCTTTTCTGCCATGTCACTTATTTCAGAAAGCTACCACAGAGTGTCACCAGTCGGATTTCTTCAGAAGAACATACTTGGAGTTATTAACAAGACTTATGGACCATGCTCCAGGGTACACATAGTTAATGAAGAGCCATTTTGCGGAATGGGCTTTCGACCTACCTCTCCTCTGTCGTAATAAGATCCATTTAATGAATATCATCTACTCCTGTTATTCTGCTCTCCTATAAGAATTCCCTAGAACATATTGAAGTTGATGTTGTTGCTGTTGTAGTTGTAGGGATTGATTGATTGTTAGAAACAGTTTTGGAAGAGAGTAACAGAGTAGTTTGTAATTTAGTAGGCTGGGAGGAGAAGTTTGGATTGTATTCAGCCATTGAGCTCAGTGTATGTGACTGGTTTTTCACATCAATTAATCAAGAAATTTCACAGGATCCTGGTCTATTACTACGAGTGATGTTTCTCTTATCATATTGTTTTATTACATTTTCATGTTGTTCATTGGTCTTCCAGGAATGCATCAGAAACCTGGCATAGGATTTACCCTTGTTAGGTACCATATGTTTCTGCTCTCCCTACCTTCGATGTTTTTTGCCGATTGTGAATCCAAGAGTAAATTCATCTAATTTAACAACTGTAGCAGTTCCATATGCTGCTAGTTGATGTATGAATTTGGGGTTTGCTACTTGGATGTTCTTGCTGGTGTCAAAGCAGGGAAGGTTAAAAGTCCTTCTCCGATCTATAGACCCTAGCTCTGTATTAAAACTTATCTCTGTTTTTCCTTTGGAGCATGCTAAAGCAGACCTGGATTTAAATGACCTCTGGTTCGATCTACAAGTTGCCCCTTTGTCCCTCCATTGGAAGCTGCCTTTGAGTATGTCCAAGCAGGTTTGGAGTTAAATGACCTCTGACCTGATCTATAGACAGAAATTGGGTGTCTTTCCTTCTTTCACTTTCAATCCTTAATGTTCCATTCCACCATCTATCTAAGAAGATCCCTTAGTATAGATGACTTGCCCTCTGGAAGCCTTGCTTAGTTATTTGCAAGTAATCCCCTTTCATGACTCCATAGCCCAATGGATGGCACATTCTTAACCTGTCCTCTTTTGTTGAAGCATCCTGCTGCTCTGCTCCTTTCCTTCCATTACTTTCTCAGTTTATGATCTCATGACCCAACCCAACAACCAACCAACCAAATCATTTAAACCCCCCCCGTGCTTCATAACTAGCCTAATACCTAATCTTGAGCTTTCAAAGATATATCATTCTTTTTATTTATGGAGAGATCCATCTCTAGATCTAGGAGGGCTAGATCCTAGGATCCCAAAGTGGTTTGATGTTGTCTTATCTTTTGGTATTGCCAAATCTGCCAAAACATAGGAACCCCAACAAGAATTATACTATTTTCCCTTCACCTGAATGAGTTATCTGATAAACAGATAGAGGGTTATAGGACAAGGTAGGAACACATAATACATCATTAAACTAACCATTATCTAGATGAATGTTTCCAGATCCTACAACACTAAGAGATCTATCATCGCCAACAAAAATATTTTTGGTGTTGGCGTCATTTAAAGAAAACATGGCTTTATTTTTGTCCATGTGGTAAGAGGCTCTAGAATCAATGAGCCACTCATGAGAATGAGAACAAGAAGATACATTTAATGCATAAGCATATCTTGATTCTTGACAACCACAAGCTGAAAGTGCCATTCCTGAAGATGAAGTTGAAGAGTTCTCCAAATTGATGTGGTGCTTCTTCATTGTTGCTTCCAAGGCTTCCATCTTCTTAAAACATTTGGACTCTACATGGCCATCACGATTACAAAATTTGCAATGTCTATCTGCTTTCTTTCCTTTTCTTTTATTTCTCTTATGAGTTTTTTGACTTGCTTTTTCAGTTTGTGGTTGAAATTGCTTAAGACCCTTGTTTGGTTTATGACCATTATTTTAAGGATACTGCTTCTTCGGATTCTTTTGATATGGTTGTTGTTGGGCTGCTAAGGATTTCTTGGAAGAGTTTCCAATATTAATAAGACCATGGTTTAAGAGTTTCTCTTCTTCTCTTATCAAAGAATCACAAAAGGCATCAAAAGAGGGGGACTTGTAGGCTTTTCCTTGACAAATGAGGGCTTCTCTAATGGAATGGAAGGTGGAAACAAATATAGAGTATTGATTAGGAGCTCATGTCCAAGTTATCAAAATTGCTCAAAAATGAAAGTCCTCACAAGTGGTTGCATTCTAAATTACTAGAAAGGTCTCGTCGCTGTGATTCTGGTGTCGTGAAAAGTTCTCAAAACTGAGGTCTTATGAAAAAGTTATTGAGGTTTGAAATCTCCAATAAACTCCAAAATTCATTTGACCAAATTTGACTTTTTTTAATTTGGAAAAAATCACAAAAAGAATATTGCAGGAATATTCCTCAAAATATTCCCCAGAATATTCCCTCAAGGGTGAATCTGTGTTTGACAAGTGGCATATGCTCATTGGGCATTGGATTGACTTTTGGTTTTCTGGGCCTATCAAAGGATGCCACGTGGCGAGCTCAGAGGCTGCCACGTGGCCCCAGAATGAGGAGCAATGGTACGATAAATTTTTTATGTAGTTCGATGGATTTGAACCGTGGACCTACCTCCGGCAACGGATGCACCTTACCATTATACCATAGGGTGTTACTTACCATATATTGCAGTCGGGTTTGTTTTATGCTATGTAAATAAAACCGACGGAAAACATTTAAGGGTTAGCCTCTCAAGGCTAGTCTGACAGCACCTAGCCCTCCATGTGACCAAGCCCCAGGCGACCAAGCACTAATGACAATGGCAGAGTTTTTTAATGCCAATTAATTAGCGCTAAAATGTGGCTTAGCCACTAATCCGGATCATTAGTGCAAATTGCATTTTGTTTTATTAAAACAGGATTAACCACTCATAATCTGTGTTTAATTTAAAATAATACAGAATTAAAGGGATGGCGGCATTTATGGCGGGTCCAACAATTTCGGAGGTCATCCAACTTTGGTGCTCCTAACTGGAGTTCCTCCAGCTTTGGAGGAGGTTTTTGAGGGACATTAGGCAGTTTTCTTGTTTCTGCCATAAATCCCTCATTATTGAACCAAATTGAGTGAAAAAATAGTCAATTTTGGGTCTCTTCGATATTCTGAGAATTTTGGCATAGGTTTCAGGTCAAACAGAGGTAATACTCAACACTTTGTTTCTTCTAGGAAGATGAAGGGGCCATTAGGGCTACCATGAGGCCAAATCAATTTGAGGCCTAGCCAGGGGAGCTAGAGTCCTTTTCTAGAGTTCCAATAGTCTAAATTGGATAATTCAGATGTTATGAATCTGATGAAATGGTTTTTAGAGCCTGTAGATAAAGTTTGAAGGTCAAAAAACTTCAGTAAAGTTCCAAGGGCAATTACTGCCAGCTTTTGCTAGCAGCAATGCAGGGCTTAGCCAGAGCTTCTTGAGAACATATGCAGTGAGCCAGTGGTCATTATTGACTGAAAAAATCATTCTAAATTTAACAAAAAAGGTTTCAGCAAGTGTTTAAGACTGCTAGAGGTTGAAAGTTCAATAGAAAATTTTCCATTGACCTTAGTGCCAAGGGGTGTCGATAGGTGATTGAGGTGAAACCGGAGCAGCCGGAGGCCATTTTTGATGAATGAAAATTCTATATTGACTATTTTAGAAATTTTGGAACCAATGGAAGTGGTGTTAGGACATTTTGAGAAGTTATAGAGCTCGAGAAGCTGATGTGAAGTTTTGGGCAGCCCTGGGCAAACCGTGGAGGATAGCCTAGTTTGGGGATGTTGTGCTCGATTTGAGAAATTTATCAATTAGTATTTGGTGTATGATGTGTGTTGGATACAAAAGGAGTGGTTTCAGTGATAGAAACAAAATTTTGAGGGAGTTTGTTCCATGTAAAAGCTCAGAGTAGCTTAGTGCACTGACATAAGGAATCATGTCAACAAGAGCCTAAAGTTGTTTGCAAAATTTGGACAGCCATTAGAGAGATATTAATGGTATTTTGAGTCATTTGGAAATTTTTTGTATTCATTGGAGTTAAGTATTTATTTTTAAAAAAACTTACCATAATCCCAAAGAGTCGAGTCAAGATGACCAAGCTCAAAGGAGACATAGCCCACGCGATTTCGTGTGAACTCCTAGATTAAGATTGCTGTTATGTTAAAATAATTTATTTGATGCATTATGTTTCTGATATACATGTTAAATTTCAGAAAGAGTAAATGAACTTAAGACACATAAACAGTAAAAATTCATACACCACTTTCAAGTAAATAATTCCGCAAAATTTTCAAGTACAAGCTAGATCATTTAATTTAAACTGAGTGGTAGGTTCTTGAAATACATACAATTTATCCAGACCATTTTCAGATCAGGTTGGTATTAGAGAATAGTTTCTTTCTTGACAGAGCACTTGGTTGCTTGATTGTATATCTTGAAAGGTGTTTAAACAGTGTAAAATATTGACTGTTTTACTGTTTGCAAATTGATTGTTGTTTGAGTTTGCTTGAGATTTGGGGATAGATATTGATTAGCTAAGTCCTGGAGAGGAAAAAAAGTAAGAAAGGGATGAAGGCATATTCCTTACCCAAAAGAACCTCAAGGTCACCCTTGGAACACAAACCCTCTTGACGACTGTTTGTTAAGAAGCTCTTGGAGTTTGTTTATTGTTTGGCTGTTTGAATAAGAGTTTGTCTCTACAACCATTTTGTTCAAAAGCTTTGTCTATAGTTTTTGAAAGATTTGTGAACTTTTTTGAAGTCAATTTTGTTCATTGACATCATAATGAAAACTTCTACAAGTGAAGTTTCCTCCTTCACAAGATTCTTCGATGATGATATGAAGCATGACTTTATTATATTGAAGGACATGGTGCAGATTTTGTTTGAGGATAAAAGAGAAAGCACTGAACTTCGTGAAAAATTGTTTGCCATGAAGAAAGAGAAGGAAGAAATTATTCAAATATTGGATGATATGGAGATGTAGCTCCATCAAGCCCAAGAGGCTTTGACCAAGAAAATGCACGAGGAAGAGGTAATCCATTATAATTTTTCTTCAATCTCCTCTTTAGAAAGATGTGTTGGTTCTTTTGAAAAACATACAAAAGGTATAGGGTCTAAATTAATGATTAAAATGAGCTATGAAGGCAAAGGGTTAGGCAAGCATGCACAAGGCATGTTTGAACCTGTTTCGGTCGAGGAACGACCCAAGAATCTTGGTCTTGGTTATGTGAAATTTAATGGTGAAGACTCCAAAGCCATGAAGGCATGTAAGGCTATTTCAAAGAGAACTTTTATTCCAAGTTCTAAGATGCAAATATGTCAAATTTGTTTCAAAGATGATTGCCACTGCTTTAAGTCTTTGTTGCAGAAAGAATATGGTAGGCATGCAGCTTATGGCGAGCATGCAAGTTCATACAGTTTTCAAGACAAGAACGATGATGTTAGTCTGCAAATGAAAGTTGTAGCCTCTACTAGTTCATCTTCTCAAGAAGGAAAAAAGGATGAACATTCAAAGTAGTAAAAGAGGTATAAATCTTCCCATGATCAATTTGATTGTGTTTCTGCAAAGCATCATAATTTTTCATACTTAAATGGAAGAAATATTTTTTGTACATTTTGTGGTCGATTTAACCATAATGTTTCGAGATGCTGGATGAGGAAGAAAGCATACAATAAGTAGATGAGGCAAAGGTAACTTTAAAAAAAGGTGCATAATATTTGCACAATTTGCCAAAAGAGAGGACATGTTGTCTCCCATTGTTGGAATTTGCATCCAACTAATCATCCCAAGCACATGCAACAAGAGGACATAAATATTGGCGAAGGTGGAACCAAGGATTCCATTATTGATGTGAAAATGGAAGTTTCACATGAAGAAGAGTTGCAACAACAAAAGTCACGATGGAAGTAGCTTGGTAAGAAGTGGATGGACTTCTTAGCACAGTAAGACATACTCATTTTGTACATATGCTAATTTCGGTTGTATGCATGTATTTTATGCTGTAATTTCTCATTTTTTTGAGCCACCTTGGATCAGTGATCAAGGTAGCGATGTTAAACTACCTTCTTCAAATTTCTCGCCAGAAATTTTCTGAGTGAGTGCAACAATGATAGTTCTTGAAAGGAGGATAAACACATCCAGGAAGGGAAGTTTCAATTGCTTTCTAGTTATGGTTCAAAGTCACTAGCCATGCAAGGCAACTGTTTGGAGGCTGAAGAGAAGAGGGTGTTGTACTCTCATTTACTGTACAGATCAGTTTCAGTAGTCCAGAGAGCTTTTGGGGTCTAAAAGATTACTAGTGGGGATGTGTGATGAGGAGCTCATGTCCAAGTTATGGAAATTTCTCAAAAATGAAAGTCCTCAGAAGTGGTTGCATTCTGAATGACTGGAAATTTCTCGTCGTTGTGATTTTGGTGCCATGAACGGTTCTCAAAACTGAGGTCGTATGCAAAATTTATTGAGGTTTGAAATCTCTAGTAAACTCCAAAATTCATTTGACCAAATTTGACTTTATTAATTTGGAAAAAATTAAAAAATAATATTCCAGGAATATTCCTCAAAATATTCCCCAGAATATTCCCTGGAGGGCGAATCTGTGTTTGACAAGTGGCATATGCTCATTGGGCATTGGATTGACTTTTGTTTCTCTGGGCCTATCAGAATGTGCCACGTGGCAAGCTCGGAGGCTTCCATGTGGCCCCAAGCTGAGGAGCAATGGTATGGTAAAATTTTTATGTATTCCGATGGATTTGAACCGCGGACCTACCTACCGCAACGGACATGCCTTACCATTATACCACAGGGTGTTACTTACCATATATTGTAGTCTGGTTTGTTTTATGCTATGTAAATAAAACCGGCGGAAAAAATTTAAGGGCTAGCCCCTCAGGGCTAGTCCGACAGCACCTAGCCCTCCATGTGATCAGGCCCCGGGCGACCAAGTGCTCACGGCAATGGTGGATTTTTTTAATGCTAATTAATTAGTGCTAAAATGTGGCTTAGCAACTAATCTAGATCATTAGCGCAAATTGCGTTTTGTTTTTTTAAACAGGATTAACCGCTCATAATCCATGTTTAATTTAAACTAATCCAGAATTAAAGCGATGGTGGCATTTATGGTGGGTCCAAAAATTTCGGAGGTCGGCCAACTTTGGCACTCCTAACTGGAGTTCCTCTAGTTTTGGAGGAGGTTTATGAGGGACATTGGGCATTTTTCATGTTTCTGCCATAACTCCCTCGTTATTGAACCAAATTGAGTGAAAAAAAAAATCAATTTTGGGTCTCTTCAACATTCTGAGAAGTTTGGCATAGGTTTCAGGTTGAACAGAGGTAATATTCAGAAATTTTTGCTTCGAGGAAGATGAAGGGGCCATTAGGGCCACCATGATGCCAAATCAGTTTGAGGCCTAGCCAGGGGAGCTAGAGTCCTTTTCCAGAGTTCCAATAGTCTAAATTGGATAATTTAGACAATATGAATTTGATGAAATAGTTTTTAGAGCCTGTAGATAACATTTTGAGGTCAGAAATCTTTAGTAAATTTCCAAGGGCCATTAGTGCCAACTTTTTCCAGCAGTAGTGTAGGGCTTAGCCAGAGCTGCTTGAGACCATATGCAGTGAACCAGTAGTAATTATTTACTAAAAAAATCATTTTGAATATAATGACAGAGATTTCAACAAGTTTTGAAGACTTCTAGAGGTCGAAAACTCAACAGAGAAGTTTTCATTGACCCTAGTGCCAGGGGGTGTCGATAGGTGATTAAGGAATAACTAGAGCAACCGGAGGCCATTTTTGATGAATGAAAAATCTATATTGACTATTTAAAACATTTTGGAACCAATGGAAGCATTTTTAAAACATTTTGATAACTTCTATAGCTCAAGAAGCTGATGTGAAGTTTTGGGTAGCCTTGGGCAAACTGTGGAGGATAGCCTAGTTTGGGGATGTTGTGCTCGATTTGAGCAATTTATTAGTTGGTATTTAGTGTCTGATGTGTTTTGAATACATCAGGAGTGGTTTCAGTGATAGAAATATAATTTTGAGGAAGTTTGTGCCATTTAGAAGCTCAGAGTAGCTTAGTGCACCGATAGAAGGAATCATGTCAACAAGAGCCTAAAGCTGTTTGCAGAACTTGGATAGCCATTAGAGGGATATTGATGGTATTTTCAGTTCTTTGGATCATTTTTGTATTCATTTGAGTTAAGTATTTACTTGTAAAAAAACTTACCATAATCCCAAAGAGCTAAGTCAAGATGGCCAAGCTCAAAGGACAAGTAGCCCATGATATTTCGGGTGAAATCCTAGATTAAGTTTGATGTTGTGTTTAAATTCTTTATTTTATAAATTATGTTGCTGATATACATATTAAATTTCAGAAAGAACAAATGAACTTAGACACATAAACAATAAAAATTCATACACCACTTTCAAGTAAATAATTCTGCAAAATTGTCAAGTACAAGCTAGATCATTTAATTTAAACTGAGTGGTAGGTTCTTGAAATACATACAAGTTATCCAAACCATTTTCAGATCAAGTATGCAGGGCCAAGCTTAGAAAGAATGAATAGATAAGGCTACCATCTTCCCTTTTAACCTTACAACCTTATAAAAGAAGTCTAACGGTCTTGAATTTGGACAAAAAATCTTCAATAGAGGAGAAATTACTGGGGTCCAAAGTAAGCAACTTATTTTCAAGCTGGTGGTCCATGATTTGATTTTGAATGCCAAAAACAATATTTATCATTTTTTTAGTTGCATCAAAGGTGTCAATTTCTTGGATATGAAATCGAAGATCTTGAGAAATGGACATTCCTATCAACCCTCATGCTTGATCTTGTTTATTTTCCCATTTAGTGACTTTATCTTCATCGGTAGGTTTAGTTTCTTGTCATGTGGATATTCTATAAAGCCCTTTGCTTAGTAATTCTATCATGTAGGATAGCCATTGGAAATAATTGGTGTTGTTAAGAATAACCGACCATTCACTTTTCATTTAAAAAAAAATTGAAGCTGAAAAAGTTGAAAATAACTGGTCCAATGGAAAGATCTCTAGAAATTAGGCTCGTTAAAAAAAAACGGTATAGAAAACGGCTTTCGGATGAAGAATTTACGCCTTTTTGAAAAGAATGTGTTGAAGATGTTGAATAGTTACGTGAAAGGTTGAAAGTTGATGATGAAGTTATATTTTAAAAAAAATTCCCACCCCCCACTTTTCCAAACTTAATACAATAAGCTCACTTAAAAAAAAACTACTTTATGTGACCCGCTTTTATAAATAAGTGAGGGTCACTTTTACAATGTTACTTTTACATGCGTTTTTTTAATAAAACCCTCTTTTTAAAACCGACAACTTGCCAAAGGGCTTTATAAGAAAAATTAACTTAACAAAAAGCTTTTTAGAAATAGAAGCTTGAGAAAGAGACTTGAACCCAAGACTTTTATTCCCATAAACTAAGTTTACACCAAGTGAGCTACTAAAAGGATTTTGTAATTATTTGAAAAGAGGAAGGTTTTTTTATTTTTTATTTATTTTTCTCTATTTTTTCGATGTGCGTGTTTTTTCCTGCAAAAAAAAAAAAACACAAAATCTATGCAAAAAGAATATGTCTTATGACAGAACGTTAGGTTTCTAGTTTGTTTTACTGGCAACTATCTATTTTTTCACTACTTCTGATTTCCTGAGATTGCATAAAGACGCGGGGAAAGAGCATACATAGCAAAAAAATCTTGTCTTCCTGTTTTTGATTTGCCAATATCGCACACAGTGTAGAGAAAAGGAAATACACAGAGAATATGGTACAGATCCGGCAATAAAAAAATATAAACCGAAATATATAGAGGGAACCGAAATAAATAGAAGGATTAATAAATATAACTGCAAAATAGATGCTTTATACCTCCAGATCTAAAATGACATAAATTGGGCAACCAAAAAACCTTTTCACATGAAACGAAAGGGGTTCCTCACTATAATAGATGCTCCAGACACAATAGAGTAGTTCTCCCAATCCGAAAAAGGCCAAAAATATTATATATGGAAAACGACAGTCACATGCCCTCAAAATGGCTCTGATACCATTCAGGAATTTACAGGGTAAGTTCCTTAGATTAAAAACCAAAGGTCACCACTCTCAAAAATATCACAAATCAATACCCCAGTATTTGACATGGTTAAAACCCTCGAAGAGGGAAACAATCCACGACCTGAACCAACACGACCACTTTAGGCAATTTATTAATATAAAAAAAGAAAATCTACATAAGATTCTCTCATAAATGGTTACCAGAAAAATGACCCTCCATGCTCTTTAAATAGAGATCATGGACCAATCGGGTGTTAAGCCATAGATCAGGTGTCAGTAATACCAAGGAGAGAGTGAACCATCAGATCACTACATATCGTGGTCGTCGAATTATAAATTACAAATGTACATAGTAAAGAATCACACTTTACCTAAATTTACGATAGACCAAGTTATACTTAACTATTTCCTATGTGTTGGAATATCCTAACAGAATACTCGTTGGATGCATAACTTGATTTCTCATCCAAGGAGTACACATGTTGCATACTTTCAATGAACCCTACTACTCGAAAAAATTATAAATACACGAAAAATGTGATTGCAATCATGAATTTTCACGTTTTTCTCATTTTTTGTATAGCAGGGTCTAATGAAAGTATGCAACATGGATATTCCTGGGATAACGAATTAAATTTTGCATCCAACGAGTAATCCCGCTCGAAATTTGAGTAAAACGTGAGGGAGATAAGATGAAAATACGAGTTGAAAAATAATTATTATTTTCTTATTTTTTAATATTTTTTGTTTTTTACTAGAAAAATGGTGAATCATCCCCCATGGTTGATGTTATCATCTTGAATCCTACTAGTTCATATAAATTTTTTTTTGGTTGTACATTTTTCTTAGGAGACCCATTTTAGACCTCAAAATTTCTCTAATAAAATATAATTTTTTTGTCAACCTACTATGATTATAGGGAAGAAGAGTGACTTAGTTATGTAGGTTGTGAGTTTGGCGTTGAACTAAAGACCATATTTTATCAAGCTTCCCCATGGTTGACATCATCATCTTGAATCTTAATGGTTCTTATAAAGTTTATTTTGGTTGTACATTTTTCTTAGGAGACCCATTTTAGACCTCAAAATTTCTCTAATAAAATATCATGTGTCTGTCAACCTACTATGATTATAGGGAAGAAGAGTGACTTCGTTATGTAGGTTGTGAGTTTGGCGTTGAACCAAAGACCATATTTTATCTAGCTTCTAGGTTTCAAGCATAGCACCCGATTGACATCCCCATAGGATTGGATTTGCTTATGTTTCCTTCACCTAATCATAGTTTACCGTCGTCCCTATCCTAAATATGTTAAGATTGGAACTAAATAAAGAAGTTTTTGGCCATGAACTTCATGCACTATTTTTAGGAAAACCGTGTAGATTTTTTAGCATTCGGGTTGCATCAATGAACAATATTTGATCAAATGACTGGGAAAATAACAGGGAAACGAGGATTCAAAAGGTTAAGGTAAATCACATTTGAACATGTACTGACCCTAGTATATGTAATTGAATTTCTGATAATAAATTTTGTGAGAGATATCTTAGAACACACACAAAAGCACTAGGTCTCATAGACCATCCTTGTCGATTATTCCCCGATTAACAATCGACCTATGGATTCGATTTGATCTATATTCGATTAACAATTCTAGTGAAAATCATTGCACCAGAATTGTACATAAGAAACAACACTTGCAAGAAATCCAAGTTCTATTAAGTAGAAATCCATACATGTTATTTTTCAGAGCTACAAAAAACACATATATAACCTTTTACCAGCCCCACAGGGATTCAAAATTCCACCCAAGTTGATTGTTAGATAATCAACAAGGCCAAATTTGTATTTGTTAATTTATAGACACCAATGATCCAATGTAATATATGAATTTTTATTATTTTCCTTATAAAGACTTCTTGAGCCTACTCTCTAGTTCCTCCAAAGAATAACTGTTATGTTTGTCCAATTTTATCAATTTTTTCAGAGATATGAGATTTAATCTTGGCCATCAAGTTCTAGAATTTCATCCAAACTATGCATATCCTGAATTTTTCTCTAGAATGCCAAAGCATAAGGCTCCAATTCTTAGAATATTAATAAAGACAATGATAAAAGAAAAAGAAATATCCATATAACAAATCAATTAGTGTGGATAATTTCTATCCAAAAACCATAAACATGTGATGAGTGTTCAACTTACAGAGATATATTCCATTAGATACTTATAGCACACATATGCTAAAAATGACTTTCTATTTGTGCTCATGTGAACTTATCAAGTTGAAGGTGAGAAAATATTTTAGATGTTAATAAAAATCTAAAATATACAAGGTATTCAATATGCTCAAGTCTCTGAATTGTGGACCTATGATTTTAGTAGTCAGAAATACACAATGGATAAATGATTGTATAAAACCAAACATGTAACACCAAAACATAGAGCCAAATATACAATAATAAGAACCATATACATTGTCAAGTTATAAATAGTAGAAGTAAGAGACTAAAAATCACACCTAAATTCATTACTTTGAAACTGAAATAAAATGTCTGCAAAGTTGGAATATCTAGAGCTACATATAGTCTTTTGGAAGCTAATAGCATTATTCATATGATAGCTCATACCTTCATTTTAGGTTCAATACAACAAAGACCAAATGAGTTTTATATGACCTTCGGAAATCCAAGAGAACGTATCACAAACATATGAATATGATCTATAGTGTACACTAATGATCTAAGAAAAGAAGGTCTTGCTTCCCTTTGAAAATTCTTCAAAATTCTAGTCCCTTAGAATGCCTCTATGAACAACATGGAACCTTGTCAAATGAGGGCTAAATACACCTCAGTTGTTATTTTTGTTGTTTTTGGACAACACAGGAACAACCCTTGCACTAACTGTAATGGCTTCTTCCGGAGGAGGATGTTGGCGTATCTTTGTGGACCAACACTCCACTATAATTTCACATCTCTTCAGTTGTTGAGAGTTAAAAGAGTAAGACCTTAAATCAGAATCAATCTATTGTACCACTTGATAGCTCAAGCATGCAAAATCCATGGATGCAGTGTAGAAGGCTCTTTAGAATGTGGTTAAAATTTTCATAGTAACCCCAACATTATCACCTTAAAAACTAATACATTATAAAGTAGAAATTTTATCTTCAGCAACACCAAAGCATTTACAGTTCTCAGTCAGTGTACATCCTACCACCAAAAAATTCAAGTCTGGAAACACCAATCAAAACTTTAGATGTGCATTCACAAACACGCTGAGAAACTCAAAAATGTAGATCAATGGATGAGATTTTCCCACTTCTTGCTATCTATAGTTTATCATTTCATGAAACCCATTTCTTGCTTTTTCGTGTTTCTCATTTCATAAACAGGTTCCATGGATCTTCCTTCTACAATGCCCAGAAAATAATTTCCTAACATTTCCCATCTCCCATTTCTGACTCTCGAGGACACATATAGTACAATATTATTCGATATAATGTATATAGGATCCCTTGCATTAGAAAACAACTATTCAAGTATGGATATCCTATGACCACATTCAAACCATGCCTCTGGATTTTCAATGCCACTAATAAAATTCAAACTAGAGGACAGTCTATGGCACCTGAACATCATCGTTGATTCCTCTTACACCCTAATAACTTAATCGATGGAATGAAAATTGCAACATAGGTAAACTAGAGTTTATCAAAGCACTAATATGTATAGAAATTAAGTATCAATATTAGTTTATGATTAAAAATATGCTAAATTTTTCATAATGTCAAAAGTACTGAAAAAGATCTCTCAACTCCGATCTATTTATATGAAGAAAGGTTATTAGAGCATAAAAAACTAAGAAACAAATTCACCAAATTTTCGAACGAGCTGGTAGCCCCCTTCAATTCCTTATAACTGAACCAATGAATCCTAACTCTCGAAAAATCATAAGGATTGGATATGTTGCTCTTCACATGACTGTAATACAAATACACAAAGAACATTATGAGGACAAACATGCCCAAACCAAGTGCTCCAAGCCCAAGGTGGATGGTGTGAGAACAAAAGAGCTCTATAGCATGCTTTTATTTCAATATTTTCATTTTATAGAGTTGGTTTCAAGCTGGTCGACTTTTAAACAGGTTCTTGTTATGAAACAAATTTGTGAAGATCTATGTAATCCTCTTGAACTAGTGGAACGTATGATGCCCCCATGTTGAGAAACCGAAATTGGATAATTGATTCGTACTGTAATAAATATGGGTCGTTTTCCAACTAGACAAACTAAGAATTTTGTTCACCTACTTGGGTTTTGTAGCCCATCAATGTGCATTATTCCACATTGAGTTGTTAGTCATCAATGTTTTCTACGTCGTATGTTTATGTCTCCTCAACCATCAAGGTGTAATTTTAATGATGGGGATGATATGAAGTACAAAAATCTCACTACCACATAGGCCTCTATAGCCCTAATGTGGCAGCTATGCTCAGAACATTCTATTGGGAATTTAAAAACCTAAGATTTACTATTGAAACTCATATTTTTTTCCATGTTTTTCTACGTACAAAACTAATACACAATTATGGATCATAGATGTCACTGCTATGCAATGAAATAATTAAATATATATTATTGTTAATAATAATAATAAAAATAAAAAATAATATATAAATATTATCCCTTTATATTTAGGTCTATAGGCCTTTCTTTTGAATCAGTTCACCTCAGAGTTTCGTCTACGTTTTTCCTCTACGTGACATGTGTGCACCATATGATCACATTTATGTTTGATGTAGGAATTTACAGGGTAAGTTCCTTAGATTAAGAACCAAAGGTCACCACTCACAAACAAATCACAAATCAATTTACCAGTATAATCACGTGGTTAAAACCCTCAAAGAGGGAAACAGTCCACAGCCTGAGCCAACGTGGCCACTTCAGGAAATTTATCAATATAAAAGGAAAAGTAAGGAAAAGTTACATATGTTTCTCTCATAAACGGTTATCGGAAAAATGACCCTCCATGTTCTTTAAATAGAGATCGTGTACCAATCGGGTGCTAAGCCATGGATCAAGTGTCGTTAATGCCGAGGAGAGAGATAACCGTCAGATCACTAAAAATCGTGACCATCGGATTATAAGTTACAAATGTACATGGTAAAGAAACACACTTTACCTAACTCTACACTATACTAAGTTATTCTTAACTATTTCCTATGTTTCAAAATATCCTAACATCCTCCCTTAAGAACAACTTGGGATAGGATTGAAGGATTTACAAAAGTGACACAATAGGAGTCTATTTCCTATGTGTCAAAATATCCTAACATCCCCTCTTAAGAACAACCTGGGATAGGATTGAAGGATTTACAAAAGTGAAACAATAAGAGAATGAAGGAGGCATTAGATCCTATCCCTCCTTAATGACAACATTCTTGAACTCCAAGAATGGATCGAACTTCGGTAAACTTCGCTTCTGTGAGAGCCTTCGTAAAGATATCTGCTACTTGATCATTGGTTGGACCATACTGCACTTCAAGAACACGATCATGAATTATCTTTATAATGAAGTGTATGTGGAGTTCAATGTGTTTCATATGCTAATGCTGAATTGGATCTTTACATAGCTGAATGGAACTCTGAATATCACACCAAAGTGTAGTTGGATGTTGCTGATGAAGACCAAATTCAGACAGGATCTTACGAAGCCACATGGCTTCCTTAATGGCTTCAACTGCACCACGATACTCTACTTTTGCTGAAGAAAGAGAGATGGCACTGTGTTTCTTACAAGACCAAGTAATAGGTTCTGAACCAAGAGTGAATACATATCCTGCGGTAGACTTTCGATCATCAGGGCCACCATCCCAATCAGAATTAGTGAAACCAATCAACAATGGAGATGCTCCTGCACAGTATTGAATCCCAAACTGAACTGTACCTAGAATATATCGAAGTATTCTTTTAGCTGCTTTCTAGTGACTTTCATGAGGTTGGTGCATAAACTGAGTGACAAGACCAACGAAAAAGGAAAGGTTAGGACGTGTATGGGTTAGATACAAAAGTTTACCAATAGGTTGACTGTATAAGGTAGCATCAACTTCATGGGTAGTACAAGTGACTGAAATCTTGACTCCATACTAAAAAGGAGAAGGGGTTTCCTTACAGTCTTCCATGTGAAAGTGGTGTAGAAGATCACACGCATACTTGGACTGAGAGAGGGTAATGCCTTCCTTGGATTGCAAGACTTGAAGACCAAGGAAATAATGCAAGTGTCCTAAGTCTATCGTTTCAAACTTATTTTTGAGGCTAGACTTCACATGGTCTATATGGTTTGGATCACTACCATTAAGGATAAGATCATCAACATAAAGAACAAGGATGGTGAAGGACTTACCCACTTTCTTCGTGTAGATAGTGTTGTGAGAATGACACCTAGAAAAGCCATTATTTAAAATAAATCTATCCATTTTGGCATACCAAGCCCGAGGAGCTTGTTTGAGACCATAGAGAGACTTCCTAAGGCGACAAATAAGGCTAGAGTCATTTTGGATAAAGCCAGGGGGTTGTTCCATGTAGATTTCTTCATGCAAATCTCCATGTAAGAAGGTGGATTTAACATCCATCTGATGTACTTCCCATTTAAAAGAGGTAGCAAGGGGAAGAACAAGGTTGATAGAATTCATTTTGGCAACTGGGGAGAAGGTTTCAGTATAGTCAATGCCTTCAACCTGTGAAAATCCTTTAGAGATAAGATGAGATTTATGTCTATCCACATTTCCATATTGTCCAAATTTTGTTTTGTAAACCCATCTACATCTAACAAGTTTTCTTCCTTTTGGAAGAGGAACAAGATCCTAAATATCATTCGCCAATAAGGAATGATATTCTTCATTCATAGCTTCATCCCAATCTAGATGACCAGAGGCTTCTTCAAAGGTTTCTGGATCAGTATTTTCTGGAACTTGGGCCAATAAGGAAGAGGCTCTTTCGAACTGAGAATGAGTATGTTGTCGATCTGCAAGGTCACCTGCAACAAAACCTGCTACATCCTAAGTAGAGCGGACCCATCTTGGAAGCAGTGGAGCAAAAGGAATAATTTCAAGAGGTGGAGGAGGATTTTCATCCTCACTATCATCATCTTAGATAGAAGGAATGCTATTAAAAATTGAAGAGAGAGAGAGAGAGGTGGCACATATGCCGAATCAGGCTCGTAGGCCAAAAGTGGCACACTCGCTGAACTAGGCTCGCAGGCCAAAAGTGGCACACTCGTCGAACTAGGCTCGCAGGCCAATATATTTTCATCAAATTTTACATCTCTTCTAATGATTATATTTTTGGATTTTGGTTGAAGAATTCTATATCCTTTGACATCTTCATAATATCCAACAAAAATGCATTTTTCACTCTTAGGTTCTAAGGCTTTATGTTTCGATTCTAGAATATGGGCCCAAGCATCACTTTCAAAAACAAGAAAGTGACTTACATCTGGTTTGACTAAGTTCCAAGCTTCTTCTAGAGTTATATTCCTTAAAACCTTAGTAGGAGTATGACTTACTATGCAATTTTCACAGTTAATGGCTTCCGCCCAAAATTTGAGACCAAGTCCTTTAGATTGAAGCATACAATTAGCCATTTCTTTTAAGGTGCGATTCTTCCTTTCAGTTACACCATTTTTTTGTGGAGTATATGGAACAGTATGTTGCAATTGAATGTCATGCTCAGTGCAGAAGTTGATAAATTTGTTGTTAACATATTCTCCTCCATTGTCTGATCTTAACTAAATAATTTGATGTCCATATTTTTTCTCAACAAAGGCCTTAAAGGCCAAGAACATGTTAAAAAATTCACTCTTGATTTTTAAGAAGTATACCCAAGTGTGTCTGCAAAAATCATCAATGAAAGTTAAGAAGTACTTGCAACCAAAGAAAGAAACAACAGAAGTGGACCACATAAATCATAGTGCACAAGCTGCAATGGGGCTGAAGCATGCCAAGAGGCATGTTTGTCAAAACTATCCCGATGATGTTTTCCAAGTACACATTCGGAGCAAACACCATCTCGGAAAGATACCATAAGAAGACTTGTCACCATATTTTCCTTACATAGAGTTTGAAGAGAGAAATAGTTTAAGTGACCAAATCGCTCATGCCAAAGTTTGCTCACTTCATCATTATGAGCAAAAAAAATGGAGGGAAGACATGATGACCCAAAATTTTCAAACTTATACAACCTTGTGGAATCATCAGCAATGCTAGTAGATAAAATATGTTTGGGATATTTGGGGTCTTTGATTACAACATCATCAGGTGAGAACTCTACTATTCTCCCTTCACCTGAATGAGTTATCTGATAAACAGAGAGAAGGTTGCATGACAATGTAGGAACACATAGTACATCACTAAACTAACCATTATGGAGATGAATGGTTCCAGATCCTAGAACACTAAGAGATCTGTCATCACCAACATAAATATATTTGGTGTTACAATCATTTAAATAAGAAAACATGGTTTTAGTTTTAGCCATTTGATAAGAAGCTCCAGAATCAATGAGCCACTCATGAGAATGAGAAGAGGAAGATACATTTAATGCATAACCAGATCTTGATGCTTGACAACCACAAGAAAAAAGTTCCATTCCTGGAGATGAAGGTGAAGAGTGCTCCAAATTGATGGTGTTCCTCTTCATTGTTGCTTCTAAGGCTTCCATCTACTTAAAACATTTGGACTCTATATGGCCATCATGATTACAAAAGTTGCAATGTCTATCGGTCTTCTTCCCTTCGCTTTTATTTTCCTTATCATTTTGGTGAGTTGCTTTTTCTATTTGCGGTTGAAATTTCTTAGGACCCTTGTTTGGTTTCAGACCATATTTTTTAGGATACTTCTTCTTGGGATTCTTTTGATATGATTGTTGTTGGGCTACTAAGGCTTTCTTAGAAGCATTTCCAGGAGTGATAAGACCAAGGTGTAATATTTTTTCTTGTTCTCTTATCAAAGAATCACAAAAGGAATCAAAAGAGGGATTCTTGTATGTGGTTCCTGAAGAAATGATGGCTTCTCTAGTGGAATGGAAGGCGGAAACAAATATAGAGTATGCAGGGCCAAGCTTAGCAAGAATGCAATAGATGAGGCTACCAGCTTCCTTTTTTACCTTACAACCTTCTAAAAGAAGTCTAAGGGTCTTGAATTTAGACAAAAAAAGTCTTCAATAGAGGAGAAATTATTAGGGTTCAAAGTAAGAAACTCATTTTCAAGCTAGTGTGCCCTGATTTGATTTTGAATTCCAAAGACAATATTTAGCTTTTCTAAGGCTTCATGAGGGGTGTCAATGTCAAGGATGTGAAATCGAAGATCTTGAGCAATGGACATTCCTATCAACCTTCGTGCTTGATCTTATTTATTTTCCAATTTAGCGACTTTATCATCATTAGAAATTTTAGTTTCATGTCCGGTGGCTATTCTATAAATCCATTTACTTCTAAGTATATCTACCATGCAAGGTAGCCATTGGAAATAATTAGTGTTGTTAAGAATAATCGGGCATGCACTTTCCATTTTTTTTTTTTTAAACTGAAGCTAAGAAAAGATGAAAATAACTACTCCAATTGAAAGATCTCTAAAAATTAGGCTGATTAAAAAAAAATGGCTTGAAAAATGGCTTCCGGATGAAGAAGTTATGCCTTTTTGAAAAAAACGAGTTGAAGATGCCAAATAGTTACAGGAACGGGATTAAGTGCGACATTTAAAAAAAAATTATGCCCCTTTTAACAATTTTTTTTTTACAAAAGAAGCTTGAGAAGGAGACTTGAACCCAAGACCTCTATTCTCATAAACTAACTTCTCACCAAGTGAGATAGTAAAAGGATTCTGTAATTGTTTGAAAGGAAGAAGTTTTTTTTTTTTTTTTTTTTTTTAACTCTTGCGTCTGCGTGCCTTTTCCTGCACACAAAACACAAAAATCCGAGCAAAAAAAAACGGAATGCAAGCCTTACAACATATTGTTAGATCTTTGGTTAGCCTTACCGACAACTATCTATTTTTCCACTATTTATGATTTCTCGAGATCGCACAAAGACGTGGGGAAAGAGCATACGTAGAAAAAAAAATGTCTTCCTCCTATTTTTGATTTGCCGAGATCGCACATATCGCAGAGCAAAGAGCATACACAGAGAAGAGGGTATATATCCGACAAATAAATAAAACCTAAAACTGAAATAAGAAAAGGGAACCGAAATAAGAAATAAGCAGAACTTTTAACAAATAAAACTGCAAAACAGATACTTTATACCTCCATATCTAAACTGACATAACTTGGGCAAACGGAAACCTTTTCACATGAAATGAAAGGCGTTCTTCACTACAACAGATGCTCCGGACATAGCAGAGGAGTTCTCCAAGCCTAAAAATGTTCAGAAATATTAGATCTAGAAAACAGTATTCGCATGCAGTCAAACCGGCTTTAGATTTTGATCAACAACGGATGCGGCCCTCAAAATAGCTCTAATACCATGTAGGAATTTACAGGGTAAGTTCCTTAGATCAAGAACCAAAGGTAACCGCTCACAAATAGATCACAAATAAATACACCAATATAATCACGTGGTTAAAACCCTCAAACAGAGAAACAGTCCACAGCCTGAGCCAACGTGGCCACTTCAGGAAATTTATTAATATAAAAGGAAAATTTACATATGTTTCTCTCATAAATGGTTACCGAAAAAATGACCCTCCATGCTCTTTAAATAGAGATCATGGAACAATCGTGTGTTAAGCCGTGGATCAAGTGTCATTAATATCGAGGAGAGAGATAACCGTCGGATCACTACAAATCGTGACCATCAGATTATAAGTTACAAATGTAGATGGTAAAGAAACACACTTTACCTAACTCTACACTAGATGAAATATCCTAACATTTGACATGTGTGTTAACCATGAGAAACTAATTGGCAACTTGCAGTTAATAGCGTCGAAATTTATTGACACGTAACAAGAAATTAGTGTCCTTGATATTGACAGATCACAGAATGTAATTAATCTCGGCGATGAATTTTTAACATTTTCAAATATGTATTCAAAGGAAAGTACTATGTCCCTTCGCTAGCGATGATCTGTTAGTGTGTCGATAATAATTTATTTTATACTTAGTTATTAAAAATAATAAATTTAACATTGTTATTTTTGTATGTTGAACTTAACATTTTTTTTCAATAAAAAGTATTTTAAATATATATATATATATATAGTTGTGAGTGCATGTACAACTGTAGAAAGTAAAATTTATAAGAAGAAACTAATGGTTTTTAACATTTTCAAATATTGTAGTTTAAATGTTCAATAATTTTATTTTTAATTAGTCGCATTGAGCGGTTGAGTAAAATTTTTGACTATAGAAATAACAGTGCATTTTTGGTTTATGACAAATTAGGAAATCATTCCATTTGTATTTTCAAATGGGTGTATTAGTGGATTTGAAAGGAAGGCATTACATGATGCAGATGTTCATCTTACAGCTAATTGGATGGTTGGGATGGCTATCTGGTATTGTTGTAGCACAACTAGAATCAAGTGAAACTGTAATTGGTTTTTCCAGTTTTCTTGGCTGGTTCAGACTGGATGGCTTCTCTAGCTCTCTTATAGTGAAAAGGGCATTAAGAGACTATATCGTGGACAGTACAAGAAGACGGGTTGCTGCCAATGCGATTTTAGCAAAATATTTTCTAAATTGTAGTGTTGATAACACCAACACCAATGGCTACCAAGTGCATCCAAACATTATAATTTATTCCGAGTTGTGGACACTTGATTTTCTCAATTAGTTGGGTTGTGCTAATTGAAACTTAAGGAGGTGTTGGAAAATGGTATGATTCTCATTTCATGCCTCTCTCTAAAGTTAGAGTAATTGTGATAATGGCAACCATTGGTACTTCTCTAGTCATGGAGTGCTTGGATTTGGTTTGTCTTTCAAAGAAAATGAGTGGAAGACAAAGTCTTTGTGGGGGGATTAGTGAGAAAATTAGGGTATAAGGAGTTTTAGGAGATGGGTATATGGTGCTATGCTTGGTCTAGTTTGGGTGAAGTGAAGGATTGAGGGTATCTTTTGGGTGAGTTGTCTCAAGAATTTGATTGAAGGCAAAGCAGGTGGGGTACTGATGGTACGATTATAGTGTTATGTGATCGTAGGCTGAATGGTAGTAGATTTGAGAGTATAGCTTTGATATATTCCTTTGCATTCTTACTCAATGTTATCTTGGCTGGAGTCTGGAGAAAATTGAAATATGTACCTACGAAGGATAATTAAGATGCCTTGTTTTCTAAAGATGTATGTGAAGTCAAACGTATTTGTTATGCATTCCCATTTCAACAAACTTGGTATGGATTATTTTTTATGCTCAATCTACAGATTCTATGTGTAATGATTGTGTTAATTTGAATTATTTCTAATTTTGAATGTTATATTATACTTAGTGTGAAATTTCTTTATAATTAAAGAGCTCGCAGAAAATTATTTTTATTTATTTTTATTAAATAAAATTAATTTCAATTTTTTAAATATAATCAAAATTCACCTAAGTTTATTTTTATTGAAAAGTGATATAACAATAAAGAAACATTAAAGAGTAATTCAAATTACATTAAAAGGGTAAAAATAAGGTTGGATCAAATATTATATCTCAAGGTTTTTTTATATAAATATGGTGTTTTATTCTAATATAAACATGGTGTTTGTATATGTGGAAAGAAATGAGATAGGAAAAATTATTTTTAGATAGATTAAAATAATATTGAAACTTTAGTTTTTTTTAGTATTATAATTTATTATAAATCATAGATTTTAATAAATTGTTTGATAGTTTCAAAATTAGAAATAAATTTTATGTTAGTTATTAATTAAATTCATTTCTTATATAATGATTATTAAAAAAAAAAAAATTATATAAAAAAAATGGATGGAATTTGTTAAAGATTTAGAGGACCGGGTGATTTCATGGCTTTATTTTCTTTCCCCAAAGAAGTATATTTTTTCTAAAATATGAAAAATGCTATAGGAAAGAAGTATATTTTTCTAAAATATGAAAAATGTTATGGCACTCTTCAGGGATTGAATATATGGTTTTATGGATACCTTTGAAAAATCTAAAGTACAACCATACATGTATTAACACTTGTATTTGTAAATTTTAAACTTTGAATTTATTTGGCTAATGATAAATGATTATTGAGTCTTTAGTGTTTCCCCCCTATTAAACATGATTTTTAAAATAAATTCAAATTTATTAATATATCTTTTCCCATATATAGAATCCAATATTAAAGTTAATTGATGTTTTGTATTTGTTTTTGTTGTTTTTATTTTTTTTAAAGACACTCATAATTTTATTTAACAAAAAGAAAAAGAAAATTTACATTTTGTATAAGCTTAAAGCATTCAACCCTCTAAGTTTGGTTCAACAACTCATATTTTATTTTTTAGACTTTAAACAATCGAATAAACATTTCCCATGGAAAAATAAAAAAGATGACAAAAACCAAGATTCAAATATATTTTTAATCTGCATTAAACCCACATTATCATAAAAAATTAAAGTAAAAATAAAAATAAACAATATTTAGGTGCATAGAAACAAATATGAAGAATAACATGAAAAAAAAAATCAAATATTCTATAAAGTAATATTATTAAAACCTTATTTTCCTAATATTATTAAAATTGTGGCATATTGAAATGCAATAAAAGGGAACCAAAAAAAATTGAAAGAAAATGGAAACATAAAATTTGAAGATACAAATGTAATTAAAAAAAAAAAAAAAAGTGAATATAAAAGTGGAAGAACTAAAATAAGATGGTACATATTAAACATATATCTATATCAGTGCATTTATAGGTGCAACCCTTGATAAGGGAAAACTATATTAGGAAAGAAAACGTAAATGTAAATGTAGAAATAAATATGATACAAATACGTTTATCAAATTATATTCTTCTATAAAGAAATATGGTTGCCTAATGGAGGCAAAAATATTAACAATGCTAAGAAAAAGTTTAAAATTTTAAAATTAAAATAGCTAAAGTAAAATATTGAAAGAGTAAGGAAAAAATGTTGGAAAACCTTTTATCTTAGACACAAAGTTGTGAAAAGCCCTCCTTTCATGACAGAGTCTAGGGTAAAGGAAGGGAATCTGATGCGTCATTCTTCACCAAGCTCATGATCTACATTTCCTTCTACTCTCCACAAAATCCAACGTCGCCAACCTGGGAAAAAAAAAGAACAGTAAAAGCTTCAAGAAAACCCTCAACCTCACAGCCCAACGCAATTGTGGGCTCCATATATACAAGTGCAAAAGAAAGTGAGCAGCCTCAAACTCAAGCAAAATACCACTTCAAACCCAAGGCGAAAAAATAATATTTCGAGAGATTGAAGACTCAGATGTTGTTGTATATAGATGCTTCATGCAAGAACATGCCATCATGTTAAATTCATAGGTATTTGACCCACATAGAAAGAAGTATATTGGTGGATTCATAATAAATTGTGTCCAGAAGGAGAAATAAGACTACAATTAGGATCCAATGGCTTCTTCACAGTCATATTTTATCTCCTGCAAGACCGTGACCATATTTTCATAGGTGGCCTATATTTATTGAATTCAGTAGGAATGTATATGATTTATTGGAAGGAAAAATTCACTCCTAAAAAGGAAGACTTCACCAGGGCTCCCGTCTAGGTAATACTCTACTCACTATCCACGAACTCCTGGTTGCCCTCTGTGTTGAAATGAATAGGAGACGAATTGGGAGGATACATCAAAATGTCAGAGGGTACTAGGAATGGATTCTATGTCCCATGCTAGAATATGTGACTACATGGATGTATCAGAGGTGCTTCTAGAGGCCATCAAGTTGGTCTTTCGAGATGAAGTATGGTTCCAAAATATATATTATGAGCACATACACTTTAGATGCAGGAAATTTCATGAGCATGGGCATCTCTTTAGAGATTGTCCCTAGAATATCCCTCAACAAACCAAAACACAAACACAAAGGAAGGTATGTGAACAAGGCTACACCAAGGTCACATCCAAAATAGAAACAACAAGAAGACTCAAGGAAAACATGGCCAACAATAGTAAGCAGGAAGAAACAAGTTCGAAGCCCTGCAAGAAGAACATGAAGAACCAACCTTAGAATACACATGTCGAGGAGGGTAGGAAAATTCCAATCCAAAATTCAACAACACAAGATCAAAATCCAGAGGATAATACCATGAATAACCACACCGAGAGTGACCAGACATTAGAATACACATACAAGGACTCTAAGCCCTTAGAAAACTCAGCAGAGGGCCATATCATAGAAGAAGCTCTCAAAGGCATGTATCTCAACTCGATAGTAGAAGAATTGTATACAACGGGTCTGGCTGCCATACCCAAGGAGTATATCCAAAAAATAAAATCATGTGCCTATTACAAGAGGAGTTAAAATGGGTCACGGCTAGGACACTCCCAGAAGACATTGCACTCAAAGGAATTCTATCAAATATCACAGCGGATCAGTATAACCCCAAAGGTCCAAGTCGAAAGTTAGGAAGGAAAACTACAAGACAAATCCTATGGGAGATAGGAGAAAGATTAATCAATGAGGGAAAGTTAAGAGCTCTTACACTAACCCCCCATATTTCTTAATGAATTTCATCCCATGGAACATCAAAGGATTAAATGGCCCTCAAAAGAAAAAACTCTTAAAACAAATAATATTAGCTAACAAACCAGACATAGTACTCCTCCAAGAGACTAAGCATGTAATGTAAATTTTGTTGACCCTACAAAGGAAATGTTGCAAGGGCTATAGATATTTAGCCAATGCAGCTCATGGAATAGCAGGAAGGAAACTGATTTTATGGAAGATCTCTCAATATGACCTGAATTCCTTAGTAGAAACTAGAAGGTCAATCACAATGGTCCTCAAAATCATAGGAACCACTGAAATTATCTGTGTAACCAACATATATGCACCCCACAGGGTGGATGAAAGGACTCAAATGTTATCCTCTGTCATGAGAACCCTTGAGAACATACTCCATCCTTTCAAAATCATAGTGGAGGAATTCAATATGATCCTCAACTTGTCATAAAAAAAATGAGGACCAAGGAAGCTACATAAATATTTTTAAGCTTTCCAAGAAACCATAGACAATATGGACACGACGAACATACAGAGTGTGAAAAACACCTACACCTGGAACAATATAAGAGGTGGGGATAGGAAGATAGCCTCTTGGCTTGATAGATTCCTGATCTTGGAAGCTATCTACTTAACCTCCTTGGAAAATGAATGCAGAATCTTACCCCAATCAGGATTGTATCACTCGATGATAGCTCTAAGGATTCATATCTCAACTTCCCCCAATAATTGCCCCTTTATATTTGAAGTTTTTTGGCTAGATAATATGAACTCCTTAAGCAACATGAATATCTCATGGGAGATCTCTCCACTATAAAATGACACAAGAATGTACCAATTCCAGCGGAAATTAAAGCACATAAAAACAGTATCAAACTTTGGATCAAAGAAGTATTTTGTAATATCATCATGGAAAAAAAGGATTTGGAGCAGAACATGGAGGTGCTCCAACAAGGAATCATCCAACAAGGTATCACAGACCAGATGAAAGAGAAAGAAATGAATCTTAAAAGAAAATTGGAAGAAACAGTTAAGAAAGAGGAAAAAATCTGGCAGCAAAAATCAAGAATCCGCTGGCTCAAGTGTGGTGAAAGGAACTCCTCCTTCTTTCATCACTCCATGGTCCAAAACAGGAGGAACAACAGAATCCTCAGCCTAATTACCAAGGATGGGAGAGTTGTTAACTCCCAAGAGGAAATTTCGAGCAAGCTAAAAAATTTCTACAAAAATATCCTTGATGAACCCGTGGACGATAGGACCCAAGCCATTAGGGACACTACCAATAAAATTCCCACAATCCTCAACCAGGACCACACCAAATGATCCTTAAAGAAGTATTAGTGCAAGAAGTGGAGGTAACGGTGATGACTATGCGCAAGGGTAAAGCTCCAAGACCTAATGGTTTTACCATTGTTTTATTCAAATTTGTTGGTATTTCATCAAATGTGAAGTTCATGCTCTACTGGAGGACTCTAGGATCAATAAGAAAATCCTAGGAGCATTGAATTCCACTTTCCTAACTCTCATCCTAATGTAGGAAGGGGTTGATTCTCCCGACCGATTCTGACCAATAACCTTTTGCAATGTAATTTAAAAAATCATCTCGAAGGTTCTAGAAAATAGGATCAATATTGTTCTCCCCCTTCTAATCTCACAAACCAAGCGGGGTATGTGGAAGGCAAACATATCCCGGACAATATCATACTCTCTCATGAAACTATACACCCACTCCAATCCATAAGGATGCCTCACATGATGGTGCAATTAGATATGTTGAAAGTTTCGACAAGCTCAGCTAGGAATACATGCATAAAGTACTGGCTACCTTTGGTTTTCACTAAGACTACATTGACTGGATCATAGCTCTGGTATTGGGAGCATCTTTTTCCATCTGGTCAATGGATAACCCTCCAAGCCATTTGGCCCCTCAAGAGGTATTAGGCAGGGATACCCTATGTCCCCCTTCCCTTTTATCATCATGGCCGAAGGATTAAGAATAACACTCCAACCTGTCAACACCAACAATAGGCTCATCAGGCTCAAACACCATAACCATACCCCAACATCTACCCATCAGCAATTCATCGATGACACTCTCTTGATGGGAATCCCCATTGTTAATGAAGCAACTGCCTTCAAACGCGTTCTAAACTGCTTTTCTGAAGCATCAGGAAGCTCCATTAACCTTGAAAAATCCAAAAACTTCTTCTTTAATATCCCCTTGGCCATTCAAAGAAATATCACCAGAATCCTAGGCTTTCAGAGGTGTTATGTTCCCTCAAAGTACCTGGGGTTTCCCCTCACTAATTAATCCTAAAAATATATATAATTGGGAGGACCTCCTCAATAGACTGTGCAAAACAATTTCTCAATGGACCTTTCTGTCCCTCGACTTGGTTGGAAGACTTTTCCAGGTAAATTTTGTTCTGCAAGCCATGCCCATTTATCATTTCTCAGCCCTCACAAGTAGTAAGTCATTCACTAATTCCATTATAAGTTTTCAATGAGGCTTCTTATGGATAGGTTCAAATAAAAATAAGAAATGGGCCTTGGTGGCGTGGGACTAGTTATGAAAGCCTAAGATTGTTGGAGGGCTTGGCCTCAGAGACCCAGTACTCCTGGGGAAAGCCATGGGGGCTAATAGATGGTAGATATGGTTGGACAACCCGCACATGTACTAGGGCCAAATTTGAAAAGCAAAGTATGCACCCAACCACTCTAACAGGGACCTCAATAGGCTCGCAGGAAACATAAATGGATCGAAAATATGGAACGAGACATGGAAAAATAAAAACATCATATAGGAACAAAACTTCTGGGAGGATGTCTGGCAACAATTAACGGTCCTTGATAGTGATCAACATGCCACTCTCCAAAGAACCGCAGGCAAAAGGGAAACTTGAAGTTACTCACTATTGGAAGCCCAACACAGCTGATGCTCGCTGGAGAGAATGGCGAGATATTCAAGAGTAGTCAGCCCTACTAGCAAACATTGACTGGGGTTCATTTGAACGAACCATCTAAGACCATAAAATCCTGATTGATCATGGGGAAGATAAAATTCAGTGGGGAAAGAACTCGGCTGGTATCTTCAGTCTCAAGGAGGCCTATGGATATATATCTAAAAACGATCAACTTCAACCACAACAAAAAGGGAAAAATCTCTGGGAGAGACACCTTTGGCCAAACATTTCCATTTTTCTATGGTTGGTCATGCATGATAAATTTCTCACATGGGATAATATTTTTAGAATGGGCTTTATTGGTCCCTCTAGATATCCTCTATGTCAATCAGCAGAGACAACCAATCATCTTTGGAACACTTGA
This sequence comes from Pinus albicaulis, assembly GCA_034641835.2. Lineage (NCBI taxonomy): Eukaryota > Viridiplantae > Streptophyta > Pinopsida > Pinales > Pinaceae > Pinus > Pinus albicaulis. The sequence continues at coordinate 521,716,287 of CM076571.1, forward strand.
AATTACATGAATAAGACATGGGACTAGGCAGCTAAGGTTTTTAGAACCACCAACAGAGATAGAGCCTCCATTCAAACCACTCTAGATAATTGAAGATCTAGTATATCCCCCGATCCTGTTATTGACAAGGCATGGAATATATTAACGGGAAAAAACTGTTGAGCTATATGGGAAGAAAGCAATGGAAATAATTTTAAGAATGATAAGAAGCTTGGGGAAATCCTCCTTACCTCCAACAAGAAAATTATTCGGGAAATTGTAGCCATCTCCAAGCTTCCAAGCTTCCAAGCCCCCCCTCGCCCCGCAGATTAACATATTCTTCTCCTTCTGGACCTACATTTCCTACCATGGGGCAAGCCCAACCCCAAAAATGCTTCCCTTGAAGCCCCCTATCACTGGTTTTCACCAGAGAATAATGTGATTAAAATGAATTATGATGGCGCGACCAAAGGAAACATCGGAGCAACGAGTTTTGATGGCATTTTCAAGAATGTTGTCAGAATAATTTTGTGGGTTTAATATAGGAACTTAGGAACCACCACTAACAATGCAACGGAATTCCATGCAATGGAGCACGGTCTAGCCATAGCTAAAGAGTAGTGCTTCGACTCCCTGATCGTCGAAGGTGACTCGACATAGGAAAATATGGTTGCCCGCAAACTCCAGCAAGGCACCACGGTAAACAGAGTAACAGACAACTAAAGACTAACCAAAACACTTCATTGCATTTTCTAGCACATTAACAACCTCAGTGGGCTCCACTTCTAGGTGGTCAAAAGGAAATCGAATGGCTTGGCTGACACGTTATCCAATGAGGGTACAACTAGAAATTACAAGTTACAGTCCCTTGCATGCAAGGAGCTGGGGGAAGGTACCTTGAACAAGGAGGGTGAGGTTATAAATGCCAAAGATAATGAAGGTTGTGATCATCATTATTATGCAACAAGACAATAGACCTCGTGGGCCCAACTGGTACATTCTCCCTAAATCCGTTATTATGAACTTTTCCCCTGGCATCAAATCCAATTATTCACCTATGGGATTGAAAATCCTGAGCATGCCTTTGATCTTCTACTGCCACCCCTCCAACCCAAGAACCAATAATATCCCTTGCACTGCTATGAAAGCATTGTACTTGGACTTGACTAGCTCTAATGGAATTATTATCACCACCCTCCTCCTAGGTCCCCCCATCGCTCGACTTCCCTACGAATACCCCAGACCCAACGCTCCTTACCATGAGTCCCTCTGCCTTCGAGCTTCCTTAGTTTTCTCTCCCCAAACCTCTTCTCTTCGCCCATCCCATCACAACCCTTTCACTCTGTCCTTCAGCATGCCCCCTCGGTAAAGCTATGTTGCTGCCCCTCGCAGACCCAGAGGCAGGAACAACAAATGCTAGAATAAGGCCAACATGAAACTAAGAAATCCTTCTGAAGTGACATCAAGGCATACTGCCATCAATTACAACAACTTTGTAACTCAGGAGACCTGAGAGTGCATTCAAGAGCTTGAGATATAGGCCAAGACTATCTGTCGTCACACCAACAAGGAAGATGTCGATGCTCAATTCACATGGATTCTCGACCATTGCTTCACTAGAGCCAGGGAAAACTTTATAGCCGAACAATTGAGTTCTCCTCGCGGTTAAAAACCATTATGGGCTTTGTTAGGTAGGATCACAGTGACTCCACAAAGTCCCTAGAAGCAAAGTTGGATATACTTAATTATAAGTTCATGGTTTATATGGACATGGTCCACCATAGGCATTTTGTTACAAAAGATTCTCCCCATTACGCTATGCTAAAAAGGAGAATGGTGACCATGCAAGTGGTAGGAGAAGGCACACCAAGAATCAAGAGAGAGACTGGGGGCGCTCTGACCAGCCACCCTACATCAGTGGACGCCTCCGCCGATGGCACTCTTGAGAATCCAATCCTGTTGGAAGACGAACCATCGAGTTAATTGGTCAGATGAACTTTGTCTCCTTTTTTTCTTGGCTCTACGCCCTCTAGGTCAGTTTTTCCTGGTTTTTGCTACAATCTATCAAAAGAAATGTTATTGAGAAAGGCAAGACACCTTCAAAATAATTTGAAAATGATTTCGCTTCAACGAATTTGTTCTATCTCAACACTCGATAAAATCCAAACCCGTAAACGAATTTTAACAACCTAGCCTGATTTTCATTTCATGATTAAGCCGATAAGTCTTAGGCCTTTCTTTTTAATGAGTTCACCTCCTCCACCTTTTTCCTCTAAATATGACATCTTTGCACCATATGACTACATTTATATCTGACATCTCACATTTTACAGCTGATCTCACATTTTTAAGCCGTATCTTGTTTCTAGTTATGATATTTGTGCACCATATTAGTGTGATTTTTTTTGCAGGTGAAATCATCTGAAACTCTGGAATTTTGCAGAAACTTCAATTGTTAATTAGAAGACGTGAATTGTACAGATGTCGTAGATACCTTTTCTCTGCAATTCTGACAACATACTAGGCTGCGAGGTAGAATAAAAACGACAGTAAAGTAAAAGTGACCTGAGTTTTATCATACAAGGCCAATCAGAAAATTCAAAGGGGGAAATTCAACACCTGAGTTGTCTTGCCCAATCAGAAAATTCAAAGGAGTCAATTCAACACATGAGGTGTCTGGCCCAAGAATTCTCAGTCTTTTAATCCATCATGATGCTCTGTAGAACGAAAGATAAATGCATTTAATCCATCACAATGCTTTGTATAACGAAAGATAAATACAGACAAAAGAAATTCGAAGATCAGAAGCACTGGAATTAGACAGTGGAATGCTGTGACATTTCTTTTAAAATTCATTGTATAGTTCAGTTTTATTTTTCGGAATGAATTTCAACTTCAACTTTGATGTTGTAGAGCTAATTCAGATTCACAGCTTTCAACTAGAATTGGAACCACTAAATTCATATCATACTGAATTTGGAATTAAAAAAAACATGAAGTTATTTACAAACATATACTTGCTTACTAAATTCATATCTTATTGAATTTGGAATTTAAAAAATAAAAATAAAAAATTATTTTTAAATATATACTTGCTTGCCAACTCAGCCACAACTGTCAATAAGTGATTTTTTATAAACAAAGCAATATAATTGCTTTGAACTTTTCTTTTTTAAACGAAGCAGTATAATTGCTTTGAATTTTTTTTTTGTCTTATTTTCATTAGGATTTGATTGTATATTCTTTTAAGGAATATATTGAATTTTTTTTATTTAAAATGAATTTTAAATATATAAATAAATTTAGTATATGAAAATTTTCATTTTTTTTTATTATATATTAAAATTAACAATTTCAAAAAAAATTATACCAAATTTTAAAGAAAATAAAAATTTATAACTATTAAATTACTAATTATAAAACTACTAAATTATAAATTAATTTTAAATAACACTAAAAAATTATTATACAATTACAAAAACATGTAATAAGATACATGGAGATTCACCCTTACTTTACCATGTTTGCAAATAGGCTTTGTTAGAATACCATAGCTTATCAATACCATATGTCTCAAAAAACCATAACATTTCTTAATGTGACATTTTCTTTAATAGTTATTTTGTAGGTAAATCTTAACTTTTTATTTGTGTATATTATTAATAATATTCCACTTTATTCTATGGAGTTTAAATCCCTACCATCCACTTAATAATTCTTGATAATTCTAAAAATCCTATTAAAAAATATAAATGTATATTAACATAATTATTAATCATTTTGAGTCTATTTAATGATTTATTTTCAAATAATTAATTAACTAATTTGATTTATAGAATAACAGTTTTATCTATTATATTATTGTATGGTTTTATTACCTAGTCATTAAAGTGATATCAAAACTCTAAATAACAACCATGATTACACCATAAATTAAAATTTGAAAAATATAAATAATCATTTTCTTTTAACATTTTCAATCTCTGGTGGGATCCTCAACAATTTTTTTTCTTTTTTCCACAAGCCAAGAATGTTCAGACTTGCTCAAGGGCTACAAGACACATGAATAAGTATCACATTTAGAAAGTTCAACGGTTGTTGTGTGTACCAACAACAAGCAAACTCACACATTTGGGTTATAGATAAAATCAATCATTTCATTAAATGTTGATAAAACAATGTTGTTATAGTAAGGACTGATGAGATTTATAATATTTAACATTGCAAAAATAAATATTTCAATATGGATAACTACCTCATATATTTTATGTCATTATTTCTAGATATTGTTGCTATATTCATGCATGGTTTTTAAATAAGTGTAGTGATTTTTTATTCTTAAACTTCCCAAAAAAATGTTCAAAATTAAAATCTTTAAAAATATTTGATACTTAGGTAAAAAGTATATTTTTCATTAATGACTTCCCATCATAATTTAAGTCTTTACATAAAGAAAAAACAAGAATAAGAAGTAAATAAAAAGATGTTGTCAGGGTCTCTATCCTTAGAACTGTGGAGAAAAGTAATAATGTGAATCATGAGCACAAGCATCATCATTATAAAGGGAAAAAATTAGAAGCTATGTGTCCATGGATAATCAGCAAGTACACACACCTGTGAGATATGTAGAGGGATGTCAGAGTGGGGAAGTGAACGTGAAGGACAAGCCACAAGAGGACCACGGACCACGTCAGCCATGGCTTACAATGTCAAAGTGGGGAAGTCAAGGTGAAAGACATGCCATCAAGGTACTCGTGTTATTTGATTAATGGGGAGGATACTAACATTGGTGAAACCTTGCAATTCAAATGGAACAACACGAGTTTACTCACATGTTTTTATAAGTGAATATAATTCTTTTCTATGGCCTAATATTTTATTGGATAAAAATTGGAAGAAAAAATTATCCTAATGAGATACTTTGTTTTTCCATTTGATTTTAATTAAATTGTAAAAAATATTATTATAACATTAATGATATTTCTAATGAATTAAATGTTTTTCAATTCCCAACTCCAATAAAAAGCACTCTTTGATTTGTGGTAAGGATCTTTCAAAAGTATTTAATTTGGATTAAAAAAATGGGTTATGGACTAGATTTTTTTTGGTTGAATACTAAAAATATTTAATTTGTGTTTTTGTTGTTGTATTTGGTTTACCGGGTATGTTTCTTTGTTTACTATTAAATAGTGATGAAAAGATAAAACCTAGGTGAATGGTTTCTAAATGATGTCCATGAGTGTTTCTTGTACATAATTGTAAACAATAAGGGTGGCAAATTAATTTGTTGGTAGTGTAAAGCATTAGGTGAATACCATATTAGATAGTTCATACAAAAGCTCAATGCATTGAATGTCCCATTAAATGATGTAGAATTGTAAAAGTTTCCATTGCTAGCAATATAAGAACCATCCTTTGAATATTTGCCACATCTTATATTGTAGATCTCATTTCTCATTACTAAGAAAAATGTGCATATGGTACAAGGACATATTTGATATGTGAACAATGTATCGTTTCTGAGTTATCCCACAAATGCATATATAGAATGTTATGCACTATGAAAAAACCTATAGCAACTAGTTGTGGCATATTAAGTAAAGATTCCTTTAAGCAAACATTGTCATCCAAAACCTACTATTAAAACAACCAATATACAACAATAGTAAAAAATTTCTAATTTGTCATTATTTCAGTGGAGTTCAACAATTAATAATACATTATCTTGATTTACAACAATTATAGATAATTTCCGCCGAATATCATAATGGATTCCAAAAAATTGCAATAGTCAACTAGTGACCAAACACTCAAACATGGCGTGGCACTTTGCCCATTAAAAGAGGGAAAAGAGACAATGGCGACATATTTTAATGTAAAAGAGACAATGGCGACATATGAGGTAATATGTCGACATGGCTGGAATCTATACCAACAAATAAATCCAGGTGGCGACTACTGACAGGTAGGCTTACATAATGAAGCCATTATGTCCTCATCTGGTTGTTGAATGAGAGCCAATTTGCCCACGAAGTGTTTGAAGAATGCCCTGAGGCCATCTGTCCGGCTCTTCACCGCTCTGCTCTCCAGATTTGACGATCTGAACTTTTTGGCGAAAAAGAGGGTCACCATAGTCCAATCTTCGCAGCATTTGGCTACTGTTATTTCAATAACAATTAGTGCGAGCGGCGAGCATATCTACAATCATATTTCGGGATAAAAGGAATGAAGGAAGGAGCCTTGAATTGCCGGGTATCATTCTTCTTCTCCTCTCCTTTAAACTCTGCAAATCTTCTTCTCTGGTAATATATCTGTCCATATTGCAAATATGTTAAAAGAATATAATGGAGGGATGATAGTTGTAACGAACATCATTCTCTGACAACTTTTATGTATTTTCAACATTATATGTGGTTTTATAAATAGTTTTAATTAAAAATAAATTCCATATACATGGAAAGTTTATTTTTCAGTTATAAATACCTAGTAGTTAATAGTGTCACTTTTTGAAAGCTTTTACAGTAGTTTTTTTCAGTTTAATTTCTCTAAATTCCTGTAGGAATTTATTGAAAATAGAAATTTGATGGGTAGCCTTGCACAATCAAAGTGCCCTAAGGATTTTTTAGGGTGCTGAATCTATATATATAGTCAGAAAACCAGTTTAAATAACAAAAGTCAAGATTTTACTTCAATTGTTTTCACCAAATTCCCACACTGAAATTCTAAAAAATCATACTAAAGACAACTCCTATAAATACATTATGAAATTGAATTCTAAATCATAATTTGAAAAAATAATAAGAATTATGATATATTATTAATATATATATGATTAATCCATTTTAGTTTATTATAATATATATTTATTTAATGTGTAAATTTTTATAATAAAATATCTTAAAAGTAACCAATTATATTGATTTAAGTAATTATTCTGTAAAAACATAGTATTCATATATTAAAAGTGAAGGTGAATGTGAATTATATGGTATATTGAGAATAAATATTATATAGAGAAAATGTAAATAAAATTAAGAACTCCTATAAATACATTATGAAATTGAATTCTAAATCATAATTTGAAAAAATAATAAAAAATATGATATATTATTAATATATATATGATTAATCGATTTTAGTTTATTAATTTATTATAATATATATTTATTTAATGTATAAATTTTTATAATAAAATATCTTAAAAATAGCCAATTAGATTGATTTAAGCAATTATTCTGTAAAAACATATTATTCATATATTAAAGGCTAAGGTGAATGTGAATTATATGGTATATTGAGAATATGTGAATGTGAATTATATGGTATATTGAGAATAAATATTATATAGACAAAATGTAAATAAAATTAAGAAGAAAGTATAATTTTAAAAATTTAAATTAATATAATAAAATGTGTAAAGCATGAATGTAATTGGAATAGAAATTATTACTAAAAATATTAAATATTATTAGGAATTATAAGTCAAAGATATTATTAAAGGAATTATATATTGAAATTAGTATAGGTTTATCTTTGCTATGTTTATTTTTTTTACTTATTGAAATTAGTATAGGTTTATCTTTATTATGTTTATGTCTATCTTCTTTTTTTTTTGCTAGTTTAGACTAATCCTAATCACCCACGGGTTTCGAACCGATGACCTTGCAGATAGAGTGCCTTAATAGTGCACCCCATCACTGACTGCTCTACACCACATGAGCATGTTTATGTCTATCTAAAAGTGAAGGGGTTAAATATTTTAAAGTGTAAATATTAATTTTATGTTTATTTTTGCATTTAAAAAAAATATTTAACTTGGGGAATTTAATATTTGTAGGTCTATGATTTTCTCATTATAGATTTATTTTATTGTAGGTTCATGATATTGCATGAGATATTAAATTCCTAGATATACAAATGGTTTTCTTCAATTTTCGTACTTTAAAAAAAAAAATGTAACTTGAGAGATTTGATATGATAGATTCAGAAATAGTGTGTTGCTTAATATAATCGAGATGCTTCCTTTCATTATTAACATGGAGATGCTTCCAAGGGCTTACCCTTTTTTATGGGTATGATTGTTAATATTGAGAATTGAAGGTTATGAAATAGAAAAATCACTTTCACTAGTTTAGCATATGATAACAAAAACTTGGACGAAATTACTCCAAAAATATATCTTTGGATTTATTTTCATCACAAGATTATCTAGAACTATATAATTGAGAAAATGATAAATTGAGAGTGGAAGGCATATTATGGGCTTGAAAACAATAGTAAACCAATAGGGTTTTGTCCATAAGATAAGAAAAACACTCAATTTTTCACAAATGGAGTGATTAGTGATGCAAAAGTGGGGATGGCACATGGCCACCGCCCCATGAAATTATGATAGGAAAGAACGTTTCATCATGCCCTCCCTCATTAAGTGTGGACGGAGTTCTCTAAGTACACAACAATATCAGAGTTAATTACACCCAATTGTTGCACCATCTTAGTTACCTGAACTATGTAGAGGAGGAATGTAGGAGTTGGATCCTGATTGAGGTTATGATGTATGGTAATCCATTGAAATTAGTTCTTTTAATGATGGTATGCCTTTCTCTTTCAGAGACACTCAAATGATTGGTTTAGGAGAATCTCTATTAGTGCATTAGCTTGCGATTTTATTAAGTTGTTTCCCCTTCCCTCTTCTCTTTCTTGTGTGGGAAAGCTAGTTTGGTTTCTTTTTCCATTCATAGTATGTGAGGAAATATTTAAGGTAAGACCTCCTAGTAAGAGCATGTAGGTGGAAGAGATGGAAGGTGCCTCTTTGCTAGTCCTACCTAGCATTATGAAATTTGTTCAGAAAGGTCTCACTCAACTCGGGTGTGACTCGTAAAATCTTATTTTTCCTATTTTGTGCCAATATGCTTCCAATAGGTGACGGGAAACATAATATGAAGCGCAAGGTGGATGGGTTGGGTTCTTATCAGTTTAGAGACCACATTCTGTTTGGAATTCAGTGTCAACTCATGGAGATGGAATAAAACATAATGGGGGAACATGGTTTCTTATTAGGAATGGAAGTTGTAGTTGTCGTTGCTCCTTGAATCCCATACATGAAATACGAGGAGTACGTAGAACTAATATCTGTATATGATAAAGTTATACTGACAAATGAAATACCTATTGGCCATAGTGTTTTTGGAATGCGACGATCCTAGAGATTAATTTCTTTTGTAGCTAGATGAGATCCAACTTTGGGAGAAGGAGCTAGACAAGTGTCTAACCAAAATTAAAAATCATCTTTGTACACCTCAATGCCTAGGATGCTCCACTCAAAATGGTAAGAAACCCTTAGAGGTGGAGCCAATTGACTCAACATAATTCTCATGACGTTATTAATGCTTTAATTGTTTTTTATTTTTATCTCTTACTTGTAGATATAAGAATATTATATGGTTTAAACTTGAGGGTGTTAGACATAGTTCCATTATTAATTTTGTTTACATTTCCGAAGCAAGAATTTTGAAAAACAAGAACTCAATGCAGTGCCATGAGTATGATTTCCAAATTATCCGGGACCAAGACATGCTCAAACTATCTAAACCTATAACTATTTGATAAATCAATAGAAATTTCAGTTATAGGAAAATAAAAAAAAACAATAATCTCCCATTTGAGACTCTTCTCAATCATATTATCTTATATGGTTGTGAAATTTGGCATTGCAATATATTTAGAGTTTTTTATAAAAATATAAATCAAATTAAAAAATAGTTCATCACTTACAATCTCAATATCTTATATGATTGTGAAATTTGGCATTGCAATATCTTAAGAAAATTTTATAAAAAAAATCAAATTAAAAGATAGTTGGTAACTTACAATCTCAATATCTTATATGGTTGTGAAATTTGACATTGCAATATTTTTAGAAAATTTTATAAAAAGATAAATCAAATTAAAAAATAGTTCATAAATTACAATCCCAAAATTGAGGCCAATACACCCTATACCATCCTCATAAAATTCGGTCTCCCCCACTTGAGAGAAAATTACATAGTTACCAATTTAATAAAAAGTTCAATGTATTCTCATTTTTATAGGTAATATTAATAGCTATTTTTATTTCATTTCAAAAAAAGTGCTACTAAGAAAAATATTTTCCTTCTCAAAATTAAAAAAAATACAAAATTTTACAACCAACACATTATTACAATAAAATATCAAATAATTTTTTTTTAATTCAAATAACAAAACAGAAATAAATGTTTATGGGCTTAACAACTAAAACCATTTTATACAAAAACTTGTATCAAAACTAAAAGTGGTGCTAATAGCACTCTCTTTCTTTGATATTAAAATAATAAATATTATTTCGAACTATAGCGTTGATAAATGCAAATGTCATGAATTGAAACCATGAAACCAACATTTAAATCAAAACAAGATAATTTTGTCATGTCATTTTTTTAAATTTAAAATTACAACACTATGAAGATCTCCATCCAAAAATAAGATATTATTGCAAAAATAAACAAAACATATATATTAAAATTATATAATATTTTTTTAAATACATTAAAAAATATGGAATCTTAATATTAAATCAATAATATTAAATATAGTAAACCAAAAAAAAATTCTCTCGACATTTCACTTGAGGAAAAAAAAAACTAAAAACTAAAAAAAAAAAAAAAAAAAATTAATGGAGCTATTCTTATAATCATTTTAATTAAAAGATAAAAAACAAGTACAATACTATAAAGAGGTAATGAAACCTAATCTAAAATATCAAAATTACTTTCTGAAAATATAGTAAATGAAAAAGAATTGTCCACTTTATAAGACTTAAAAGATTTTTTTCTTAAATTATCCTCGCATATTAAATTACAATTTCAAAATAATTACAATCTTAAACTTCATAAATCAAATTGTGATTGATCTATGAATATTTCTCTTAAGAAATACATAAATAAAATTCTAAAATAAAATCATTTGATATTTGATTTTAACTATCCATTAAAATATTAAATTAATTTTTGACAATAGAGTGATGAATAATATAGTAATTTGATTTCGGTGATAGCACATTTCAAAACCAACATTTTACATTGATTCAAGTACCTAATGATTCAGAGTATTGATATTGATATTTTGAAAGTAAATATGAATTATATTGTATATTTTTAAATAACTTGAAAATCTTTTCATATTATATATTAAGATTAAATAATTTAAATATATATATATATATAATCTTTTTCATAAAGCTCGTATGACAAAACGACCTATTTCTATATTATGTCAATAAACAAATAAATGTGAGGCTTGCTTAACAAAATGAACAAACTCTATATTATTTATTTGAACTTAGTAATAAGGTGCTCATGTATTGTGCTAAATATCTATGTTACATTAAATATCTATGACCACCACATTTTCCATATGTACATTTATTGTGAACAACGAGTTTTTTATTTTATTTTTGTAAACTTGGCAGTGCCTCGCTATTCATTCATCTAAACAAAATTGCAGGTTACATTAATATATGTACTTGATGACCTCAACCTGCCCATAGGAAACTAGGTTTGTTGGCCATCTCAGAGAGTTATACGCCAGCCAAAATTGAAAAAGTTTGAATCTGTCTCTAGCTATCTTAACAGATGTATTGTCTATCTTAGCATCTATTGACATAAAAAAAAGGTAAATGATATCAGTTGTCTGCATACCAACAAAAAAAAAAAATTATCCACTAAACTCAGTCATTAGATGATTCAATGGGTGCCGAGTCCTTGACACTTGACCCGGGCATGTCAGTCTGGTACATGTTCTGAAGCTGCCTATCTATTCATCCAAGGTGGACGTTCTAATGATGCTATTGGAGGTGAATCTCATGGATGTCCCTGCGAATTTCTGCTAAAATGGAGGAAGCCTTCGGATCTCCTCCGATATCTTGAACTGTAACAATTGATTTAGCTAGTAAACACTTCAAAGTCTAGTAAATATGAATAGATTGCTTAAAAAGTGATAATCTACCTCTGGTATTCCCCGAACCAATCAAATTTGGATCCATATCATTCTTAGGGATGTATTTCTCTACCTTGGTTTTAAGATATTGTTCCCATCCATAAATGAAATATTTCACATGGCAGGTGTCCCTTCTCCATATGCTTGGAAAAGGTTCTCCATGATTTTCTTCCGGGATTTCCTTCCCCTTCTACATGGCCCCTTTTTGGCCTTACCTTTATCCTTTCCCTCCCTTCTTATAGACTGCACTTTAACCATTTTTATCTAGACTTGGTCTCCCATGCACTGAGCGTTCACCCATATCCACACTGGGGTTCTCCTCGGACATTCAATGGCCTAAGGGTGAGATATGCTAGGAATACCTACAGAAGGAGACAAAATGACAATATTGAAATCAAATATATAGTTTAGAATAATATCCTGCTTGTTGGGAGACAGTAACATCCTCTCAAACTACCCTGAGAGTATTACCCTCTTCTCAACTATGACAGTTCCAAAACCTGTGCCTCGCGAACGTGCCGCAACCTTCTAGTTATTATTATACTTCCCCTTCTCAGCATTGATCACAAACAGCAAGACAAAGACCAAACAATAAATGACCCCGATAAACTGAACAGTTACTACCATGCAATCCTAGAGTAAAATAGACTTAACCCCCCCCAAATAACAACCCGAAAGTTGACACGTTGATCAAAATTTCCTAGATTCTTCTAACAATATAAATAGAACCTCTAACCCCCATGTTTCCCCATAATTTACTAACATTATCAAATGAGCCTCTAACCCCAAAATTTTCATTGAGAGACATGCATGCGATTTTGAATAATTGCCTTGCAGAATTGAGATAGTGACAGGAAGGAGTTTGAAATTAGCCTACAATGTTGTCAACCTAACCATGAGAACTATAGGAATTTCTAGTAGAACTTTGAAAATTGTAAGTAGGACCATGAAAAGGACTTTCAAAATAATGAAGACGAGAAAAAGGGATGTGAAACTAACATGCAGATCCATGAATTTGGCATGCAAGTGTCCAAAAAAGATATAAAGTGTTGTAATCTTAACATGCAGGACTATTCAAGTTGCATGCAAGTTGAGGAAGGCAATTAGATTGACAAAGGCCAAAGCTTTGAACCGTCGCCTCCTTTGCAATTTCCATGCTGAGGAGATGGAACGAAACACAACCAGCCAAATTAAGAACAATAATGGAATCAGAAGAGGTAACCAGGGCAGGGGTTCAAAAAAAAACCCCCAATAATTAGACAGGCAGGAACTATCAACCTTCACAAGCAACGTCAAATTCCTCTTAGACATAACATCTTTCATGAAAAAGTTCATTACTGAACCACGGTGGTACGAATTCATTCCAAATAAAGGACTCAGAATCGAAGCATACGAACCAAAACTTTTCATCATCGCAGAGACTATTATATTGAGGGAGAAGCTAGATACATACCTAGGGAGACGACACACGGAAGTTTCCAGTTCCTTCAACTGTTCACCTACCCTCTTCCTAGCTTCCTTCGTAACCTGCTCAACAATGATCTAGTAATGGGCAAACAGAATGTTTTTATCCTACCTCCACTTCCTCTCGTGCTAACATTTCCCCCAGATCCTTCTGACAATCCTTGATGTCTACGATACACCTTAAATGTAGTCATTACTTGGCGTGGATGGAGCCGATCGCAATTGTCACCATGTGTGATCGCATTTACACTGTGTGGCCCGCATGGCCTATTGCCACGTCATGCCTTCCACTTCCCACTTGGCACCTCGATCGGGGAACAAGTTATTTATTTTTAAATACAAAATTTTCCTTAAATTAAAATTTTGAGATGGTTCATTTTAGAAACTCTAATAAAAAACTTATTGATTATACTTAAATTAAATCTAAATTTACTATGACGAATCTTCATAAAATTTATACAAAATTTGTCCATTTTTAAAAAATACAATTAAAAAACTAATAATATTTATAATATTTCTCATAGTTCTACTTAAACCAAAATTCCATCTTATCAGCAGGTTTCATGAGTATTAAAACATTGAAATAAAATTGTTTTCATCAAATAAATCATAAAATTTAGTTTCGCCAAATTTGCACCAAGATGATCACAATTGTGTTGATTTACATAGTACTTTTTAAATTCTACATTGGCTATGATTAAATAATATAATTTAATAGTTAGAAAAACTCAAAAAAGCTCTAAAATTATAGGCCATTTAAAAATCCCAAATAAAAATGTCTATAAAAATGTCTATAATTTAGCATCAAACTAATCAACATAGATCCATCTTAAGTATGGATATAACATAAGCAGAGCAATCAAATTTCTTCACATGCAAATTTTTTTAGAGGGCAAAATATAACATATTATTTTTAATTGTTTAATTGCATTTTTGAATGCTAAATAGAGTATCTATAGGATAAATGATTTAATAGAGTATTTTTGAAAGTATAAGATTTAAACATCTTACTGAAACATTTTTTTAATTTCTAATTACTTTACAACATATTCATTTTTATTATTATTATAGCACGTCATTTTTCTAATTAATTTTTTTTTTTTAAATTAAAGGGAATAGACGACACAAACTTACACATCCCCTCATACCAGGATATTTAAAAAAACATAATTTTATTCTAAAGGTAATGGACTGGCAGACAAACTTGCACATCCCCTCATACAGGGTTTTAAAATAAGACTCAACAAAAAAAAGAACAACAAATCCCAACATACAAAGCCATGATAACATCCCTGCGAGTAGGTGAAAGCATCAAGCGATAAGAGCACGAAAAATGGCATGAGCGGCAACACATCGATCTTGAGCCGCACCAAGGCGAACACTGGTGGAACAAAACTCGAGCAGGCTGCACAACAAACCATGAACACCACAGAGAGCCAGAAATAAAACTAGACGCTAACATTGTTGTAAGAGAAGAAAACCCCAGCCACGGAGAAGGATGGAGACACAAAATATAGGGTTGAGGCCGCTGGGTTCACCCTAGATAATTAAAATTATAATGATTTTAAAATATTTATTAATCTATTAATAAATATTAATAACAAAATTTAAAGAATTTTAAATAATCTCTTATTTGATAAATTTAATAAAACAAACCAGGCTTCAAATTAACGAGGCTTCAAATTTGCTAAAAAAAACAATGGAAATTTCTGTGAAATTTTAATAAAATTTAGCAGAGATTTTGGAAAATAAATCCACATTATAGCGGTCAATGTTCAATATTTTGAGTGCTTCAAGTGCTTTTGAAAGTGTTAATCCATTTCCACCATAAAAAAACAGGATTCAAGCAATGTTCCACGGGGACCCCAGGGTCGGGTGCACACACCCCTCGCACCCCACGCACCCAAGATGGGGAGTCTACTAGGGGTGTGTTTCCCCACGCACCCTTTTTGGGGGGTCTTGGGGAGACGCAAGGGGGTACGTTTCCCCAATGCGGGGGACGAGACTCCCCAAAAGGGGTGCGATTGGGCATCCACTCTCGAAGGAAAGGAGAAGCTAGTTGCAGTGCACAATTCTCTATGTCTTGCACATAGGAAGACACCACAATATCGAAGGAGACCGACAACACGATGGGAAGTGGATCGAGAGGATAGTGCACAGATAGATGATGAGGATGGACCAAATGAGCTGCAGGATAGTTTGGTTGGAGTTTCGTTGGTTACTCAAGAGAGTGACTCTGACTCAGATAACGACATTCTCGTTGATGGTCTCAATGACTTCATGGAGTAGATGGATGTAGAGGACCAATCATTGAGATTGAGTCATTGATGTCGATTTTATTTTCAGTGCTCATTATCCATTTTTACTTTTCAGTTTTAACTTTTGAGTTATGACACTAGATATTGATGACCTGAGACCAATTCTTGAGAAAAAAATAGCCAAATTCTAACTATTATTTAGCCATTTTAATTTTTGTGTAAATAAATAATCCCCATAACTTTATAGAAATCATAATTCCACCCACAATGTCACTCTTCCTAAGAGGGTTTAATGATCAACCCTAGCCTCGCCCAACTGACAACCCATCGAAACCGACTTTCACCGAACAGTCAAGTGCGACGAACCGACTACAACCAAGAAAATCGCACCTTCACCCAACATTCAAACATGACGTGGCAGTTACAGGCTACTAAAAGCGTGAAAAAGAAGAGGGCAATCTATGTGCTAATATGTCGACATGGTAGAGGGAATCTATTCCCCAAATAGATCCAATCTATGTGCTAATATGTCGACATGGTAGAGGGAATCTATTCCCAAAATAGATCCCACGTAGGCGCCGACTCACAGGTCGGCTCACAGAATGTAGTCATTATGTGCTCATTCATTTGGTCACTGCCAACGACTTATTACTTCACTTGCAGACCTTCTGCTCTCCTTCTTCCTCTTCCCATGGAGTCGTTGAAGGAAACTCTGATGCTGTCTGTTCGGCTCTCCTCCGCTCTGCTCTTCCGCAAGCCACTCTCCAGATTTGACGACCTCATCTTTCTGGCCCAAAAGATTTTCCTCATAGTGCAGTCTGCGCTACATTTGGCTCCGGTTATTTTTAGTACGAGGCGGCGCTCCGATTCAACAACACGCATATCGACTATCGTAGTAGTCCGGAGATAAAAGGAATGAAGAAAGGAGGTTTGTGTTAGCGGTATTCTTCTTCTCTCTTTCAAACTTTGGAAAATCTTCTTGTCTGCCAATATATCTGACATTGTTGCAAATATAATGAAGAAGATTCTAGAGGGTTGACAGTTTTTTTTTTTTTCTGTAGGATGTCATTCGTGGTTATTGCACCCTTTGAGAATGTTCTGGCGAGTTTCAGTTGATCTGGGTAGCTTATGTTTGTTGTAACGAACATTATACCCTGGAAGGTTTGAGGGAAATGGTAGGTTGAGAACTTGGTATTGGTTTCTATAAATTTTGTTCAATAAATACGAAATAAACAAACATACTGAACATTAAAATAACAGGGTGATCCAATACTCATTGGTTCATTCTTTTCTTTTCTATCCATTAATGGTGAAGAGAATCTCATGAGAGTAAATGGTAAATTTTAAAAGTTGTTCCGTTTAATAAATATATCTTACTTATTGTAAATTCTATGATGTTTTGGAAATTTAATGGACACGAGCTCCAAAATTTGCAATGGACATACATTCAAGCAATAGATCCATTACTTCTTTGTTCATTTTTTTTCTTATCTATCCATTAATGGTGAAGAGAATCTCAAGTGACTAAATAACCAATTTTAAAAGTTTTTATGTATAATAAATATATGTTAGTTATTACAAATTTTTGAATATTTTGGAAATTTAATGGATACCCTTTTTAGAAATTGCAATAGATGTAAATTTAAGCTATATCTACTAGCATAAATTTATTCAATTCTATATTTATGATGGATTGATAGGAATCAATTCCTTTTACATGAAAAATCTTTCTAATTTACAATGGACATAAGCTCAAGTTACAATTACTAACATATATTTATTTTTACTTTGCATTTATCATGGATTGATGAGATCAAATCCCTTTACATGCAACCATGTTGTAAATCCCCTTACATGCAACCATGTTGTAGAGAAGAAAGTTTCATAAAATATTTCAGGTCATATCTAATTCATTATGGAAATGGAAAATGAAAACTCTCTTATCTTTTTGCATGTTATTATTTCCCATCTATCCAATAGTATTTTTACCCACTAAGTTTATAGGAAAAAGACCTAGGATGAACAATTTTTTCATGCTCTCTCTCACCCAACTAAAAAATTTATCATTTTAAAAACTCTCTAATTGAACAATCCAAATCCCTTGCTCCTCCTTTCTTTCACAAAGAGAATTCCCACTCACAAAAGTCTGTGTGGCCAATGGTTATTCAATCTTTCAATGATACAAGACTTTTTTCTTAACTCACCCATTTAAATCTAAAAAAAATCCTTTTTGTTTCCTACCTCTAGCCCTAATATTTGTTATTTATATGCAAGGTACAACACACCATATTTCTAAGATTTTGGCAAAAAGGAATATCAAAACTCTCTTTAAACCCTACAAATCCCTTAAACAATTATTCATAATTTCTAAGGATAAATTTAAACCTATGCTTAGACCAGGAATCTATCAATTTCTTTACTCCTATAGCAAATCTTATATAGTCCATATTGGTAAATCCTTCAAAGTTGATCTCAAAAAATATATGGTTAACATTGGTCACAACTACATTTCCAAGTTATTTATTAATAAACACTTTTAGTCATTGTTAAACACTTATTCAACTCTAAACTTTGTGTTCTTTCTTATCAACCAAAATACTTACTATAAAACCCCCTAATTAATCCAATGTTAATTGAGAAAACATTCTACTCATCTTAATAAATTTATATCATTTGAAAATATATATTCATTATTTTAATAAAAAAATGCCCTATAAATCTTAGCCAATATAAGATGTTTAGTGTTTTGATTTCTTGCTATTATTTTTTACATTGGTCACTAGTACATTTCATGTATTCTATTTAAATTTGAGTAGAATAATAATACTTGGAGATTTTTGAAACTTAGTTCACCATCTCTACTCAAGTTCTTCTTCTATGGATTTAAAATTAAAAATCGCCTTCAAAAGAATATATTCTTTCTTATTGACCACACACTATTTCATGCCTTAAGAAATAATAACAAGGAAGCTAACCTCCTTTTGAATAAAGGCACCACAATGAAGCCTGACAACCTCATTGTCAATGAAAGGGTGGGGCATTACCCAATGTCTTAGCTCTATATTTCAATACACTTGGTAGGGATAGACAAGGACACATCTTTCTCATGTTAGTAAGCATGCAAAGGAGAGTTGGTGGTGTCATTTAATTAGTACGTAAAGGATTACATGTTGAGATTCAACAAGATGATGAAGCTTAGTGAAAATTAGTCACCTTCACTAAGTGGGCCTCTAGGCTATTTTTAGGTGCAAGTCTATTTTTAGACCATGTCTATTTTTAGACATGGTGATCATATTTCAAAAGTTGCAGGATGTTATCTGTGGATGGTTGGTCAAGTTGGAAAAATAGATGAAATTCTATTTTTAGAAGATTAGGCAAAGTCTCTTTATAGATCGTCGATCTAAAAATAGATGTGTCGATTATTATTATCCCTTAATAATAATTAGACTCTAAATATCAACTTATTCTCTTAGAGCACTTAAATTTCAGTATACAGATTTGGCAAATCAGTGGGTTGAAGGAATTATGCAATTCCTAGGGTTTATTGGTGGCTCATGGATGGAGGACTCAGTTAGAAATGAAGTGGCAAAGTTATGACAGAGTTGGAAGAGTAGTTTATGGAGTTTTTATTCAGTTTAACTCAGTTATTGGAGTTAAACTCAATTGAGCTAGTTGTATCTAGTCGAACTGAAAGATACACTAGTGAGAGTTAAGTGAATTAATTAGTTAATTATTTCACAACTATTAAATCACTAACAATTGAACAGAAACAATAGTTAACTATAGTGCATGTCAGTTCCAGTGGAAACCCAATGGAGAGATAGGTGAAAGGTCAAGTTGGACTATTCGTTGTGACTATAGTGATGCATTGATTGCACCACGCACTCATTGGAGTTGCCAATGAGGATTACGCAGTGCAAGCAAGGTATATTTGAATTCATTCAGGGGTCTTCTTCAGCAGGGATTGTGCAGTGGAGGCAAGCTATCAGGTGGCAAGAAATTAGTGCATGGATTTGCATATTTCTTCTGATTAGTGCGTGATGATTGATTATATTGAGATCTTGATGTACTAAGCTTTGTATGAGATTGTTACATGATCTCCATGATACATAATATATGATAGTTGAGGTTTTTAGCTTCAGGATTTCTCATTAAACAACTATGTTATGTGTGATTATTTTTATTGCTTCATGTGTTTGTAATTGAGTTTTTAAATTTCTGCAAAATATTAATAGTGGAAGGATTCTATATTTAACAAGAAGATAAATATTTTTAGATCAGGAGAATTTGGATATATACATGCATCTTGTATATAATTTCTACATGGTATCATAATAGTGTTAATTCTTGAAGATTTCAATTGTGAAGAATTGTTGAGTTTGTGCTGGTGGACAATTCGAATTTGCTTGAGAAAATTCTTGGTGCAATAGCTGAGTATACATTGAAATGTCTTTCAATGTGTTGCGATTGGAGTATGCCCTTGATGGCAGCTCTAATTACATATCCTGGAAGGATAGGATGGAGGCGGTGCTGGAGGATAATGGACTGAAGGAGTTCATCGATAGTGATGTTCCTAAGCCTGGATCTAGCAATGCTGCATTACTTGATGCATGGAAAAAGAAGGTAGCAAAGACAAGAAGAATTTTGCTGGACGGTGTGAAGGACCATATTGTGTCGAGCTTTCATGGGAAAGCCACTCCATTTGAAATGTGGAAGGCTTTGATAGATTTGTTCCAAAGCAGCAGCGACTAGAGGAAGTTGGCGCTGAAAGATAAGCTTAGAAAAATAAAAATGGAGAAGGGTGACAGTATTCCAAAATATCTCACGAATTTTTTCCACTGTAGGGATGAACTGGGAAGTGTGGGGATTACTATTGATGATGAAGACTTCGTGAGATTGGCTCTCCTTGGGCTTCCGAAGAGTTGGCATAGCTACGAAGACTCTGTCAATGCATGGGAGAAACTTCCGAGATGGGAGCGACTTTGGTCGGATCTTGTGCAGGAGGAGATAAGGCGAAGTAACAAGGATGGCTCTTCATCGAAGAATGAAGATGAAGAGAATTGTGCTTTGGCTGCCAAAGCAAGGAAGGGGAAGGGGAAGAAATCCCATTCAAAATCCAAGGCTAAAGGCAAGAAGCAGGATTTGTCCAAGGTGAAGTGTTTTCACTGTCACGAACATGGGCATTGTTGAGTCTCAAATCTGCATCTTTTCCATACACTTTTCTATACCTTTTTCATCCACCCGAACCTCCCAAGTTGTCAATATCATTATATATTAATTGCAAAAGAGCATCTAACATGGTTTTTAACTATATTTTTGTGTCTGCTGTTTGATTTAGATTTTGTTCATCTAGCTGCGGAATCTTGCCACTTTCCGTAGCTGCTGCAACTTTCCGCAGCCATTTTGTGAAACTCTATGTTACAGGTGTCTACAGGAAAAACGAGCCACATGGGCAAGTCTGAAATGATGTGGACATGGATCATGTCCTATTGGCTCGAGCAAATCCATCTAAAGAGGTTGCGGTCAAAGGTGTCCAAATGGAAGTCAACCGTAGAGTCCCACGGTGACAGGACTCTGTTTCGTGTCACGTGAAGGTTCATATGGCCGTTTTTGAATTGCGGGAGACAAATCAACATCTGTACACGGCTCCATAGCCGAATTCAAACATCCACTCCTCATAGATTTACTCTTCAATACGGCCATGATCCTAGATCTGTGGACGTAATGGTCTACGTGTTCTCCATCAGCATAAACTTTAGGAGTCAGTTATATTTCTTTTGTTATAAATAACGCGTTTGTATATGCATATTAGATTAGTCTCGATTAGTCTGGAGATAGCTCTGTAATGTAATTGCCACTGTGCCGTAATATCACCTTTCTGTTATGACTGCATATTAATATAAGAAGATTGTTTCCAAACGTAATTCGTACTTGAAGATTGTTGCCAAGGCTGGTGTAGAGGGCCCCTGCACTTGCCAAGGTTCTGTGCATTATTGTATAGTTCTTGTTTTATTTCTTTAAAGCTCATTGTACCATAATCCATTCACATGTTTATACATTGCATCTTTCATGGTATATATGCTTCATTTCTGTTTATAATCTTTCATGCTTTCCATTTTACTTCTGTCTTTCATGTTTTATGTTATTGTTAAACTGATCAATGTTCTTGTTTCAGGTTATAAATAGGCAGCCCGGGCATTTGCATAACTTTTTGACTAATGACATGGAATTAACATTGTTCTGCTGCTAATTTTTTTTTCTTAGTTTCTGTTTAATTTCAGTACTGCTTTGTTTAATTCAGTTTTTCTTATTTGCTTCAGTAGTTAAATTTAGATATATTAAACTGCTCATAACATCTTCAGTTGCCTCCGAAAGCCACAGCTGGACTGATGGTGAGGGATTGTATTATGAAATGTGTAGTTTGGTATTAGTTTCCCTTCTGCAAATTTAGATATATTAAATTGTGCATGACATCTTCAGTTGCCTCCGAAAGCCACAGCTGGACTGATGGTGAGGGATTGTATTATGAAATGTGTAGTTTGGTATTAGTTTCCTTTCTGCAAATTTAGATATATTAAATTGTGCATGACATCTTTAGTTACCTCCGAAAGCCACAGCTGGACTGATGGTGAGGGATTGAATTATGAATGTATGGTTTGATATTAGTTTACTTTCTGCAAGTTAGATATCAGTTACTCAAGTTGTTTTTGGTTACTTCCGAAAATCATAGCTGGACTAATGATGAAGGATCAAAAGACAAGTTGATGTAAATTGATTTAGATTTACTTTATTGCAGCTTTTGGATTTCTTTCAGCATAATTTATTTTGTGTTTAGACAGCAGCAAGAATAGTTTGGTTTCATGCTCACTAGTTCACTGTTTTGATTTATTAGACTAGCAACACCTTTTCATTTCAGCAGCACATTTTCATTTCCTTTCAATTTTTGTCATTGTATGTTTCAAATTCCTTTTTAAGCTTCAAGTTGGTAAATCATTATAGAGGATATCATTTCCTTGAACAAACATAACCATACTTGTTTTCATTTTAGAATTTCCATTTCATCTTAGAAAACCAAAAACGACAAAAAGTTAAGAGATAGGTTATCTTGCACATATAGTGTGCCGCACTTCATCAGCTTACGAATCCCGGATTGACAAATTAAATGTAGAAATTTAGGACACACTAAATTGACCAAACATTTTGGCGCCGTTGCCGGGGAAGTGTAACTAGGTAGCCAATTTCTTAAAAAAAAAAAAAATAATAAAAGAAGGGAAAACTTGATAACTTCTTGAAGTATGCTCTCCTCTTGCACCTAGTGTGATCTGGAGGATCAGAAAAGAGAGTTATTGGTTTAGTAATTTCTTAAGTATGCTCTCTTCTTGCACCTAGTGTGACCTGGAAGATCAGAAAGAGAATTATTAGCCCAAATTTTTAAAAAATAAAAAAAAAATGATGACATGCATAGAGCAAGAGATTCTAGGGGAAGGTTTATAGGGATATCATTTCCTTGAGCAAACATAACCATACTTGTTTTCATTTTAGAATTTCCATTTCATCTTAGAAAACCAAAAACGACAAAAAGTTAAGAAATAGGTTATCTTGCACATATAGTGCACCGCACTTCATCAGCTTATGAATCCCGGATTGACAAATTAAATGCAGCAATTTAGGACACACTAAATTGACCAAACATTTTGGCGCCGTTGCCGGGGAAGTGTAACTAGGTAGCCAATTTCTTAAAAAAAAAAAAACATAAAATCATAAAAGAAAGGAAAACTTGATAACTTCTTGAAGTATGCTCTCCTCTTGCACCTAGTGTGATCTGGAGGATCAGAAAAGAGAGTTATTGGTTTAGTAATTTCTTAAGTATGCTCTCTTCTTGCACCTAGTGTGACCTGGAAGATCAGAAAGAGAATTATTAGCCTAACTTTTTAAAAAAATAAAAATAAAAATAAAAAAATGACATGCATAGAGCAAGAGATTCTAGGGGAAGGTTTATAGCTAAAGCCAAGAGTTCAATTTTCACAACTCCATCTTCTTCAAGGCATAGACCAGATTCACCACCATCTACCCCTAGCCTTAATATTTTTGGAAGTCAAGGAACAGTTGAATTAGAGGATTCTCCTATACCACCTACTAAAACCCATTTAGAAAACAAAGAGACTCTCTCTCATCCTCCTTTGGTAGAAGAACTAGAGGACTTTAAGGACTCTAAAGAAACTATCATGGCAGAGGAAGTAATAGATGGAGGTAGAGGTAGAGGTAGAAGAGGAGGAAACAATGGAGACAACAATGGTGAAGGAAATAATGGAAGAAATAGGGAAGGAGACAACTTGTTTGGATTCCCTATAGTTGATGAGGAAACTCATACGACGATGAAAAACATCTCACCATCTGTCCTCCCCAACTTTTATGGATTGCGAAGTGAGGATCCTGAAACATTTCTGTTTGAGTTTGAAGTCGTGTGCCGAACCTATGACTATATGGAAGACTCTCAAAAACTCAAACTGTTTCCTTCAACTTTGAAGGGAGCTGCTTTGAAATGGTTCATGGGATTAGCTACTCAATCTATTATGACTTGGAATGATATGAAACAAACATTTTTGGATAGATACTTGGACTATTGTATGCCCACCAATCACAAGGATGAGGTATTCAAAATGATGCAAAAAGAAGATGAAAATTTGGAAGACTTACTTGAAAGATTTCAATACAATTTGAAAAGAGAAAAGATGAGCAACTTAGATGATGAAACCTTGAAAACCCTCATATTAAAAGCCATTAGAGATGAATGGATAGATATTTTAAACATGATGGGGAAAGGAGACATTTCTCAACTCCCACTTCGTGACATAACAGAACTATGTGTCCATTTCTCAAGAGGAAAATCTAAAACAGGAAAAGGGCCTAGGGATCCTTCTCTTATTAGGGCTAACAAATCTGCAACTGGATCAGTAAGTAGGGCAGAGATTGGTAACATGCTTGATGAATTCAAAATTGATATCTTAGGGAGCCTTAGTGAACAACTAGACACCCTTAAAATCCAAAACAAGCAGAAAGCAGAAACAGACGCTTTAGCCATCTTTTGTCCAAAATGTAGGAAGAAACATGCTTTAAGGGAATGTCCCTTGGATGCAAAAGTTGTAGAAACATGTATTATTTGCTCAGAGAATCATGAGATCAAGGATTGTCCTTCAATTCCTGGACTCAAAGCTGTTTTTCAAGAAGACCCAAATTCAGTAGAATCTCTCTGTTTTGTTGCAAGAAGACCTTGGCGGGGACAACAAACTCAAGGGTTTAACAACCCTATGAATTTTCAAACCCCACCAAGTTGGAATCCTTGGCAACAACCTTGGCCCCAACATCAGAATCCATATCAACCATGGGTACAAGGGATGCAAAATCCTTATGGGAGATTTGCTCAATTTTATCAATATCCTCCATCTTTTCAAAATCAACAAGCTCCACAACTTCCAAATGTAAATCCACAACTTTCATTGCCATTTCCACAACAACAACCTTCTCAAAAAAATCCAAATCCTCAACTCATGCTCCCATACCAAAAAAATACAAATCAACTTCCAGCTCAACCATTTCCAAATCCTAACAATAAAAATCCTCAGAATACTTACATGGTAGAAGGACAACAATTTCCTACCTATATGATTGTTCCTCTCAACGATGTACAACTCAGATCTGGTAGAGTTTTAGAAAAACCTTCTATAGATATTCAAGAGCAAGATACCTCTGAGGAGGATTCTCTTCAAGTCAATAAGGGTTCTGAGGAAGAATCTCTTCAAAATTCAAGCATTCAAAAAGAAAAAGAAAAGTTAACCTCCACAACTCCTATAGTTGAGCAACCTGCATCTTTATCTATACCTCCTTTTCCTGAAAGACTACAAATTGACAAGGAGGTGGAAAAACAAATCTTGTTGCCTAACTATGAATTTCTAGATGAATTGAAGAATGTTTGTATCAAGATTCCCTTGCTACAAGCCATTCGAGAAATTCCTATTCTAGCAAAAACCATAAAGGAGTTGAGTTTCAAAAGACCGGGAAGGAAACTAAAAGACACAAGAAGAATCCACCTGGTAGGAAAGATTGTAGATATTATGATGGGAAAAATTACCATGCAGAAGTATGTAGATCCAGGAAGTCCAATTGTCAAGACACATATAAACGGGATAGAAATTCCAAACACATTGATTGACTTAGGGGCTGCTATCAACATTATGAGTAGACAAACTATGGACCAGCTAAAACTTCCTAACCTTATTTTTACACCTACTTTACTGCAACTTGCAGATCGATCAATTATTAAACCAGATGGTGTATTAGAAGATATTTCAGTCTCCTTAGATTCTTGGGAATATCAGGTAGATTTTATGATTTTGACTCCCAAGAGTAATCTAGGAGGGCACCCACTTATCTTAGGAAGACCTTGGCTAGCCACAGCTGATGCTTTTATTAGTTGTAGATATGGGGATATGTACATTTCTAATGGTAATTCGACAAAGAAATTCAATTTGTATCCTCCAGCAAAAGCAATTACAGAAGTAGGAGACAATGAATGGGTCAATGATGAGGACACTATACAACCTGTCTTTACCATTTCTGAAATCAGTGAGGATAGTCAAATTCTGAACACATTAGAAAATTTTGAGACATCTTCAGAATATGACCCCACACAATTTCAGTTGGAATCCGACATAGAATATTTATCATCAAGACAAATGTCTCTTTACTCTATGGAAGAGTTTGGTAGTTCTACTATTGAGATTTTTCCAGGAAAAACATTGAATATCAACAAACATTTGGAAGAATCACAACAAGAAGAACTAACCAAAATCTTGCAAAAACATTCTACTGCATTTGCATGGGAGTATACTGACATGAAGGGTATTGATCCTAAGACTTGCATCCATCACATCTATATTGAGGAAAACAATAGACCAATCAGACAACCTCAAAGAAGGATGAATCCAAATCTTAGGGAGATAGTGAAAGAAGAGCTCCAAAAACTTCTCAATGTAAACTTCAATTATCCAATTTCAGATAGCCGATGGGTTTCTCCTTTGGTTATAGTACCTAAAAAGAATGGTAAATGGAGGGTATGCATTGATTACAGGGAATTGAACAAAGCAACTTTGAAGGATCACTTTCCTTTGCCTTTTATTGATCAGGTATTAGATACATTAGCAGGTACAAAGTACTTTTCATTTTTGGATGGTTTTAGTGGCTATAATCAAATTCAGGTAGCACCTGAAGATCAAGATAAGACCACATTTACTTGTCCATGGGGAACTTTTACCTACCGAGTGCTTCCTTTTGGGTTATGTAATGCACCAGCAACATTCCAAAGAGCAGTACTAGGAATTTTTTCTGATCTAATCCATGATTGTGTAGAGGTTTATATGGATTATTTTACAGTTTATGGTAATTCATTTGAAGAGGCATTAGAAAATTTGGAAAAAGTTCTTATAATATGTAAAGAAACAAACCTTTCATTAAGCCATGAAAAATGCTTTATGATGTTTACTGAAGGGATTGTTTTAGGACATCATATTTCAGGAGATGGGATTAAGGATGATAGATCAAAAGTTGAAGTCATCTCCAAGTTGCCTATTCCAAATTGTCAAAGAGATGTTAGAAGTTTTCTAGGATTTACTGGTTACTATAGAAGATTTATAGAAAACTTCACTAAAATAACATCTCCACTCTTCAAATTGCTTACAAAAGACTATGAATTTAAATGGGATCCTGATTGTCAATCAGCCTTTGAAACTTTGAAAACAAGAATATCTGAAGCACCTATCTTGAGAGGACCAAATTGGAAACTCCCTTTCCATATTTCTACGGATGCTTCAGATACAGCTCTAAGAGCTGTGTTGGGTCAAAAAGATTTAGTTCCTTATGCCATTTATTATACCGGTAAAAATTTGACTCCCACAGAGTTGAATTATACTGTGACTGAAAAAGAGTTTTTAGTTGTTGTTCATGCAATTAATAAGTTTAGACATTACATAACAGGCTATGAAACTTTTATTCATACTGACCATTCTGTAATTAGATATTTAATGAACAAACCTGTTACTAATGGCAGAGTGACAAGATGGCTTTTACTTTTGCAAGAATTCAATATTACTGTGTTGGATAGACCAGGAAAACAGAATACAGTAGCTGATTTCTTGTCTAGGATTCAGAATACTAAAGAAGATTCTCCTGTAGAGGATAAGTTTCCTGATGAATACTTGTTTGCGGTAACTATTAAAACTCCTTGGTATGCAGATATTGCTAACTATTTGGTTACAGGGAAACTACCTTCACATTTATTTCCAAGTGAAAAACGAAAAATTATTTAGGAGAGTTCAAAATATTCATGGATTTCTAACGAATTGTTTAAAACAGGGCCAGATCTTGTGATCAGAAGATGTGTCGGGGAAGATGAAATGCCTGATATTCTTAAGGCATGTCATGATGAACCATGCGGCGGACACTTTGCAGACAAAAGGACGGCCTATAAAATCCTCTCTTTAGGATATTATTGGCCTTCCCTCTTCAAAGATGCAAAACAATATGTCAAAAGGTGTGACAGCTGCCAAAGAGTAGGGAAACCTACCCTTTCAAATGAAATTCCACTGCAAACACAGGTACTCATTGAACCCTTTGAAAACTGGGCTCTAGATTTCATTGGACCTATTAATCCACCATCCAAGCAAAAGAAGTATATATTGGTTTGTACTGATTATGTTACTAAATGGGTAGAAGCCAAAGCATTAGTATCTGCTACTGAAAATTCAGTTGTTCATTTTCTTTATGAGGATATTTTTACTAGCTTTGGTGTTCCAAGAGAAATTGTGACAGATCAGGGGAGCCAATTCACATCCAATTTGGTGGAGAAGTTGATGGAAGAATACAAAATCAAGCACAGAAGATCTACTCCTTACCATCCACAAGCAAATGGTCAAGTGGAGTCCACAAACAAAGTTCTTGAAAGTATCATCACCAAGACTGTTCATCTACACAGAAGAGATTGGGCAGAAAGGCTTCCAGAAGCCTTGTGGGCCTACAGAACTACATGGAGGAATACAACAGGACATTCTCCCTATGAACTTGTTTATGGGAAAGAAGTCTTGCTCCCCATTGAGTTCCAAGTGAAGACCTTCAAGATAGCAGTTCAATTGGGAATGGACTTATCAGAAGCCCAAAAGCATAGAATGGAGCAGTTGAATGAGCTAGATGAGATCAGACAAGAAGCAATTCTAAGAACTGATCTAGTTCAATATCAAAGAACTAAATGGCATGACAAATATATAAAAGAGAAGAAGTTTCAAGAAGGAGATTGGGCATTGTTATTTGATTCCAAGTTTAAATATTTTCAAGGAAAATTTCAGACTCATTGGCTTGGGCCATATGAGATTGACAAGATCTTTAACAATGGAGCGATAAGAATCAAGACCATTGATGAGTTTCAAACTCCTCTTATTGTGAATGGCCATAGATTGAAAGTTTATCATAAGCCACTCTCAAAAGAGGATTTTGTCAAAGTGTTTCAAGAGAATTCTGCAATCAGGCTGGTACAGAAGAATTCTTCTTCTCCACCAGCCTAGCTTTTGTTCTTTTCAATTAAAAAAAAAAAAAAAAAAAAATTGTATAAGCCTGAAAACCAATCACTGATTGGCAGTCTTATACAGAAAATATAGGGTGAAAATCAGGAACACCTGACACTCTATATTTTCCAAAAAAAAAAAAATCTCTCTTTCATTTCACAAGTTTGTGACCACCCACTCCATTCCATTCCACTTCATTCCATTTCATTTCACTCCATTCCACTTCATTTTATCTGTTTCATTCCATTTCATCAATAAAATTCTTTTTCATGACCATTTCCATCTGGTCATTTGTCATCTGTTCATCTCCATTCATCCAAATAATAGCTGTGTCAGTTTCCGCAGCTGACATCTGTTTCCGCAGCTGACTCTAGTTTCCGCAGCCAGAAGCAGATTCCGCAGCTACAACTCTGTTTTCAAAAGAATGTACAGCCAGATGTTATTTCCATAATCATGAAATTAAATGCAGGTGAGAGGATCAATTATGAAGACATGGAGCATTCAAGACACCAATGAAGAGCAACTAGTTGAAGACCAAGGAAAAAGGCAAAAGATTCCAAGGTATGAGTAAAATTCATTTCAAATAGCATTGAAAACACATTTTTATATAGTTCTAAACCATAAGCTCCATCCATTATGTGCAATGATTATATTGACAACTTTCGTAACCCTTTCACGATCTCCATATGATCCTCCCGCATTCATTCTCAAACGGTTCCATAATTAAACCCCCAATCTTCACTCATACTCCGATATTCCACCGGTGACAATGAGACGTAGTTGATTTGACCACGGACTCTTACAGCCGCATAAATCCATAGCCGTTGTTTAAACGTGCTCACATTTATTTCGCAGCCACCAAATTTCAAAACACTGCCAGATGTGTTATACTCTATTAATCTCACAGCCGTATCTCTGCCATGCTCACGAAACCCCTCTCTGTTCTGTTCACTCCATTTCGTTCTCTATTACGCTATAGTCTGTATACCCACTCTATGATATCTACCCACAGTCATTGTGCTCATCTCCGTGCATTCAGCCGTTCTATTTCCATTGAACCCTCACGCAGGCAAATTTGTGAAGAGCAGAAAGAAGAATGGGTAAATTGCTAAGAGCAGAACCGGAAGGACCTAAGTTCATGGAGGGATATCCGCAAGTAAGGGATATATTGAAGAAAGCAAAGTGGCTGCGGTTTATCCAAAAATTCAGAGGTTATCATAAGGAAGTGACAAAAGCATTTGCAAGGTCGTTCAATGGCTTGGAAGTAGAGATTGGAGACCTTAAGTTTGCAGTGAACGAGGCATCTGTAGCAACTGCCACGGAACTTCCTCAGGAGGGTGAGCGTTGGTTTAAAAATAAAAGCATTAGTGATGAAGCCTGGAGAAAAATCTTACGAAACCAAGGTATGGACATAACTATTTTTAAAAGAGGAATTCCTGTTCATGCATTGAAAGAGGAATGGGCTACTTTGCTGCTAGTTGTTCAAAAATTCATTACATGTGAAGGCCGTTTTGGGTCCATGTATATGTACCACACCAGGTTGCTGATGAATTTTCTAGATAATCAAGCTCTCAATCTCCCATATTTTCTATTAAATAGCTTGAAGAAAATGTCTGTGACTGTTCAGAAGCATTTAGGAGATGTAGAACCACATATATATCACCACGGTCTTGTAAAAATTTTGATTGAAAAAGAGTTAAAGGAGAAGAAAGACACATGGGAACAATTTCTGATTAGAAATTTCTTTGAGGAACCTCGGGAAATTCCTGAAGGTAGTACAACAAGAAGGAGTAGAAGAAAAAGAATAAATGATGAAACTCAAATTACTCCTACTCAAGAAATTCCTGAAGGTAGCACAGCAAGAAGAAGTAGGAGAAAAAGAACAATTGATGAAATTCAAAATACTCCTACTACTACAATTGAAAAAACTGATAGGGAAGAGAGACTGTCAAAGAGGAAGAAGAAAGAAATCAAGGGTAAGAAGCCAATAACACCAAAAGAGAGAAAAACTATTGAGGCTATACATCAAACCCTTCTTCTGAAGAAGAAGATCATCAAGTGTTATCTGAAAGATTAGTTTATCTTCAAAAACAGTCATCTATGGCCAAGAAGACAGAGAAAGGAAAACAAAAACAAAAGGATAGTGTACCACAGCGTGTGAGAAGAAGCAGCAGACTTAAGGGGAAATTGAGGAAAATGCAAATGAAGGGTCCTCATTTCATTGATTTGGGAGAGGAAACATCTGAACAGTCCCCAGCTGACCATAGTCCATCTCACTCTCAGTCAGTTAGTGAACCTGGTTCATTTCATTCTCAGTCAAACATTGAACATAGTCCATCCCATTCTCAGCAAGATGTTGATGTGAGCCCTTCTCAGCCAGATTTTGAAGATAACTCTCCTTCACGGCATTTTGGGGACATCCCAATAAAAATGACACCTGAAATAGACCCCAAGCAACAAGAAGTATATGATTATATAGAATCTTTGGAAAAAGCAGCTACAGGTCCCAGTACTTCGTCCATCCAGCCTCACATAGTACAAGATGATCTAGTCCAATCACTAAAACAGGAAGTCTTTGAGCTAGAGCTTTTAAATAGACACATCAAAAATGAAAATGAGACATTGAAGGAACAAAGTAAATTGGACACTGAATAGGTAGAAAAGCGAAAAAAGTTTTGGGAGGGTTTTCTGGATGACATATTGACATAAGGAAATCAGTTTCTAGAAAACTCAGCTGTAGATATAGTCATCACTAACATGTAAAAATATTGATGGCTAACAAGAAGAAGCAAAGAGACTTCCAAGGGGGGAAATGAGAAAAAATGCAAATGAAGGGTCTCTATTTCATTGATTGGGAGAGGAAACATCCGAATAGTCCCCAGCTGACCATAGTCCATCTCAACTTCAAGTAGTTAGTGAACCTGTCTATTCATTCTCGCCGTACATTGAACATAGTCCATCCCATTCTCAGCAAGATGTTGATGTGAGCCCTTTCTCACCAGATGAAGACATAACTCTTCACGTTGACTATTGGGGTCACCTGAATAAAATATAACTCTCAGATATAGACTCCCAAGCAGTAAAGTATATGATTACATAGAATCTTTGAAAGTACTATAGGTCTCAAAAGATTTCATTCATCTGCCCCTCACAACATGCACGATTTAGTCCAATCACTAAAACAGGAAGTCTTTGAGCTAGAGCTTTTAAATAGACACATCAAAAATGAAAATGAGACATTGAAGGAACAAGGCAAATTAGACAAAATCATTCATGATAATACCATGCTACATCTGGGAATATGGCAGAAGAAGAACAAGAAATTGAAAAGGAAATGCCAGAAGTTAAGCAGAGCACTGGTTAATATCAAATTTAGGTGCTTAATGAAGAAGCCCAGGATGATGGCAGCACCGAGGAAAAAGAGGAGAGGGCTGGATGTACTGGCCGAAGTGTCAAGGCATATGAACTGAGGAAGGATTATCAAAATTTTGGTTGCATGAGGACATGCAACACCTTCACAGTGGGGGTATGTTGAGTCTCAAATCTGCATCTTTTCCATACACTTCTCTATACCTTTTTCATCCACCTGAACCTCCCAAGTTGTCAATATCATTGTATATTAATTGCAAAAGAGAATCTAACATGGTTTTTAACTATATTTTTGTCTCTGATGTTTGATTTAGATTTTGCTCATTTAGCTGCGGAATCTTGCCACTTTCCGCAGCTGCTGCAACTTTCCACAGCCATTTTGTGAAACTCTATGTTACAGGTGTCTACAGGAAAAACGAGCCACATGGGCAAGTCAGAAATGATGTGGACATGGATCGTGTCCTATTGGCTCGAGCAAATTCATCTAAGGAGGCTGCGGTCAAAGGTGTCCAAATGGAAGTCAACCGTAGAGTCCCACGGTGACAAGACTCTGTTTCGTGTCACGTGAAGATTCATATGGCCGTTTCTGAGTTGCGGAGGACAAATCAACATCTGTACACGGCTCCATAGCCGAATTCAAACATCCACTCCTCATAGATTTACTCTTCAATACGGCCATGATCCTAGATCTGTGGACGTAATGGTCTATGTGTTCTCCATCAGCATAAACTTTAGGAGTCAGTTATATTTCTTTTGTTATAAATAACGCGTTTGTATACGCATATTAGATTAGTCTCGATTAGTCTGGAGATAGCTCTGTAATGTAATTACCATTGTGCCGTAATATCACCTTTCTGTTATGACTGCATATTAATATAAGAAGACTGTTTCCAAACGTAATTCGTACTTGAAGATTGTTGCCAAGGCTGGTGTAGAGGGCCCCTGCACTTGCCAAGTTTCTGTGCATTATTGTATAGTTCTTGTTTTATTTTCTTAAAGCTCATTGTGCCATAATCCATTCACATGTTTATACATTACATCTTTCATGGTATATATGCTTCATTTCTGTTTATAATCTTGCATGCTTTCCATTTTACTTATGTCTTTCATGTTTTATGTTATTAATCACTGATCAGTGTTCTTGTTTCAGGTTATAAATAGGCAGCCCGGGCATTTGCATAACTTTTTGACTAATGACATGGAATTAACATTGTTCTACTGCTAATTTGTTTTTCTTAGTTTCTGTTTAATTTCAGTACTACTTTGTTTAATTCAGTTTTTCTTATTTGCTTCGGTAGTTAATTTAGATATATTAAGCTTGCTCATAACATCTTGAGTTCTCAGAAAGCCACAGTGGTGATGGTGAGGGATTGTATTATGAAATGTGTAGTTTGGTATTGGTTTCCCTTTACGCAAATTTAGATATATTAAAATGCTCATAACATCTTCAGTTGCCTCTGAAAGCCACAACTGGACTGATGGTGAGGGATTGTATTATGAAATGTGTAGTTTGGTATTGGTTTCCTTTCTGCAAGTTAGAAATATTAATTGTGCATGACATCTTCGATTACCTCTGAAAGCCACAGCTGGACTGATGGTGAGGGATTGAATCATGAGTGTATGGTTTAGTATTAGTTTACTTTCTGCAAATTAAATATCAGTTACACAAGTTGTTTATGATTACTTCCGAAAATCATAGGTTTGGACTGTACCCGAAGGATCGAGAGAATGAGATTGATGTAATCTGATTTAGATTTACTTTGTTGCCATTTTGATTTCTTTAAGCATAGTTTCTTTTGTGTTTGAATGGCTTAAGAATAGTTTGGTTTTCATGCTCAATAGTTCTAGCATATCATTTTGAGTAGACTAGGCTTACCTTTTCATTTCGGCGGCACATTTTCATTTCCTTTCAAGTTTTGTCATTGTAAGTTTCAAATTCCTTTTTAAGTTTCAAGTTGGTAAATCATTATAGAGGATATAATTTCCTTGAAAAAACATAACCATACTTGTTTTTATTTTAGAATTTCCATCTCACCTTAGAAAACCAAAAACGACAAAAAGTTAAGAAATAGGTTATCTTGCACATATAGTGCGCCGCACTTCATCAGCTTACGAATCCCAGATTGATAAATTAATGTAGCAATTTAGGACACACTAAATTGTCCAAACACCAATCTCCATAAATAAAGGTGTCAATTTTCACCAACAATTCACCCTTCAACACTATTTATAAATTGTCATTATACTTTATGTCATTTATACTTTGATTATACCACCAAAATTGAAAGCATTTTTTTTAATAAAAGGAGGCCAACTCACCTTTTCCCATTAGCTTATTTTCCACAAAGATCAATGTTCAGCTAAATACTGATCTGAGTTGGTCTTAATCATTTTCTGAAATCAAGATGAATCAAACTCTATAATAATAAAAACTCTGAAATATTTACCATGAATATAATAACTTGATAATTTGAAGCTCGATCTGGAAACAATTTTTGGGCTTATTAATAATGATAACAAAAGCCTATTGAGCCCACCACCCCCATTTTTTTTAATACAGGTAAAAAAAAAAATACAATGAGACCTTTAACCTTTGTAAATGGTAAAACCCTATAAGATGAATGGATATAGCTCTGCAAACAATGGCTATGATGGTGGAAAATTCGGCCACATGATCAGATATTTCATCTTCATGATGTTGACATTGATGCAGGTATCACTCTCACTTGTGCATGCAAAGAAAATGAATCAATGCCTCTTGGGTTGGCTTCGAACTCTATCCTTGCCCTTTGCTTCTTTTAAAATGAAAATATATTTTAAGTTGATCCATAATGCATTGGTTGCAAAAGTGCTATGTGAACAAAGTCCATGCAAGGAGGACTAAGCATAAGGAGATCTGAGCTGAACCGAGTGTGAGGGGAGTCGAGGATTGAGCAACAAGAGTTTGGGAACCCAACTTAATTCAATCCATAGAGAAGAGATATCAAAATATTGAGACAAGAGAGGGGCCTATAGATGAGCTCATATATCAACACACAAAATTTTTGAACAATTTGAGAGGTGATGCTCTTTTTCCTCTTTTTTCAGAAAGCTGGTTGTGAGAAATATCAAAATACTTCAAGCTAGGAAAAGTAAAAATATCAGGGAGAAGGTTGAATGGTGTTCGACGTTCTGTTTAGTGAGGGATGATGGAGTGAGGCAACGAAGACTGCACAAGTGGAGAGGCCATAGTGGGAGGGCCAAGTAGTGCCAATGAGGAGAGGCGTGTTGAGGTCGTTCATAATCCAGCTCCGATCATAATCGATCCTCGATATTTGGTCAATCACCTCAACCACTTAAATCCTCCATGCCATGAAAATTACCTCAAATTTTTCTTTAGAAATCTCTTTTAAATATCAATTCTCATTCACAACATTTATAAATAAAACCTACCCTTCATTTATTCCACGTATTTTTTCTTGTGTTCTCTTACAATGTGATAACCTGCAACATTTCATATAACTTTACAGGTCTTCCTTATTAACTTTATCCTGATTTCAATATGAAAATATTTTTTTAGACCCTAGCTGAAAAGACTATCATTCTTGAGGTCGAGATTTATTCTCCTGCCAGCAGCATGACTAATAGTCGACAGTCTCCTTATCTCTTTCTCTTAAAATACAAAATTTCCCTCAAAATCAAAGGATTTGAATGATTTCCAAAGTCAAGAACCCTACAACAGGTCACTGGAAGCATCATATAGATTCCATTTCCATCTACATTCCCAACTTCACCAAGACCTTCTCACGCCTTTAAATGATCTCATCTATACAAATAGTTACATGGAGGCTAGGGATATCTACATCGGGACTCCGACAAAAGTGGAGGAGAATATTGTGAAAGGAGATGTGAGAGATGCACTGTGAAGAAGGCCACAATG
Source organism: Pinus albicaulis (assembly GCA_034641835.2). Taxonomy (NCBI): domain Eukaryota; kingdom Viridiplantae; phylum Streptophyta; class Pinopsida; order Pinales; family Pinaceae; genus Pinus; species Pinus albicaulis. Next base: position 521,752,901 of record CM076571.1, read on the forward strand.
GATAAATATCGATATGAAGTGGTGTCGATGGACTACCAGAGGTAGAAACACATGCATTGCAGAGGAAACGTGTATGGAGGTAGCGTATTGGTGAAATTTGAGGAGTATGCAGCAGATTAGGCACCGGGGGAGAAAATAATTTGACACATTGACAAGAAGGAGGACCCTTAGGTCATAGGAAAATTAAAGTATTGCACGATGTCTGTAACACAGAGACTAGCATTATTAAAGGCAGATAAGAGCAGCCCTGTGTTTCAAAATGTCCCTAGTTGTTGTTTGGCTTGAAAATAAACAATAGTTAGGGTTGACAGAGCTTGGAAGGCAGAAAACCTAACACATAAACACACAATGAGGAAGAAGAATGCCACTCATCATGGCTGTGATACCATGTTAAATACACCAATGGCGAAGACATTAGTGAAGGATATGCATGAGATTTCTATTACCATTAACAAGATATACATTTATAATACATTGTGCGGTGACCGTTGGATTCATATTCCAATGTCTCTTGGACTCCCTAATACTCTTCATCATCGACACTAAGCTTATAATGATTAGGTGTCCAACACCCTTGGAAAAGTCTTCATTAACATATCAATTGGATTTTTTTAGTGTTTGTTTTCTCCAATTGTAGTAGCCCATCAATAACACTTCATATATCCAATGATGTCGAACACCAATGTTCTTTGTCTTAGAATGATATGTTGGGTTTTTTTCTAAATGGATAACACTCTGACTATCACAATGCAAAAAATATTTATCTTAATTTATTCCCAACTCTCCTAAAAATCATTGCATCCGCAACATCTCTTTGCAAGCTTCTGTGGCAACGATGTATTCTACCTCTCTTGTGGAGAAGGCCACTACTTTCTGTAATATGGACATCTAGGATACTGTTGCACCTATAAAAGTACATAAATAACCAATGGTGGAATTTCTAGTATCCACATATCCAACCATGTTTTCATATGTGTAACCTTCAAGAATAACATTGTTATTACCAAAACAAAAACAATAATTACTAGTACCCTTGAGATACCTCAAAATCCACTTTACTTCTTGTCAATGTGTTTTTTTGGATTTCCAAGGAACCTACTCACTAATTCCACTGAATGTGAAATATCTGGACGAGTACATAACATGGCATACATGAAGCTACCAACGATAGAAGCATAAGGGATTTTACTAATTTTCTCATTCTTTTCATCATAAGGGCACAAGTCAGCATTAATTTTGTAGTGTGATGCTAGGGGTGCACCAACTGGTTTGGAATCCTTCATATTGAACCTGCATAACAGCTTTTCAATATATTTTTCTTGTGTCAGCCACAAATTTATATTATTTATATCATGTATAATCCTCATGCCCAGTATTTTTTGTGTTGGACCTAAATATTTCATTGGAAATAGATTTCTCAAGTCCTTATTCAGCTTATTAATCATGCTCTTATCATGTCCAATAATTAGCATATCATCCACATACAACAATAGTATTATATACCTTTATTTTTCATACCTCTTGATGTAGACACAATGATCAACCTCTAGTATTTTGAAGCCATGTTCTAACAATTTCAGGTGCTACAAGTGGTTTTCCAATGCAGGTAGGTTGGTTCTCATCAAATCAGTGCTAATGGCCATCCTGGTCTTTTTGGCTTTGCTATCATGGATTCCGAAAGGAATAATGGAGAAAATTCATAAAATCTGCCATAAATTTTTGTGGTCAGGTTCAAGGGAGGAACATGTGTTGTCATGGGTATCATGGGAAAAAATAGCCAAACCTAAAGAATGGGGAGGCTGGGGTATCAAGGAGTTACCATCTTTCATCACATCTCTTGCAGCCAAAATGGGACGGTCTCTATTGGTCAAGGATTCCTTATGGTCCTTGGTTATGAGAAGGAATTATATAGACCCTAGACCTATCATCGATTGGGTGAGAAGTCCGGATAAGAAAAACAAGGGAGGGTTGATGGTTTGGAGGGCCACTCTCGAAGCCATTGAATTGATTGAAGAGGGGCTGGTGTGGAAGGTAGGAAATGGGAAAAGAATCAGAGTAGGTCTAGACCCGTGGGTCAGTTGCAACGCAGGGTTTTCCCTTCCTGAGGCTTGCAGAGACCACCTTGCTAAAAAAGGTCTTCTGCTCCTAAATCAGATGGAAAACTGGAAGCAACATCGATTTGGACTCAAGGCTGGAAATCAGGGGGAGACCTTCAGCTTGACCCAACATGGTGCAAGACGTGGAACCACTGCATTAATGAGCTCCACAGGTCTAATGTTCATCTACGAGATGAGTATGATACTATCAGATGGGCACTGGCTCCATTTGGTAATTACTCTCCCAATTTTGGCTACTCACATCTCATGGGGAAGAAAGGATGGGCGGAGCCCAAGGGGTGGTATAAACCTCTTTGGAAGATGAAATGTCCTACTAAAAGCCAGCTCTTCTTCTGGTTTTTCCTAGAGAACAATATACCCACCTCAGACAACCTGCAGAAATAAAGGAAGGAGGGTCCACGAAGGTGCACTTTATGTAAACCATAATCTAAATTTGTGGCTCATCTAGTTTTGAGCTGCCCATTCAATATAAAGGTATGGGCCACTTTCCGTTCCCTGTTTGGGTTCACACATCAATGGAGAGGCATCTCATTTAAGGAGTCATGGCAAACATGGTGGAATAAATGCCAGTCATAGAAAGAAAAAACAATTCCCTTGCTAATCTCCTAGGGAATATGGCTAGCTAGAAATCTAGCTATTTTCAGAGATGAATTTATCCCTTATCATCTTGTCGCTCAAGAAGGGGCAGCCATTTACGAACTATTTCCAGATAAAATGCCCAACTAGAATAAAAGGACCATCATTCCTGAGATTATTAGGGGAGACATCCCATGGGTGTACTTCGATGGTGCCTCCGACTCAGAGAACATGTGTGGGGCTGGACTAGTTATCCATTGAAATCAGGCCCAGAGGCTGGAAGCCTCTATCGGTCTTGGACAATGTACAAATAATTATGTTGGAGTTAAAGCACTACATCTCCTTCTCTGTTGGCTCGCACACCTGGACATTAACTCTATTCATATTTTTGGGGACTCACTCAACATCATCAAATGGTTCAATAAGGAATGTGTCTGTTCAAATTATATTTAAATTCCTATCCTTGAGGAATGTTGGCTTCTGAAGACTCACTTTACTTATATTGATTTATGTCATATTTATAGAGAAAGAAATGCCACTGCAGACTTCCTTTATAAGGAGGGTTTATAGCAAGATCTGGGCAGCTGGAGGACACAATAAATAGGGCCGGAAGGCTCTATGGCTTTGAACCATCCTCCTTTTGTATAGAATATTTCATATAGAATTTATTTCAGTCTATTTTCAGCGTAAACTATTTGTAATATTTTATTATCATGTAGAAAACATTTCATACTACTTAGAACTATAAATCTCATATGAGAAATCAGACAAAAACCTATTTTTGACACTGCTCTTAATTCACACATTCATTCCTGTTTGGGTTGCTTTCCTCTTAAGAGGAGGCCCACGAATGCGCTATGATTTTTTGTGTTTTTTGGGTCGACAGCTAGTTGGAGGTTATTCCCTAAAATATGGGAAGTTTCAAAAAAATTTCATCACTTAATAGGATGGGGGTTTTGGATATGGGTTGATTACTCGGTCGTTATTTGGGAGAGCATAGAGTCATACCAAGAAATTCTTAATTGCATGTACACAGTTAAATTTTTATGAATATAAAGAGTTCAATTTTTTCTTTGGAAAAAAAAAAAAATCATGATAGTCTTAAATACTTTTTGGAAAAAATATTATCTTCAGAATAGAAACAAAAATGGGTCACAAAGATGTCGTGTTATGGCTTTGAAATCATCTAAAAAAAGGGAAGAAAAATGTTGTTGCAGATGCACTCTCAAGAAAGGATGAGGATGTGGAAGAATTTCTTTGTGCCATTTCTATTATCCAACCTGAGTGGATAACCGAAGAAAGGGATGAATGAAGAATGATAAAAGGGTGTGGGCACTCATTCAAAAGTTGCAGCAAGATCCTAGTACATCTAATTCATTTAGCTAGAAAAATTATTCATTGTGGTACATAGATTGTTTATATCTGTAAGAATTCCTAACTCAAACAAAATATTATTTTGGAATTTCACATCTCTCCCTTAGGAGGGCACTCAGTATTTTTAAAAAAATACGAGAGGTTCATTTTTTTTAAATTTTTGGATGGCCTTAAATCTGATATTTAAAAGTTTGTGGCAGAATTTTTGGTTTGAAAAAAAAAAAAAGTTGAGACAATTAGGATCCCTGGTCTATTACAACCTTTAGTCGTTCCAAGTTAGCGTTGGGAGGAAGTCTCAATGGATTTTATCATATGTTTACCCAAGTTTTAAGGAAAGAGTGTTGTTGAGCTGCCTTTTTGTCTATGTGTTTACGATTTTTTATGTGCCTTTGACTAATGTTTTTAATCATTAGTATCTCATTAAGAGGAATTGAGAGGCAATATTACGAATTCTTCTTGTTAAGTATTTTATGTATAAATATCATTAATAAAAGTTTAATAAAGGCTTGTCTTTTGCAGGTTTAAAAGTAGTTCGATTACGCTTTTGACCTGACTACACTAGAGCAGAAATGGATTTCTACACCAGAGTAGGGGAGAAAAGAGTACTATGAGAAGCAGGTTATGAATTTGGAATCATTTGAGGAGGTTGATAAATGTGTAATAATGATGACTGGCTTGAGGAACAACACGATCAAGAATTGCAACATGAATCTGTAGTGAATATCGCAGTAAATGTATTCAATTTTTCCAATGTACTTTTGTTGGTATTATCTTATTTTCTGCCATAATATCAAATCTAGGATTCCAGGTGTTGATTGAAGTTTTTAGACAGTTTATTGAAGATAAAGGTTCTACCAAGATGTCATACTCATAGTTGGAGTAACTATATATCATTATTAGCTCTTCGGTTGTATTGTAGGACCCTTAGAAGTGAGATAGTAAGATTTTATCCAAAGGATCACTATATTAATGTTGTCACCAATGTTAATTAAAAACTTAAGTAGTACTAATTGATTGCAATGTATGAGCATGCAATAAGGATCTATGCTAGCTTAATCAACATCATTGATTATCATCAACCTAGTGTGGAATCAGGAAAGAAGGCTACTAGAGAAGTATTGGCTCTTCGAAAGAGTGTCCTTTCTGATCTAAATGAGTTTGGCCGAAAAGAACCCATTGAGCCATTGACATTGGCCCAGATAACAGAACGATGGAATTTTGACTACGAGAAACACTCTCGATGACCATGCACTGATTGTTGAAGGTAGAAATAGGTCAATTACCATAGGATATGAACGTACCTTTATTGCAGGTGACAATTGCTAGTTAGTTCCTGTGATTCTATCTAGACCAGCCATGGAAGGAGGACTTGGGATCTATTTACTAGAACGTGTAGCAAAATTATATGTAGGTATCTTGAGTTAGATGCTATAAGTTCAATACAGGATGAATGATGCAATTGAGAGTTATGCTTCAAAAGAAATTATGTCACTTGGCTGTGAGGAACATGGATCCTGTAGGCATAGGTTCATTTTATATTGAAGAATATATTGTCGTGCATCATGTGAGATCTCTTATTTTTGCCAGAGTGATGCCCATGGACATTGTTGTGCAGTCTCCTTATGTAGCTCAAGTCCTGTTCTTGTGTGAATGGCTTGATCAAATACGAGAGGCTGCAGACATCTAGGTTGCAAGCATGGACAATTTTCAAGGTTGTGAGGCTCTAATGCTTCTTAATAACGATGGTTTGAAATATGAGAGTCCTACAACACCTTCAAACATTGTTGTAGATTGCATGGTGGAGGTATTACACGGTATAAGTGCATTATGGAATGGAGAAGCTGCTTTGTATCATCCCCAACAATGTTGACCTCAAGACAATATTGATATTCCAAAGTATTTGGTCGATACATATGTGAGCAGCTCATCATCCTGAAAAGAGGAAGAGAGCAGTTGAAATGAATCTTCCAGCAACAACATCATCCTAGGAAAAAAGGAGCGATTTACCTATTTTCGACATTTAGTTGCAAACCAATTTTTATTCATGGCAAATTGTTGAGATCGATTAGTTGTTGAAATCCCTAATTTGTAAATTCGATGCATATAAGAGATTTCTGTGAGAAAACAAGAATTAGACGGACATGAATTAGGAAATCGATCAAGGGAATTTTAGACAACAATGGAATACGAATGTTGTGATAAATAATCAATAGTAATGGAATGTAATTGGTAGCAGGGAGTGAATCCTGAGATCTAGATCGAGGGATGAAATATACAGATCCATCATTGAAGTTTCCGAGCACAAGAAATTGTAATGGGTAGAAGTTTATGTAATTGATAATTGAAATTTAACTTGATGTTTTGATTGAATTCAATAATTTTGGTTTCGAAATTTGTCTTTGTATAAGCGCTATGGTTTTTATTCCTTTTTGAGAATTGGGTTAGTTCATGACTAGCTCCAGGAAGTGGCAAGGATCCACCACAACTTGAAGTCGAGTCCAACATTCTTTATAGATGTAGGAATTGTGATTTACTATAAAATTATATTTTGTTTTGGAATTGTTTTCTAAATAGGATTGTATATTTCCTGACCCTGAACTTAGTCACTAATTTATTTTTCTTGTATTTGGAGTGAGATCGCGAGTGTATTGTTGGAAAGTCTTAGTGAATGTAAGAGTTCAGTTTTGCATATGGTTTAACTCATTTTAATATTTTGTTTGGATTTTGAATTCCATTAAGAGAACTGCATATTTTATGAAGATTGACTATTGTATCTATGAATTAGAAAAAGATTTTATTTCTGAATTAAATACAATGATGTTAGTAGTGTGGGTAATTGAGAGCGAGTTGTGTGTATTTCTTGTTGAACATTTATCTCCCGGGATTTAGCTTAGTAATTAGATCTCTTCTTTTTAATTAATACCTTTCTTGTTTTTCATAGCATAATCATTCCTTTGAACAAGTTTGAGTATGAATTTGATCGTGCAAATAGAGAGATCGAGTTGGGTAGAGATAGGTGTTGAAATTTCCATTTCAAAATTTGAATTAGGTTTAGCTTTCACAGTATGGGCTACTTTAAATCATCTCATTTAAGAGCATCGTTTTGAGTTTTTAAAATATAATAGGATAATTTAGATCTATTTTTTCCATAATGTTTCATTACAAGTAAATACATGCTTAGTCTCTTTAATGATTATAAATTCAAAACCTTGCTTAAGATTGTAGCTGAAGTTAAATTCATGGCACATTTTTTTCGATAAGATTGTATTTTGATTGCAGAGAATTAGAATAAGGATTGAGTTAAGTATATTTCCTTCAGAATGATTGCATTGTAAGTGTGAGTTTTCTTGGTTAATAGAAGAGTGTTTTTATCATTTTATACTCGACAATCATAAATAAGGAAACTTATATACTCTAACCATTAAGTTGAGCCAAGACGCGGTACAACTCGCATTTACAATTCCCAGATTGAAAATTAATATTGAGAGGTTTAATCCGACAATTAAACCACCCAACATTTTGGTGTCGTTGCTAGGGATTTGTATTTTGGCTCAGGTAAATTTTTTCATACAAATTTTCAAGGATATTGCAGGGTAGTCAAAGGGTGGAGAGAGTACGGTAAGATGTGAGTGATACCCACACATCCACTATTGTGGGGTTGCTCCAAAGTTTGGCCATCTTGCTTATCTTTTGAAATTTTATTTTCTTTCCTTTATGTGTAGAAGTAGAAGCAGGATTTAGACATTTAATTTCCAAATTTTTCTTGCTTTTAATGGGTTAAATAGTACTTTGATTTGGAATTTTCCTTTCATGCAAGTATGCTGAGTTTTATTTTAGACAATAGCTTTTAAATTCATTTTCATATTCCAACGTTATATCATTTTTGGGGTGCTATACGAACCCTCGATGATAGAAAATACCAGTTGACTTATTGAGAAAAAGAGAATGGTATTTTGAGGAAGCATTTAATGAGGAGTTTTGATGCTGTTACAGAGACATATAAGTCATCCAATGAAGAATTCAAAAGTGCAAAATTTAATATCTTGCTTGAACATAAATTTAATATTATTAAATTTTGATTTCAAAATTAGATGATTTGCAGGAGCAAGAGAAGGATGAAGAACCACTGCTTATCCTTTGTGCCAATTGTTGAAAGAAACACTGCCTTGGAAAGTGTCCACTTAGATGTCTAAAAGTTTGCAAAATTTGCGAGGATGGTCATGCAACCAAACATTGCCCATCACTACCATGATTACGAAAGGTACTCAGGGAATCAAGTAATGAATCAAATCAATCGCCAGGTATAACTCAAAACCCAACACTATTTGATACTTGGAATAATGATTATTTTCCTGTGCAGGTTCCTCAACATGTTTATAATCTTGCAGTTCCATGGAAAAATTTTAATCCTCCTCCAATAGAATATTCTACTTCATGGCCATAGTGGCCCTCTCCATGGACCTCCTCTTTCTCATGGCCTCAAGAATAGTTTTCCCCAGGGCAGTCTTTCATGCAAAATCAACAACAATCACATGTGCATAAAGTTATCATCCTTCATGTTCTCAAGTACCTATGCAACCTTTCTTTAACCCTAACACTAATCCATACCCTAGCCCTTATCTTAAGCCTAACCCTAATCCATACCCTTTCCCTTATCCTAATCCTAACCTTAATCCATACCCTATCCCTTATCCTAACCCTAACCCTAATCCATACCCTAGCCCTTATCCATACCCTAGACCTAACTCGAAACCTAGCCCTCATTCAAACCCTAACCTTAACTTAAACCCTAAACCTAACTCTAATCCAAATCTAAAGCCTAGTCCAAGCCTTAAACCAAAACCTAGTTCAAACTCTAGCTCAAACCATAGCTTAGACCCTAATCAAAACAAGGAGGTTGCACAACAATTTAAAACTCTTGTTCTTAATGTCGAGTCTCCCACTGAAAAAAAATGATATATCTTCAAGGTTGTGGGAAGGGGTGAGTTTGGAAACATCTCCTATCACTACAAAACATTCACCCCAGGAATATCTAATTCAAATACCATTAGAGGAGAAATCTATAATTGGAACCTATTCTAAAAATGTTGTTGAAACTCAAAACCCTAGAATCTCTCTCAACCATTCTTGTCAATTTCAAACGCAGATATTTGAGCCTGAACTTGAGGGGGTTATATATTGTCTTTCACAGTATCCCTTATGCCTCTAGGAGAGTGACTATCACACTGTTGAAGACTTGCATCAGACGTTGGAGAATCATAAATATGTGGATCTCAATGAATCCTAGTTTCAAGTAGTCGTCAACACACCCTATTTCCTCATCATTCAGAAAATATTGGTACCATATCAATTAAAGAAATTGGTTTCTCATACTCTGGTATGTGTTTAAGTTTATTCTTTAAAATTGAGTATGTGTATTTATAGCATTCTATGCATGTGGTTACACTAGAAGTACTCCTACACTTGAAGGAGGCCTTCCTCTTTCTAATGTAGGGTAGGGTAGAAGAATAAATTTATTCTTTGAATAAAAGATGTTACAATAATGTTATTAGGGTTTTTATTTTATTTTTTTAAGTATGGCCACTGAAACTGCTTTTGATCCACCTTAGTTGTCAACACACATGTTATCACACTCAAAATTTTCAAAATTTGTTTTGATAAGGTCACCATAGGTTTCATGTTTTGTTATGTTGGGTCATGCACTTGATGAAGAATTTATAAAATCATGTTTATCCTAAGACTAAAACCCACCATGAGTCATGTCATGTCAGTCAAAGACACTCCATGTCATTTATTTTTCACACCCATGCCTTCAAATTACAAAAATGAGCCACTTATCAGTTTTTCACAGTTTCGTAGCGAATACAATGGCAAAAAAACAGATTTTACTACGAAACTACTTGAAAATTCCATAGAAAATTTGCCAAAAGAAATCAATGAATTTTTATTTGCTATTGGTTTTGGGGAAAGGGGAGATCACCTAGTAGGTTATGACAGTGATCCAACATGTGAAATCATAAGTGCTTGTCATCATTCCACCTTCATCCCTCCAATTTTCATTTTCCCTCTCATATTAAAATTTCATATTTTTAAACAAATCACCCAAGCTCCTTTCTGTCATTAAACCTTCAGCGTTTTCAAGTAAAGCATCTTAGTTTTATCCTTGAAAAGTTTAGATTTTCGGCAAGCAGCTTGTTGTCCAATTTTCTTTTTACAGGTGTCACATTTTTAAGAAGGAAGCTTGGTTATAAAGAGAGATGGCTATGAATAAGAAAGTGTACAAAGGAGGCTCTGTGGTTATACAAGAGCTCATGGATCTTAAGCTATTCATGGAGGAACCTAGCTTTGCTGAAGCATTCACCAATTCAGGTTGCTTGAATTTCTGATGGAGTTACAAGGGAATTTTCTTTGTCTTTGGACTGTGTGAGAAGTAAATTTAAAGAGAAGAATATGGATGAAAAAAGATTAATTCTGCAATACTGAGAGAGGTTATTTTCAAGAATAGAAAAAGGAACAATAACCTCTTTCAATTTTTTCACAGGTGCTACCAATTTGGATATTTGAAGATGTATTCGGGACCTATTTTAAGAATTCTGAATTTTCCTGTTTTAGACATGTTTTCTAATGCAGATTCCCGACAGCTGGAGATGGTTTTCAGAAAACAAAGAGAGGTTTTTCTTCAAGATGAAATTATTTACAAAAAACTCATCCATGTTTGCAACATATATTAAGGATATGGAGATAGGAGCTCATCTTTGAACCCGATTTAAAAAAAAAAAACAAAGTCATTTTATTGGTAAATTAACTTGCTAAAGGTGAAAATGATGCTTTTTGAAGAGGGTAAGAGGCATTTTGAACCAAATGTGCCTTATCATCCTTCATCATATCCATTTTCAGATATACAGGTGAAATTTTGAAGCAAAAGGGAGAATTTTGAATAATCTACACTTTAGGTAGTTTCGTAGCAACTCTTAGGCTTGAAGCCAAAAAGCTGCTACGAAAATGTTGTAGGTGATTATATGGTAAAATGGATGGAAAAAATCAAAGTCAAGGTTTGGTATTTTTTTTTATCTCTTTAAACCCAACAAACATCTCTACATTAGAAAAGAGAGTTAAAAGTTGACTTAGATGGCTAAAATGAGTTTGCTACTAAACTGCGCTACGAAACTGCCTATTTCACTCTGTTTTTGCAGCGTAGTGTTTTTAGTTGTATTTTGATGTTTGGAAAGTGTATTAAAAGATAGCCAACAATGTGGAGGCATTCCAAGGTAGTAGTGGAACATTCCAGCAGATATTTGGTCTTCTACAAAGTTGTCTTTTTCACCAACTCAACAAAAGACAGTAAGCAAATGTCATGTCATCATCTCCTTAAAAATAGGAAGATCATTTTATGAATCTAGTGGAGGTATTTATAGTTTGATCATGGTGAGTGCCACCTAAGCACATGATAATTTCCGTTGTAAATATGTGGTCCTTTCAATTAGAAAGTGTAATAAATAGGTAGTTGAGTCCTATTAGGTATCTAACTCCTAAAGTTAGTAGGTGTCATTATCATTACCATGTATTTGGCTTTAAGTTAGATTAGGTGTCAAGAGAAGGATTCAAAGGTCCAACTTGAAGGCAGATCTAATGTGAAGGTGCTGAAGCCTATTAATAGGAAGAATATCGAATAAAAAAGGGTTGGGAGATGGTTACCTAACACTACCACTATTGTAATATTTTGATATCAATAATATGTAGTTGCAACAGCCTAGTTTTGATCTGAGATTCTTCTATATAATATTATTTATTCTTTTTCTATCAGCCCTTTACTTTGTCTCCAGTATTTTAGTTGTATAATCACTTGGAATTTATGATTACATGCTCCAACTTCCTGTATACTCCTAGTCTGTTGTAAATGTCAATATTTATTAGTTTTCTTATGTATAATCACTTTGAATTCATGGTGACATGCTACAAATTATTGTATGCATATAGCTTGTTGTTTTTTCCTTCATGTGTGGTTTAATAAGAATACAATTGCCTCAGCTTCCATGAGATAAGTTGAATTGTGACTTAGTTTTCATATTGACTCCATAAGCCCAATGGTAGTAAACCCTTTACATCTTTCACCTACACAAAACAACACATTCAATTCAATTCATAGTTAGTCATCTTTTTTCAAGATTACTCATTGAACATATTTTATTCATTTGAGAGAGCCCTCTTATACTGGAGAGGATAATTTCCAGTTGCAATTAGTTTGAAAGCGTTACTCCAAGTTGACCATTGAAACAACCCAACAAGAACTAAATTTGGTGATAACATTTTGGTGTCGTTGTCGGGGAAATCGAAGGTGTAAATATTCTCCGGGAAGAATGAAAAAGTTTAGATTTGACTCGCGATGGTGAACACAAGCCAAACACAAGATGGTTGTACCATTCACCTAGTGACTCCATTGTTCAAGATCCCAAGCTTAAAAGTTCAGAGTGACTTCACTGCCAAAGAATCCAGTTTTTAGAACATTGATGGTGATCCAAGATGACAAGGTATGTGGCAAACCCTTTATATGATGAAATGTTACAAAGTGTAAGGGATGAGTTAGCAGAATTTGAGATAGATGAACATTTTTCAACAATAGTATTACTTTGTTTGAAATCCAGTCGACTCACACTTGAAAATATTTTTTTTTTCTTGGTTTAGTTGCTCAAATATTAAAAATTGAAATTGAACTATTGGATGTTCAAATTGAATAATATTATTTCCAAGATCCTAAATAGTTCTTGGAAAGTCTTCCTCCTCCAAAAAGAGAGGAAATTATTATACCATTTGACTTGTCGATAGAGGAAGAATATGGTTATGAGATTGATATTGTAGAGTTGGAATCAAGGTTAAGCCTTGAAGAAGAAAATGAAAAGGATATCTAGGATCAATTTGTCATTGAGAGCTTAAAAGGGATATCAATAAATTATGTCTTCTATGATCCCATAGTTGATTACATGGAAGAGTTTTATAGTCCAAATTTTCAATTATTTTTTCACTATGAAAAACAGACCCATTTTCTATTACCTTTATCATTTCAGAATACAATTTTCTTTTGGTTTAATCATAATCAAGAAGTTCAGGTATCAGATCAACTCATTGACTGGATTTATTGGAGGTTTCATGTTGCTTGAATCAAACATGAAGATTTCAGTTGTTAGGGTAGGTAGGAGTGTGTGTGAATAAGCTCAAGTAGTTCGAGCATCTTTTCAGCATGCACAAATTTGGTTTTTCAACAGTTATCATCAAGCTTGAGCCTGAGGAGAAGGCCACAAGAGCTTGGCGAAGTCTTCATCAATTTCATAAAATTTTCAATTTCTCATGGTAAGGCACTAAATCTAAAAATTCTTTGTTGTACCACAGGGGCACACCATCCGCAGTGGAGCCACTATTATCACACTCAAAATTTTCAAAATTTGTTTTGATAATGTCACCATAGGTTTCATGTTGTGTTATGTTGGATCATAAATTTAATGAAGAATTTATAAAATCATGTTTACTCTAAGTCTAAAACCAACTATGAGTTATGCCATGTCAGTAAAATACATTCCATGTCATTTAGTTTTCGCACCCATGCCTTCAAATTACAAAAATGAGCCAGTTTTTAGTTTTTCACAGTTTCATAGCGAATACAATGGAAAAACAACATATTTCTCTACAAAACTACTTGAAAATTTCGTAGTAAATATGCTAAAAGAAAATCGATGACTTGTCATTTGCTATTGGTTTTGGGGAAAGGTGAGATCACCTAGTAGGTTATGACAATTATCCAACATGTGAAATCATAAGTGCTTGTCATCATTCCATCTTCATCCCTCCATCTGTCATTTTCCCTATCATATTCAAATTTCATATTTTTAAATAAATCACACAAGCTCCTCTCTATCATTAAACCTTCAACCTTTGCATGTAAATCATCTTAATGTCATCCTTGAAAAGTTTAGCTTTGTGGCAAGCAGCTTGTGGTCTAATTTTCTTTTTACAGGTGTCACATTTTTAAGAAGGCAACTTGGTTATAAAGAGAGATGGCAATGAATAAGAAAGTGTACAAAGGAGGCTCTATGGTTAGATAGGAAATCCTGGACCTTAATCTATTCATGGAGGAACCTAGCTTTTCTGAAGCATTCACCAATTTAGGTTGCTTGAATTTCTGCTGGAGTTACAAGGGAATTTTCTTTGTCTTTGGACTGTGTGAGAAATATATTTAAAGTGAATTTTATGGATGAAAAGTAATGAATTATGCAATACTGAGAGAGGTTATTGTCAAGAACAAAACATGGAAAAATAACCTCTTTCACTTTTTTCACAGGCACTACCAATTTGGAGATTTGAAGATGTATTTGGGACCTATTTTGAGAATTCTAAATTTTCCAGTTTTAGACACGTTATTCTAATGCAGATTCCTGACATTTGGAGATGGTTTCAGAAAACAAAGAGTTTTTTTTTCTTCATGATAAAATTATTTACAAAAACCTCCTCCATTGTTGCAACATATATCAAATATATGGAGATAGGAGCTCATCTTTGAACCCTATTTTTCAGAAAAAAAGAAGAAGAAGAAGAAGAAGAAGAAAGTCATTTTATTGGTAAATTAAATTGCTAAAGGTGAAAGTGATGCTTTTAGAAGAGGGTAAGAAGAATTTTGAACCAAAGGTGCCTTATCATCCTTCATCATATCCATTTGCAGATATACAGGTGAACTTTTGAAGAAAAAGGGAGAATTTTGAATTTTCTAGACTTTAGGTAGTTTCGTAGCAACTCCCAGGCTTGAAGCCCAAAATTTACTATGAAATTGTTGTAGGTGATTATATGGAAAAAGGATGGATAAAATCAAATTCAAGGCCTGGAAAATTTTTGTTTTAGCTCTTTAAACCTAACAAACATTTCTACATTAGAAAAGAGAGCTAAAAGTTGACTTAGATGGCTAAAATGAGTTTGCTACTAAACTATACTACAAAACTACCTATCGCAGTCCATTTTTGCAGCGTAGTGTTTTTAGTTGTATTTTGATGTTTGGAAAGTGTATTAAAAGAAAACCAACCACATGGAGGAATTCAAAGGTAGCAATGGAACATTCCAGCAGAAATTTGGTCTTCTACAAAGTTGTCTTTTTCACCAACACAACAAAAGACAGTCAACAAATGTCATGTCATCATCTCCTTAAAAATAGGAAGATCAGTTTCTGAATCTAGTGGAGGTATTTATAGTTTGATCATGGTCAATGCCACTGAAGCACATGATCATTTACTTTGTAAAGATGCGGTCCTTTTAGTTAGAAAGTGTAATAAATAGGTAGTTGAGTCCTAATATGTCTCTAACTCCTAAAGTTAGTAGGTTTCATTATCATTATCATGTATTTGGATTTTTAGTTAGATTAGGTGTCAAGAGAAGGATTTGAAGGTCCAACTTGAAGGCAGATCCATTGTGAAGGTGTTGAAGCCTATTAATAGGCATAGTATGGAATAACAAAGGGTTGGGAGATGGTTACTTGACACTACCACTATTGTAATATTTTGATATCGGTAATATATAGTTGTAGCAGCCTATTTCTGATCTGAGCTTATTCTTTGTATTATTATGTATGTTTGCTCTATCAGTCCTTTACTTTATCTCCAGTATTCTAGTTGTATAATCACTTGGAATTTGTGATTACATGCTCCAACTTCCTGTATACTCCTAGTCTGTTGTAAATGTCAAGATTTATTAGTTTTCTTATGTATAATCACTTGGAATTCATGGTGACATGCTCCAAAGTCCTGTATGCATATAGCTTGTTGTTTTTTCCTTCATGTGTGGTTTAATAAGAATACAATTGCCTCAGCTTCCATGAGATAAGTTTACTTGTGACTTAGTCTTCATATTGACTCCATAAGCCCAATGGTAGCAAACACTTTAAATTTTTCACCTACACAAAACAACACATTCAATTCAATTCAGAGTTAGTCATCTTTTTTCAGGATAAGTCATTGAGTATCCTTTATTATTTTGAGAGAGCCCTCTCGGACTAGAAGGCTAATTTCCAGTTTCAAGTAGTTTGAAAGAGTTACTCCAAGTTGACCATTGAAACAACCCAACAGGAACTCAATTTGGAGATAACATTTTGGCGCCGTTTCTGGGGAAATCGAAGGTGTAAATTTTCTTCGAGAAGAGCGACAAAGTTCATATTTGAATTGTGATGGTGAACAAAAGCCAAACACGGGAAGGTTGTACCATTCACTTGGCGACTCCATTGTTCAAGATCTCGAGCTTCAAATTTCAGAGCGACTTCACTGCCAAAGAATCTAGATTTCAGAACATTGATGGTGATCCAAGCTGATAGGGTATGTGGAAAACCCTTTATATGATGAAATGTTACAAAGTGTAAGGGATGAGTTAGCAGAATTTTATATAGATGAACATTTTTCAATAATAGTATTCAGTTGTTTGAAATCTAGTCGACTCACACTTGAAAATAAAATTAGTTTTCTTGGTTATTTTCTGAAAGATTAGAAAATGAAATTGAACTATTTGATGTTCAAATTGAATCATATGATTTCAAAGATCCTAAAAAGTTACTGGAAAATATTCCTCCTCCAAAAAGAGATGATATTATTATACCATTTGACTTGCTGATATAGGAAGAATATGGTTATGAGCTTGATATTGTAGATTTGGAATCAAGGTTCAGCCTTGACAAAGAAAATGAAAAGGATATCCAGGATAAATTTTTCATTGAGAGCTTAAAAGGGATATCAATAAATTATGTCTTCTATGA
This sequence comes from Pinus albicaulis, assembly GCA_034641835.2. Taxonomy (NCBI): domain Eukaryota; kingdom Viridiplantae; phylum Streptophyta; class Pinopsida; order Pinales; family Pinaceae; genus Pinus; species Pinus albicaulis. Next base: position 521,769,743 of record CM076571.1, read on the forward strand.
TCCCATAGTTGATTACATGGAAGAGTTTTATAGTCCAACTTTTCAATTATTTTTTCACTATAAAAAACAGAACCATTTTCTGTTACCTTTATCATTTCAGAATATGGTTTTCTTTTGGTTTAATCACAATTAAGGAGTTAAGGTATCAGATAAAATCATTGAATGGATTTATTGGAGGTTTCATGTTGCTTGAATCAAACATGAAGATTGCAGCTGTTAGGGTAGGTAAGAGTGTGTGTGAATAAGCTCAAGTAGTCTGAGCATCTTTTCACCATGTACAAATTTGGTTTTTCAATAGTTATCATCAATCTTGAGCCCGGGGAGAAGGCCATAAGAGCTCGACAAAGTATTCATCAATTTCATAAAATTTTAAATTTCTAAAGATAAGGCACTAGATCTACAAGTTCTTTGTTGTACCACAGGGGCACACCATCCCCAGTGGAGCCACTGTTATCACACTCAAAAATTTCAAAATTTGTTTTGATAAGGTCACCATAGGTTTCATGTTTTGTTATGTTGGGTAATGCATTTGATGAAGAATTTATAAAATCATGTTTATCCTAAGTCTAAAACCCACCATGAGTCATTTCATGTCAGTAAAATACACTCCATGTCATTTATTTTTCGCACCCATGCCTTCAAATTACAAAAATGAGCCACTTGTCAGTTTTTCACAGTTTCATAGCGAATACAATGGCAAAACAACATATTTCGCTACGAAACTACCTAAAAATCCCGTAGCAAATCTGCCAAAAAACAATTTCTGACTTGTCATTTGATATTGGTTTTTGGGAAAGGTGAGATCACCTAGTAGGTTATGGTAGCTATCCAACATGTTAAATCATAAGTGTTTGTCATCATTCCACCTTCATCCCTCCATTTTTCATTTTCCTTCTCATATTCAAGTTTAATATTTTTAAAGAAATCACCCAAGATCCTCTCTGTCATTAAACCTTCATCCTTTGCATGTAAAGCATCTTAGTGTCATCCTTGAAAATTTTAGCTTTGTGGCAAGCAACGTGCTGTCCATTTTCCTTTTTACAGGTGTCACATTTTTAAGAAGGCAGCTTGGTTATAAAGAGAGATGACCATGAATAAGAAAGTGTAAAAAGGAGGCTTTGTGGTTAGATAGGAGCTCATGGACCTTAATATATTCATGGAGGAACCTAGCTTTGCTTAAGCATTCACCAATTCAGGTTGCTTGAATTTCTGCTGGAGTTACAAGGGAATTTGCATTGTCTTTGGATTGAGTGAGAAGTAAATTTAAAGAGAATATTATGGATGAACATAGATGAATTATGCAATACTGAGAGAGGTTATTGTCAAGAATAGAACAAGGAAAAATAACCTCTTTCACGTTTTTCACAAGTGCAACCAATTTGGAGATTCAAAGATGTATATTGGACCTATTTTGAGAATTCTGAATTTTCCTGTTTTAGACACGTTTTTCTAATGCATAATTCCGATAGCTGGAGATGGTTTTAGGAAAACCAAGAGAGGTTTATCTTCACGGTGAACGTATTTAAAAAAATCCTCCATTTTTGCAACAACTATCAAGGATATGGAGATAGGATCTCATCTCTGAACCCTAGTTTTCAGAAGAAAAAAAACATAACCATTTTATTGGTAAATTAACTTGCTAAAGGTGAAAATGATGCTTTGGAAGAGGGTAAGAGGCATTTTGAACCAAATTTGGCTTATTATCCTTCATCATATCCATTTGCAGATATACATGTGAAATTTGGAGGAAAAGCGAGAATTTTGAATTTTCTACACTTTAGGTAGTTTCGTAGAAACTCCCAGGCTTGAAGCCCAAACTCTGCTACGAAACTGTTGTAGGTGATTATATGGAAAAAGAGATGGATAACATCAAATTCAAGGCCTGGGAAAAATTTTGTTTATCTCTTTAAACCCAACAAACATGTCTACATTAGCAAAGAGAGCTAAAAGTTGACTTAGATGGCTAAAATGAGTTTTCTACTAAACTACACTACGAAACTGCCTATTGCACTCCGTTTTTGCAATGTTGTGTTTTTAGTTGTATTTTGATGTTTGGAAAGTGTATTAAAATGTATCCAACCACGTGGAGGAATTCCAAGGTAGAAGTGGAACATTCCAGCAGAGATTTGGTCTTCTACAAAGTTGTCTTTTTAACCAACTCAACAAAAGACAGTCAGCAAATGTCATGTCATCATATCCTTAAAAATAGGAAGATCAGTTTATGAATCTAGTGGAGGTATTTATAGTTTGATCATGGTCAATGAAACCTAAGCACATGATCATTTCCATTGTAAAGATGTGGTCCTTTCAATTGTAAAGTGTAATAAATAGGTAGTTGAGTCCCTCACCCCAGGTCTCTATTTCGTAAAGTTAATGGGGGTATCATTATCATTTTCCTTTGTTGGATTTTTAGTTAGATTAGGTGTCAAGAAGAAGGATTCAAAAGTCTGGCTTGAATTTAGATCAATGTGAAGGTGATGAAGTTTATTAATGGGTAGAATATTGAATAAAAAAGGGTTGGGAGATGGTTATATAGTATACCACTATGGTAATATTTTGATATCAGTAATATATAGTTGTAGCAACCTATTTCTGATCTGAGATTCTTCTCTGTATTCTTATGTATGTTTTTCCTATCAATCCTTTACTTTGTCTCCAGTATTCTAGTTGTATAATCACTTGGAATTTATGATTACATGATCCAACTTCCTGTATACTCCTAATATGTTGTAAATGTCAAGATTTATTAGTTTGGTTATGTATAATGACTTGGAATTCATGGTTACATGCTCCAACTTCCTGTATGCATATAGCTTTTTGTTTCTTTCCTTTTTGTGTGGTTTAATAAGAATAAAATTGCCTCAGCTTCCATGAGATAATTTGACTTGTGACTTAGTTTTCATATTGACTCCCTAAGCCCAATGGTAGTAAACCCTTTACATATTTCACCTACAAAAAACAACACATTCAATTCAATTCAGAGTTAGTCACATGTTTTCAAGATTGCTCATTGAATATCATTTATTCTTTTGAGAGAGCCCTCTCAGATTGGAGAGGCTAATTTCCTGTTGCAAGTGGTTTGAAAGAGTTACTCCAAGTTGACCATTGAAACAACTCAGCAGGAACTCAATTTGGTGATAACATTTTGGCACCGTTGCCGGGGAAATCGAAGGTGTAAATTTTCTCCAGGAAGAATGACAAAGTTCAGATTTGAATTATGATGGTGAACACAAGCCAAACACAGGAAGTTTGTACCATTCACCTCGCAACTCCATTGTTCAAGATCCTAAGCTTCAAAGTTTAGAATGACTTCACTGCAAAAGGATCCAGATTTCAGAACATTGATGGTGATCCAAGATGACAGGGTATGTGGAAAACCCTTCATATGATTAAATTTTACAAAGTGTAAGGGATGAGTTAGTAGAATTTCAGATAGATGAACATTTTTCAACAATAGTATTCCTTTGTTTGAAATCCAGTTGACTCACACTTGATAATAAAATTAGTTTTCTTGGTTTAGTTGCTGAAATATTAGAAAATGAAATTGAACTATTAGATGTTAAAATTGAATCATATGATTGCCAAGATCCTAAACTGTTCCTGGAAAGTCTTCCTCCTCCAAAAAGAGAGAAAATTATTATAGCATTTGACTTGCCGATAAAGAAGAATATGGTTTTGAGATTGATATTGTAGAGTTGGAATCAAGGTTCAGCCTTGACAAAGAAAATGAAAAGGATATCAAGGATCAATTTGTCAGTGAGAGCTTAAAATGGATATCAATAAATTATGTCTTCTATGATCCCATATCTGATTACATGGAAGATTTTTATAGTCCAACTTTTCAATTATTTTTTCACTATTAAAAAATGACCCATTTTATGTTACCTTTATCATTTCAAAATACAGTTTGCTTTTGGTTTAAGCACAATCAAGGAGTTCAGGTATCATATCAACTCATTCACTGGCTTTATTAGAGGTTTCATGTTGCTTGAATCAAACATGAAGATTGCAGCTGTTAGGGCATGTAGGAGTGTGTGTGAATAAGCTCAGCTAGTCCGAGCATCTTTTCAACATGTAAATATTTGTATTTTCAGCAGTTATCATCAAGCTTGAGCCCTAGGAGAAGGCCATAAGAGCATGGCCAAGTGTTCATCAATTTCAGAAAATTTCTAATTTCTCAAGATAAGGCACTGGATATATAAGTTATTTGTTGTACCACAGGGGCACACCATCCCTAGTGGAGCCACTGTTATCACTCTTTAAATTTTGTAAATTTGTTTTGATAAGGTCACCATAGGTTTCATGTTGTGTTATGTTGGGTCATGCATTTCATGAAGAATTTATAAAATCATGTTTATCCTAAGTCTAAAACCCACCATGAGTCATTTAATCTCAGTCAAATACACCCCATGTCATTTAGTTTTCGCACCCATTCCTTCAAATTACAAAAATGAGCCACTTGTTAGTTTTCACAGTTTCGTAGCGAAAACAATGGCAAAGCAACAGATTTTTCTACGAAACTACTTGAAAATTCCATAAAAAATATGCGAAAAGAAAATCGATGAGTTGTCATTTGCTATTGGTTTTGGGGAAAGGTGAGATCACCTAGTAGGTTATGATAGCTATCCAACATGTGAAATCATAAGTGCTTGTCATCAGTCCACCTTCATCCCTCCATTTGTCATTTTCCCTCTCATATTTGAATTTCATATTTTAAAAAAAATAATCCAAGCTCCTCTCTATCATTAGACCTTCAGCCTTTGCATGTAAAGAATCTTAGTGTCATCATTCACAATTTTATCTTTGTGGCAAGCAGCTTGCTATCCAATTTGCTTTTTACAAGTGCCACATTATTAAGAAGGCAGTTTGGTTATAAAGAGATATGGCCATGAATAAGAAAGTGTACAAAGGAGGCTTTGTGGTTAGATAGGAGCTCATGGACCTTAATATATTCATGGAGGAACCTAGCTTTTCTGAAGCATTCACCAATTCAGGTTGCTTGAATTTCTGTTTGAGTTATAAGGGAATTTTCTTTGTCTTTGGACTGTGTGAGAAGTAAATTTAAATAGAATATTATGGATGAGAAAAGATGAATTATGAAATACTGAGAGAGGTTATTTTCAAACACAGAACAAGGAAAAATAACCTCTTTCACTTTTTCCACAGGTACTACCAATTTGGAGATTCAAAGATGTATTTGTGACCTATTTTCAAAATTTTGAATTTTCGTTTTAGAAACGTGTTTCTAATGCAAATTACCGATAGCTGGAGATTGTTTTTAGAAAACCAAGAGTTTTTTGTTCAATATGAACTTATTTACAAAACCATCCTCAATTTTTGCAACAACTATCAAGGATATGGAGATAGGAGCTCATCTCTAAATCTTATTTGTCAGAAAAAACAGTTATTTTATTGGTAAATTAACTCGCTAAAGGTGAAAATGATGCTTTTTGAAGAGGGTAAGAGGAATTTTGAACCAAATGTGCCTTTTAATCCTTCATCATATATATTTGCATATATACAGGTGAAATTTTGATGAAAAAGGGATAATTTTTAATTTTCTGCACGTTAGGTAGTTTCATAGCAACTCCCAGGCTTGAAGCCCAAAATCTGCTACGAAACTGCTGTAGGTGATTATATGGCAAAAGGGATGGATAAAATCAAATTCAACACCTAGAAAATTTTTTTTTTAGCTCTTTAAACCCAAAAAACATGTCTACATTAGCAAAGAGAGCTAAAATTTGACTTAGATGGCTAAAATGAGTTTGCCACTAAACTACGCTATGAAACTGGCTATTGCACTCTGTTTTTGCAGCGTAGTGTTTTTAGTTGTATTTTGATGTTTGGAAAGTGTATTTAAAGATAGCCAACCATGTGGAGGCATTCCAAGGTAGAATTGAAACATTCCAGCAGAGATTTGGTCTTCTACAATGTTGTTTTTTTCACTAACTCAACAAAAGATATTTAGCAAATGTCATGTCATCATCTACTTAAAAATAGGAAGACCAGATTTTGAATCTAGTGGAGGTATTTATAGTTTGATCATGGTCAGTGCCACCTAAGCACATGATCATTTCGATTGTAAATATGTGGTCCTTTCAGTTGGAAAGTGTAATAACTAGCTAGTGGAGTCCTATTAGGTCTCTAACTCCTAAAGTTAGTAGGTGTCATTATCATTACCATGTATTTGGCTTTTTAGTAGGTGTTAAGAGAAGGATTAGAAGGTCCAGCTTCAAGGCAAATCCAATGTGAACGTGCTAAATCCTATTAATAGGCATAATATCGAATAACAAAGGGTTGGGAGATGGTTACTTGACACTACCACTATTTTAATATTTTGATATCAGTAATATACAGTTGCATCAGCCTATTTCTGATATGAGATTCTTCTTTGTATTCTTTTGTATGTTTTTTATATCAGTCCTTTAATTTATCTCCAGTATTCTAGTTGTATAATCACTTGGAATTCATGATTACATGCTCCAACTTCCTATATACTCCTAGTCTATAGTAAATGTCAATATTTATTAGTTTGCTTATGTATAATAACTTGGAATTCATGGTGACATGCTCCAACTTCCTGTATGCATATAGCTTGTTTTTTTTTCCTTCATGTGTGGTTTAATAAGAATACAATTGCCTCAGCTTCCATGAGATAAGTTGAATTGTGACTTAGTTTTCATATTGACTCCATAATCCCAATGGTAGTAAACCATTTACATCTTTCACCTACACAAAACAACACATTCAATTCAATTCATAGTTAGTCATATGTTTTCAAGATTACTCATTGAATATCCTTTATTCTTTTGAGAGAGACTCATTGAATATCCTTTATTCTTTTGAGAGACACCTCTCAGAATGGAGAGGCTAATTTCCAGTTGCAAGTGGTTTGAAATATTTACTCCAAGTTGACCATTGAAACAACCCAACAGGAACTCAATTTGGTGATAACAACACACATTTGTGACAAATCTTGTTGTGTATGATTCAATTTAATACTTTATAATTTTTCAAAAGTAACCATGATTAATCATTCTAATAAGTTGTCATCTTAGATATATATTTTCAGTTTCCCTTAGAAGTACTACTGGAAAACCCCCTATGGTGGAACACTCTTGTAAAGATCATAATAAGTTGTTCAGGAGAACGCTAACATCTTTCAGTCATTATCTGGGATATTTGATCTAAAATATGTCTTTAGAGTAGAGGAATTAGCCAACAATGATTAGTCATTAAAAAAATTTCACACCATCCTATTCTCGTACAGAGTAGATCTGTCTCCCCACTTATTAAGTAAACATTAAGGCTAATCATAATCAGATCTTAAAAAATATTTAGGGGGCGGGGGATAGGAAGTATTGTGATAAGTTGACCTACCATGATCATAGGATCTAACATGCATGACATTAGTGCAGTTGGTCACCAAGATAGAGTAATGTCTTTTAGCCAAAAATCTGGAAGACAGGAGGTCTCATCACGAGTCGGCCGGTTCATCCATGTTACCTCTTGTGAATGGCACCGCCATCATCTGTTTACCAATCCAGGACTGTGGCCTTCATCTAAAAAGTCAAATAAGATAATTATGAATCTATATCTAGTAAGTGGGACACTGACATTTCTCTAGGTTAAAAGACACCCTATCGAGGTTATGGACACCTGCAGGCAGGAGGGCCATGTCTGTGGTATTAAAGTTAATTGTACACTATGATTTGCTCAGTTATCCTCCTCTGTCCCTGAAACTAACCATTTTATTTCTTATAAAATTGTTTTAAGACAATTTGGACATGATGCTTTGAGTTCTATTTTTCAAAAAAAATTGATCTTTGATGATGTGGTACCCTTAGTAAAGGTGATTCTTTGTACTGATTAAGGAGAGACTTATCTTGTATCTCAAGGACAACAAAATTTAGAAGTGTTCAATTTTTTGATTGGTCTAGTATCATAACTCACTTCAATTTTCCATGGTATCTAGTGTGATGAATTGCTCAGTGTTATCTATTCACGAGGTGTTGATTGACAACCATGTATATTTGTGTTCACCTCTAAATACACTTTACATTGTCTAGGCACTAGGTAGAAACATTTGAAACAAGACAACGTGTATGTGCAATACTCTTTTCTCTATAATGTCTGCTTTCAACACCTGATATTGATACTTTCATTTGGAACATGGTTTTAGTTGGCATTGTAGTAGTTATGTTGTAGCCTAATGAATGTTTTAATGATAGAAATATCTATGTTTATTATTGAATTTTTGATGACATTCTTATTGTGAAGCATAGTCTTCTCTTTCCCCTGCCTTCTTTCATAGTTTTACAATTTAAAGGTTTGGCTTGCACGAGGAAGTGCAAGAAGATTAGTGTGGGGGGATGTTGAACCGCCTTTTTGTCCTTGTTTTTACAATTTTTTATGTGCCTTTGAATAATGTTTTTAATCATTATTATCTCATTAAGAGGCATACAGAGGCAATATTATGAATTATTCTTGTTAAGTATTTTATGTATAAATATCATTAATAAAATTTTAATAAAGGCTTTCCTACTACAGGTTTAAAAGTGGTTTGATTATGCTATTGAACTACTTGCACCAGAGTAGAAATGGATTCCTGCACCAGAGTAGGGGAGAAAAGAGTACTATGAGAAGTAGATTGCGACTTTGGAATATTTTGAGGAGGTTGATAAATTGTGTAATAATGATGACCGACTTGAGGACCAACATGAATCTGCAGTGAATATCGTAGTAAAGGTATTCAATTTTTCCAATGTACTTTTGTTGGCATTATTGTATTTGCTGCCACAATGGAAACTCTAGGATTCTAGGTGTTGATTGAAGTTGTTAGATATTTTATTGAAGATAAATTTTCTACCAAGATGTCATACTCATAGTTGGAGTAGCTATATATCATTATTAGCTCTTCGGTTGTACTGTAGAACCCCTAAAAGTGAGATAATACAAGCTTATGTAAATTATCACTATATTAATGTTGTCACCAATGTTAATTAAAAAATTAAGTAGCCCTAATCGATTGCACTGTATGAGCATGCGATAAGGATCTACACTAGCTTAATCAATGTCCACAATTATCATCAACCTGGCGTGGAAGCAATAAAGAAGGCTGCTAGAGAAGTATTAGCTCTTCGAAAGAGGGTCCTTTCTGATCTAAATGAGGTTGGCCGCAAAGAACCCATTGAGTTGTTGAAATTGGCCCAGATAGAAGAACGATGACATTCTAAATGCGGCAAGAACTCTTGATGACTAGGCATTGATTGTTGAAGGTAGTCACAAGTGAATTAGCATAAGATATGAACGTGCCATTCTTGTAGGTGAAAATTGCTAGTTAGTTCTTGTGATTCTATATAGACCAGTCATGGAAGGAGGACTTGGGTTCTCTTTACTAGAATGTGCAGAAAAATTATATGTAGGTAGCTTGAGTCATATGCTATCAGTTCAATACAGGATGAATGGTGCAATTGTGAGTTGGGATTTAAAATAAATTCTGTCACTTGGCTGCGAGGAACATTGGGATCATGTAGGCACAGGTTCATTTTATAATGAAGAATATATTGTCTTGCATCATGTGAGATCTCTTATTTTTCCTGGAGTGATGCCCATGGACACTTTTGTGCAATCATCTTATATAGCTCAAGTCTAGCTCTTACGTGAACGACTTGATCAAATACCAGAGGCTGTAAGCATCTAGGTTGCAAGAATGGACAATTTTCAAGGTCGTGGGGCTGATGTTGTTGTCATAACAATGCGGAATTTTGAGGATCTAATTCTTCCTAAGAAAGACAGAAGGTTTGAAAAATAAGAATCCTGCAGCACCTTCAAATGTTGTTTTAGATCACATGGTGGAGGTCTTACACGGTATATACACATTCTGGAACGAAGAAGCTACTTTGTCTCATCCCCAACAATGTTGACTTCAAGACGATATTGATATTCTGAAGTCTCTATCGATACATTTGTGAGCAGCTGATCATCATGCAAAGAGGAAGAGAGAAGTTGAAACACACCTTCCAGCAACAACATCATCCAAGGAAAAGAGGAGCGATTTACCTATTTTCGACATTTAGTTGCAAACCAATTTTTATTCATGGAAAATTGTTGAGATCGATTAGTTTTTGAAAGCCCCAATTTGTAAATTCAATGCATATAAGAGATTGTTGTGAGAAAACAATAATTATACGGCCATGAATTAGGAAATCGATCAAGGGAATTTTAGACAACAATGGAATACGAATGTTGTAATCAGTAATCGATAGTAATGGAATGTAATTGGTAGCAGGGAGTGAATCATGAGATCCAGATTGTGGGAGGAAATATCCAGATCTGACACGAATTTGACGAGCACAAGAAATTGTAATGGGTAGCAGTTGATGTAATTGATAATTGATATTTAAATCGATGTTTTGATTGAATTCAATAATTCTGGTTCTGTAATTTGTCTCTGTATCAGCGCTATGGTTTTTATTTATTTCTGAGTGTTGGGTTAGTTCAAGACTTGCTCTGGGAAGTGGCAAGGATCCACCGCATCTTGGAGTTGAGTCTGAAATTATTTATAGATGTAGGTATTTTTCTTTACTACAGAATTATATTTTGTTTTGGAATTGTTTTCTAAATAGGATTGTATATTTCCTGATCCTGTACTTAATTATTAATTTATTTTTCTTGAATTTGGAGTGAGATCGAGTGTATTGTTGGAAAGTCTTAGTGAATGTAAGAGTTCATTTTTCATATGGTTTAACTCATTTTAATCTTTTGTTTGGATTGTGAATTCCATTAAGAGAACTGCATATTTTACGAATCTTGACTATTGTAGTTATGAATTAGAACAAGATTTTATTCCTGAATTAAATACAATGATGTTAGTAGTGTGGGCAATCGAGTGCGAGTTGTGTGTATTTGTTTTTGAACGTTTATCTCCCGAGATTTAGCTTCGTAATTAGATCTCTTATTTTTAATTAAGACCTTTCTTTTTTTTCATAGCATAATCATTCCTTTGAACAAGTTTGAGTATGAATTTGATTGCACAAATAGATATATCGAGTTGGGTAGAGATAGGTGTTGAAATTTCCATTTCACAATTTGAATTAGGTTTAACTTTCACAATATGGGCTACTTAAAATCATCTCATTTAAGAGCATCGTCTTGAGTTATTAAATTATCATAGGATAATTTAGATCTATTTTTTCCATAATGTTTCGTTACAAGTAAATAGATGCTTAGTCTCTTTAATGATTAGAAGTTGAAAACCTTACTTAAGATTGTAGCTGAAGTTAATTTCTTGGCGCCTTTGTTTCGATAATATTGTATTTTGATTGCAGAGAATTATAATAAGGATTGAGTTAAGTATATCTCCTTAACAATGCTTGCATAAATTTGTTTGGCTAATAGAAGATTTTTTTATCATTTTATACATGACGATCATCAATAAGGAAACTTATATACTCTGACCATTAATTTGAGCCAAGATGCAGTACAAATCACATTTACGATTCCCGGATTGACAATTAATATTGAGAGGTTTAATCTGACAATTAAACCATCCAACAAGTGTCATCATGGTGGTATTTGATATACTTACCAAGTGTGCATAGTTTTGTGCATTATTTCATCCTTTTAAAGCTAGTAGAGTCGCTACTGTATTTATGGAAACAATTCAAAATCTTCATGGAAACCAAAATATTATAGTAATTGACAAATATCCCATTTTCACTGGAAATTTTTGAATGAAATTATTTTCTTGTCTTTTGGCACTCAATTAGCTCATAGTTCATCTTATCATCCTCAATCTGATGGGAAAAATAAGATAGTGAATAAATATTTGGAAGGATATCTTTGTTTCTTTGTAGCTGATAAAAAAACAAAATGGGTCAAGTGGTTACCTCTAGTTGAATGGTTGTATAAAAATTCCTTCTATATTGCAGAAAAAGTGACCCCATTTATAGCACTTTATGGATATCATCCACCATCCATCACATCATCTTTAAGAGAAAATTCTAAGGTTCAATCAATGTAAGATCACATCGAGAATCAAAAACATGTTCTCCAAATATTAAAGGATAACCTCACTATGACGCAGAATTGAATGAAACAAGAGGCATATCAACATCACAGTGAAAGAATTTTTGATGTAGGCGATTAGGTATTTTTACGGCTACAACCATACAAATAAATGTCCCTCAAGAAAGCTGAGAAGGATAATGAATTATCAATGTTACATAGTAATTTTTCACCATGCTCATTTTCCCGTCACTAATCCTAAAATTCCCTATGATAGATCTTGTGGATACCTCCAACATCAAGGCTTGGTTATAAACTCTCATTTTGTAATTTATCAATAATAACATCTGATGTTTTTTTTCTATATTTGTCTACATGATTATGCAAATATTCTGGTACTCCTTGATCTGATAGATAACTAGTGTTTAAGTTTATTATGTATTGTATCACGTTTGTTGTTGTCTCTTGATCATCCGCAGGTGTTCGTGTGCCATTAGTAGGAGGAAGTGGGCCTACAAGGATTTTGGATCGAGCTCGCCATCAACAGATCCAAGGATAGAATTTGGAAAAAGGTATTTATGTCTCTTTCCTATTTTCATTGTAAACATTAGTTAAGAAATCTTATGTTAGAAAAAATCTCGCGTTGCTATACCCACTCTAGGGCTAGAGAGATTGCCTCTGTCCGTAGAGGGGATTTATCTTGATAATAGAACTGGCGACTCCGCTGGGGATATTTAGCCTTTTAAGTCCTCCTTCCCTGAATTGATCTTAGATCAGTTTCATCAATTTTTAAAATTTAAATCTTCTTAGGCCTCTGTGAGCTTGTGTAAAGATTGTTAGTCACTTCATTGTGTCAGGTCTGGTATTTGTGTGAGACTCTTCTTATTTTTTCCTTGTTTTTAGGGACCAATGCCCTTTTTGTATGCATATTTGTGCTAGAAGCGTTGTTCTATATAGTACAACCACGCCGATTGGCCTTTCAACACCCCTCTTCTTAGCACATAAGTGTTGATCTCAGTCTGAGGAAAATTTGAGTTTCCCCTTTGATTATCTAGTGTTTCCTGGCCCTTCAAGGAATCTGTAAGATCTCAATGATCTCCTTTTTGTGTGTTTGACTTACCTATATTCTATGAGTGAGTCTGTTTCATCTCTTTGATTTGTTTGTAAGTTTGGGAAATTTTCACCATTTCAAACACCCTTTGTCGCATTATTCTTGTATTGTTTCAAAGTGAATTGGTGTATGATTTGGTCATCTCTGCATCTCTTATTTTTTCCCTTTGGTTTAGTGTTAATCACAGGATTACGAATTGTTTGGCACACAAATATAGAAGAGTATGTTTTGTCTAAATTAAAAATATTGGAAGTGATTTTCATTTATTTTTTTATTTAGCTCATCTAGTCAATTTAATAAGAGTTAAAAACATTGCAGTCTTGCATTCCCTTGAAGCGATTTTTGTTTGGTTCAATTGAAAGAAAAGTAAAGGGATTTTTCATTTTTTCTTTCGTTCATTTCTTTTTCTTTTTTAAATTAAAAAACAAAAAAAAAATACTTTCATGCATCTTACTGAAAGGAAAAGCATTTTCATTTTTCGATAAGTTGCATTTGTTGGGAAAAGTGAATTCAATTGAAAAGAATTTCATTTCGTAACTATGAACTAGTTTGGGGGAGAAGTATTGTTGCTGTATTGAGTGAATTCTTGTGTGTATCTCTTCCCTAAATAGTTTAGGATTCATTGAAATTGAAAGCTTTATTTCTTGCATTTAGTCTGCACCATAAGGATTCAGGTGACATTTTTTTTGAGCCTTTAAAATGAAACTTTAATCAAGATCAAATTAAAATGAACCCAATTTACATTAAGGAGCATTGGAATTAATGAGAATATTTAGTGGTCTAGGCTAGAGACGTGTTCCGGCGTCGTTAAACGTAGGAGTTGTCGCTAATGGTCTACGTTGCAACCTGGGGGTGATATCCCATCCCACATATGTAAGTTATTGATGTATGATAAGTATATTTGGGGCTCTCTCATCGAACAGTTATGCATTAGACATCACTACTATGGACTAGAATCCCACGTATTGTCGCGTATATTTGGGGAGACACCACTTGGTTGTAAGCCTGCCATAGGTAACCGAGTCAACTTCCTTGTAAATGTGATAGACCGAACACAACATTTGGGGAGAGTGGCTGTCGTATGTTAATTCCTTGGTTATTTTTCTTTCATTTGATCACCAAGGTGTATATTGCAGTTCACAGATACTTGGTAAAAATTTATGCCTAGCACACCCTTTTTTATTTATTTTTTGTTAATTATAAAAGTAACTTCCCACCAAAACATCTCACCTGTGTAGTTCTCTACCCTTTTATCACTTGGTAAAATATGATTTTGTTCACCTCCTTCCTTTTTTACCTTATTTTGAAAGGTCATCCTAGCTAAATCATCGAATTCGCCCACTTCCTCCTCTGACGAATATAAAGAACCTCCTCCTAAGGTCTCTCGTTTTCTGGTTTGACCCCTCGAAGCGCAAGGTGAAGAGCTTAGAATTGTCATGAGTGTTCAACCCATATCATCTTGAGCACCACCAGATGATTCTCCTTGGAACACATCGAACAAAACTAAGCCAGAAATCCCCAAACCATCTGCACAGTTCTCAGCCTTTCCTCAAAATCCACTCTTTGGTTTGATTGTAGTCTCACCTCAGCAATATTACAACGCTTTTGATCAACTCAGAATCCATTTTCGTGCTTCTTTGGTAGCGTCTCACTCTACCGTCCGTCGATTGTTTATTAACGAAATGGAATCTAATGCAGATGATGTTCCATTCCTGAGTGCTCCTAAAAGCACTCTTCAGAAAACCTCTGGCTCTTATAACCCAAAATCCTCTTCATTGGTGTTTCCCTCTGAGGGAGAATTATTTGGATCCACACCTCACGATTTAGGTAGTGGAACCAAAATACCATCTAGTAATGTTGCGTCTACACTCCCGCATGGTTATACTTCTTTGGGAAAACTTATTTCTGGAGCTTTCGGTGGTACACCTTTATTTTTGGATCCCGCTTGGTCAATGGGTATTCCTCCATCCTACAACCGTTCTTCTCAAATGTGGTCATAGTGTCTCAACCTGTTGTTCGACCGATGATCACCATTGGTCCAATGACTGTGTTGATTGGATCCTCTGTCCCCTATTCTCCATCTATGATTATTGTAGTCCCACCATTGAGTGGGAAATCCATGGTTTCATCCATGCCTGGGGGGAAATATAACCCTCTCTATGTATCTACCCTATTGGGTGGGGGGAAGCCTAGTTCTGGATCTATTCCTAGAGCAGGATAGCCTCATGTTCAACAACCCCTTCAGCAACCGAATGTAGCATATTCATATGTTCAACAAGCTAACACTCCTTATGTTCAAATGCCAAACGTAAAATATCAATATGTTCCTCAACTGAACGTATCTAAGAAATATGTCCAACGGCCCCACCCTTCGGTCAATGTTGTTGTGACTAATCCTCAGTTTGGGTCTTACACCCAAGCTTGTCTGAATCTCCTTCTGGGTCAATCTAGTCCTTTCCCTCATCATTCTGGTACTCAATACCAGCCATTTCCTCAAGGTCAATACCAACAACCCCAGTCTAGGCCTCAACCTGGTGCTTCATATCAACAAATTCCTCAGTACCAGCAGGCTCAGCCAGGACCTCATGTTGGACAGTATGTTTAGCAAGGACAACATGTTGGACCTTATGTTCAATAGGGACCTCAAGCTGGATCCTATGTTCAACAGGTACCGTAGGATGGACCCTATGTTTAGAAGGGACTGCAAACTAGACCTCATGTTCAACAGGGACTTTATCCTGAATCCCATATCCAACAAGATCTACAACCTCAGTTCCCGCAGGGATCATATCAACAACCCCAGCAAGGTCCCTATCACCAATATTTCCAGCAAGGTCCTTACCAACCATGGGGGAAATATGCATATCCGAGAAAGAATCCTCCCTATTAGGGGCAGAATCCATATCAATCAGGTTGGAACCCCCGACCTTTCTCACCTCATCATCCACCCTTGAAATTCCTGGCTACATTGGAATTTTTGGATGTGTCAAAGCTCACAGATGACCCCATCTAACATCAGCTGCATTGGCTGCCAATTCCAACCAAGATTACAGGATATTGTCCCAAGTTCGAAGGAAAATCTAAGGAAGACCCCCAAAACCATGTTATGACATACCACTTGTGGTGTTCCTCTAATTCCTGGGTTGATGATTCTATTTGTCTTTGTCTTTTCAAACATACTTTGACCGCTATCGTGACCAAATGGTACATTGAGCTCCCTCAAGGAATTTTCTTTGATTTCAATTCCTTGGCTATGGCCTTCCTCACCCACTTCAAGCTGCCTATCCAATATGAAACTGACACCTATCTTCTCACCTCGTTGAAGCATTAAATTGCTACGCATATCTCAAATCACATCCATGAATGGCGGCATTTCTTTCACCTAATCAAATTTGAGATCCATGATCATATTTTGACCGAATGGTTTACAAAATCATTCATTCCCAATATTTGAAGATCTTGCAATGGGTGAGTGTGTCACAAAAGAGGAGGTCATTTATATATCTCATGACCTTGATTTGGTTTATTCCTAGTTCGAGACTCTATATGAGTTATTACATGATGTTTCGCATCCTTCGACTAATCTCGCATCATCTCAGTCTCCTGTTACACCTGTGGTGGATGGTGTTATTAGGAAAATGGTTCATACTAATAGTAGTGCACCTAAGGCTTCTTAAAAGTTTAAATCCACTGCTACCATTGTGCCCTCTACTTCTTCCCATAACCAAAATAATCCTGGTAAAACCTTAGAGGTAAATGTTGTTGAGTCTACCGCAGTAGATAAATCCTCAAAGGGTAATAAAAATGGTAAAGGTAATTCTAAATACTAAAATCCTAAACAGGATTCAAAGAAGTCATATGTTGGTGATTCTTCAACACGTAAGCCCAAATATCCTTTTTTGATATGTGATGATGATCATTACACCAAGTATTGCCCTCGGCATGTTGAATTTTATTGTCTTATAAAGGGAACACCCGGGACTCTATCCATTTTAAAAGAACCATTTCCTTCTCAGTAGATGCAAATGGTAGATCAAGCTCAATCCACTGGAAGCTCTCAGGTGTTCATGGCTAGAACGCAATTTTTTTCCATCACCACAAGAAAGAAAGGTTATCCCAATCCATCTAAGGCTCCTGTGGAACCGGGAGTTACATATCACCCTTCCTCTTCCATGCCTCCTACCTCTGGTCGTCTCCAGATTAAGAGACTGAGTAGTGACTCCATCATCCTACCACCCCCAAAAGGTGTTCTTCGGAGATCGTCTTACAATCTGAATGTGAGAGCAGCACAACACTACAATATTGTAGAAGATCTGGCTCAAACACCTTCGAGAATTTCAGCTTTGGAGGTCCTTCGATCGTGCCCATCAAAATGGAAATCATGAATCTTCGCTATTGGAGGGATTTATCCTTCAGATTCTAGTCTGATTAATTTCAATCTCGAGAATTTCGTTCCTCACCTCCCATCCAAGGTAGCTTTTTTTATTCAAGTTACCATTATGGGTAAGAATATTCATTGTATTGTCATTGATGAAGGTGCTTCAACTTGCATCATGTTTTTCGCATGCTGGAAAGCCATCAGCTTTCCCCCATTAAGTCAGTCCCTGAATACCTTAAATATTTTGATGGTAGAGGTTCTCGGACATATGTTATTCTCAAGGCATTACCCATCCTATTGGAGGAGAAAATAGTAACGATGGAAGCTGAAGTAGTAGACGCAAACTTGAACTATAATCTCCCTCTTGGACATAGTTGGACAAATGATATGGTTTGTGTGGTATCCACCCTCTTTCACATCCTCCATTTCCCTCATCAAGGGAAGATAACTGTGATCGTTGATCGGTTGGGTTTCTTCCCCTCTAAATCTTCAGTAGGCAACATCTCATATGTTGGGAAGACCACTACTCCTTATGAGAACATTGGGTCGGGTGTATTCAAGGACACGTCTCTTATGGGAGATTTTCTACTTCCACCTCCAAATTTCTCCTCTATCAATATGATTTCTTCTGGTCACAATCCATGGATTATTCCATATCCTGACCAGCTAAAGAATTTTTTTGACTTTATGCCTCTTAGCCTGGCAAAGAGAATGTATCAAGCTATTCTCACAACTTCTGAGGTTGCATCTGAAACCAATACTCATTTGGTTTCCTCTCTATACACTTATACGCAGCCTCCCTGGTTTGGTTCTTGGGACTCTGATGATCCCTTGAATGAGACTTGCCCCAGCGACGAGAGTATCGTGGAGGTAATGTCTCTCAAAGAAACTCCATGGGATGATGGACATCATCATTCCTCATTTCTCCCAATCCCAAGTGACATCTCCACCTGTCTATGATCTCATGCTTCGCCAGTACCGACTAGCCCACTTCAATATCTGGATTTGATTCATGAAGTGTTGTCCAAAGGGAACATGGGAAATATCACTTCGACCATTTCAATCGACATCTTTGTCAAACCAGGGACTGTCGGGAATGTGTGTATCGGTGTGTATTGTTCTCCTAATGATATCAACACCTATAAAGAACTTTTTCAGTAGTTTCACGATGTATTCACTTGGTCATATGAAGAAATGCTCGTTATTTATATGAGTATTGTTGTGCACGAAATTCCCACTTATCTGGATTCGAAGCTTGTTCGCCAATGAATTTATCCTGTGCATCCGAGAAAGGTTTTGACTGTAAAGGGTGAAGTTGAAAAACTTCTTAAAGATGGTTTTATTTACCCCATGCCATTAAAATATTAGGTCTCGAATATTGTTCATGTCAATAAGTAGCAAGGGAACATTCAAGTTTGCATTGATTACCATGACATCAATGAAGCTTGTCCCAAGGACAATTACGCCACTCCTTTTATCAATCAGATCATTTAGGTATGTGTCGGGAGTGATATATTTTCCTTTATGGATGGTTTCTCTAGCTATAACCAGATTAACATTTCTCCATATGATCAACATAAAACCAATTTTATCTTTCCATGGGTGACTTTTACCTATAAGAAGCTCCCTTTCAACCTGAATAATGTCAGAGCAACCTTCCAACAAGCTATTTCTTATGCATTTCATGACATCAAGCACATAGTTCAGCCATATCTTGATGACCTTCCTGCTCATTCTACGAAACATAGAGATCACCTGGAACACCTTAGAGCTATCTTCCTCTGTTGTTGACACTATAATATTAGTTTGAATCCTCATAAGTGTGTCTTCTGTGTCGAATGTGGATGGCTCTTGGGTTTCATGGTGTCCAAAGAAGGCATCCAAATCGATCCTTTGAAAGTTGAGGAAATCGTCAATTTTCCTCCTCCTTCTTATGTTCCTCAATTGCAGAGTTTGCATGGGAAAGACAATTTCCTCTGCCGTTTCATATTGAATTACACTGAGCTTTCCAAAGGCTTTATGTGCTTATTTAAAAATGGAATCCTGTTCTTTTGGGATGAAATTTATCAAATCTCTTTTGATGCATTAAAGTGAGTCATCATTACTACTCTGCTGCTACATCCTCTCGATTGTTACCGTGATTATTGCCTATATTTGGCCATCACCAAAAACACTATTGGGATGGTGTTGGTTCAAGACGATGATGATGGTCAAGAACATGTACTGTACTACTTTAGTCATAATCTCTTTGATACTGAGATCCATTATGCTCATGTAGAGAAATTGGCCCTGGATACTATCCATTCAATTCAACGTTTTCATCACTACATTCTCCTGGGCAAAACCTTGGTGATTTCTAATTGCAACCCAGTGACTTACATTCTCATGCGTCAGTTGATTGGGGGAAAGTACTCAAAATGGATTGTTATCCTTCAATATTTTGACTTAGTATTCACTGTTGCTAAGTCAACGAAATCCCTAGTCTTTGCTGAGTTGATCTATGATCTTCCCACCACGGATGATCCCACCCCTCTTGATGATTCCATCCCCGATGAGACTCTCTTTCTCATTAGTACTCTTGATCCATGGTATGGAGACAATATTGTATATCTCCAAAACCAAAATTTTTGGCTAGAGCTATTGCACTATGACAGGAGACAGATTCTCTACCAGTCCCAACATTATCGCATTGTTGGAGACACCCTCTATTGCACTGGTATCAAATTTGTCCTCTGTCGCTATTTGACTCTCGAGGAAGCTGAGAAAGCTCTCAATGACTGCCACTCTGGGGCTTATGGTGGTCACATGTTTTTTTATGCTACCACTCAAAAGATACTTCGTGTAGGTTATTTCTGGCCGTATATTTTTAAAGACTGCATTATCGCAGTACAAAAATGCCATGATTTCAAGATTTACTCTTGAAAAGAGCGCCCCCCACCCTCACCCTTGCACCAAGTTATGACCGTCGAACCTTTTGTGAAATGGGGCATTGATTTTATGACCTGTAATCCTCGCTTATCCAGGGGGCATGGATATATCATCATTGTCGTTGAATCTTTCACTAAATGGGCTGAGGTGATGCCTACATATGATAATGAGGGTTTAAATATGGCGCAATTCTTATTCAATCATGTCATAGCTCGGTTTGATGTCCTGAAAGCGATTTTCACTGATCATGGCACTCATTTTTGTAATCATATGATGAAAAATCTCGCTTCTTAGTTGGTGTTACGTCATGATAACTCCAGCCCTTACTATCCACAGGCCAATGGCCAGGTTGAGGCCGTCCAAAAAGTCTTGGTGACTATTCATCAACGCACCATTGGGAAGCACAGGCGAGACTGGCACCTCATGCCTTTCTTCGCTCTGTGGGAATATCGAACCTATGCTAAGACCTCCACTAGATTCACATAATTTCAATTGGTGTACGGTCTAGAGGCCACACTTCTGATGGAGCGTGAGATTCGTTCCCTCGAGCTAGCTATCGAACTACTTCTCTGTACTTCGCTGGAAGAGGAAATTTTGTTGTACCTCGAGCATCTTGATGAGACCAGAAGGCTTACTAATTTAGTTATTGAAGCACAGAAAAAACGATTCAAGGTTTAATATGAAAAATCCGTCACTCGCCGCATTTTCTCTGAAGGTGAATTGGTCATGCTTTATGACCAAGCCCATGATAAGTTGGGAGTAGGAAAGCTTGAGCCAATGTGGCATGAGCCTTATATCATTCAATGTGTTTTGGAGTGTGGAGCCTATGAGCTAGTTGATTATGAAGGAAATCCTTTAGCTGAGCCCCGAAATGAGCTCTATCTGAAAAAATATTACACTTAGTCATAAGTGTGATACTTTGTACATTAGTGTGTTATTCATTAGTGTGATTTGTGTTGATTTTTGGTGTGATTGTTTGCCTTGAAGACATTTTTCCTCTTCTCACCCTGTGTTCCACTTGGTTTTCACATGTCTTCAAAGAATTACATTGGTTTTGTTGATGGTGCTTTCCATAGCACACAAAACCTTTCTTCCGCAACATGGGCACTCTTTTTTCCTGATGGAGAGTTGATTAATTTACAAGGTATTTGTTTGGGTCAAACAACTAAAAAGATTGTTGAGTATAGTGCAGTGATAGAACTATTATCCGATGCCATTGATCTTAAGATTAGAGATTTGGTTGTTAAGTTAGACTCACAACTTGTTGTGTTACAATTGAATGGGCATTATTCTGTGCACAATCCTCCAATTTTCCATATGTATTTGCGTGTTAGATTATTGGAAACACATTTTTATTTTATCACATATCAACATATTCCAAGATGTTTAAATACATTAACAGATACATTAGTGAACCATGTATTAGATAGAAATTTGTGCTATATGTAAATCAAGACATCATCATGATACACAAGTAGCCATAGAAACATGCATATATATATATATATGTGTGTGTGTGTGTGTGTGTGTGTGTGTAAGTGTGTTACATCCAAAAGCTCAAAAAATATGTGTTATATTACAAAAATGGCTCTCCGAGCCTACATCAATACAAAATGTAAAAATAGGGTTGTTATCCACCCACATGGTGCTCATGGTAACATGTGACTATTCGAATTACTCGCCTGAGTGATCGATGCAGTTTTCCTAGAACTCTAATAGCATGTCTCTAAAAGCACAATGGAATCTCATCGAATGTAGCATACTCTATAATGCCTCTCATAAGGCCACCTAGGTTCCGCTCCATCTCAGCTAGTGTATCTTCTCCCTCCTCATAAGGAGCATCCTCTGCTGGATGGGCTACCCTCTGTGCAATCAGTGACATTCCTAGAGGTATATTAGGACCCATATATGTAAACACATCATAAGTTTATGTTTTAATATACATAACAAAAAAAAAAAATGTTAAAAACAATTTTTACCTACATTGGTCCATTGTGTGCCTGGTGGAATCAGAAGATCCAAATCTCCCCTGAAGTTGATGCCAGCATATGTGTAGTCCTCAACTACGATAAGTTGACGCCGCAGCCAACTAAAAAAGGCTGTGGGGAAATGCATTTGTTTCCCCCCTCCATGTCGGGGCATTATGTCGCACCATCTCATCAGCCTTGGATCCCTTGGGGCTGGATCATGGATCTATAGGCACTAATACTGGAATAGGGGTACTCTCTCTAGAAATACGGTCACCAGAATTGACTCATACTCAAAAATTTTCAGTCTCCCTATCTTGCACTTGGTTAGCTGGCTCTTCATGTTAGCCAACAACTCTTCACACCAGTTGAATGTTGTCGGGAACAAGCAGTCCACTGCATATTGGAACTAATATTTCCTTCCCTCATGCAACACCTGGGCTCCCGCCACTTTCATGATGAAGTGTAGTATCATACGCAAGAGATGCACTCTGATGGAAGAAATATCTACCTTCCCACTCTCTTTTTTATATTCCCGAGGAAAGTATCTCTAGATGATCATGCTTGTACTCTCAGCCCCTACGCGAGCACTGGAGAGTTGGATCCTCTCCCCTCTCTTGCAAATTCCAGTGATAAAATAGATGTCCATCATATCTAGCTCTAAATCTTGGTCCCTGATGAAAAAAAATTGTCAATCCACGTCCCAAATACTGATTAAGTATTGGAGAAGCTCTAGTTGAGCTCTTAGACTGGATGTTTGGAATGATTTCAACAATCTGCAATTGCACAAAGCATCGACGCAATTTTGATCCTGCAAGGCTTGGTGGTCTTCCACCCCATGGCCTTGTTCTTTCAATTTGACCGACATCTTCGACGAAATCACTTGTAAAACATGTCCAATTGGATTTTTAGGAGCTTTCATTGACATATTTTTAGAAAATAACAGTGGAGTTGGGTGATTATCTCATTTTACAATCTTTCCCCCGGCTAACGCATTTGTCCGAAACAATTTGGTGATGGTGGCGTGCTACGCTGATGGGCTAAACATGACCAATGAAACCCATATATCTCGAAATCACACTACTCACAGGCGATTTTAAATTTTTAAATTCCTCCCCCTAAACTCCCTAATTCTAAAACCAAATGTCAAATGAATATAATCAAAATGAAAAGGAGGTTCAAAGCTCTTACTTGACGTTAACGAATCGAAGAATGGTTTCCTCAGGATAGGCCACACCACTAATTTGAAATTCAGAGGGAAAAAGGACAAAATGCTCTTCTCAAAATAGAAAGGTGAAAATGATTTTTTTTGGTCTATTTATAGATTTTTGAAAAAATTTCGCCAATATTTTATTATTTTTCCTCGATATCTTTAATGTTTGTTGTTTATGTGAATAATCATAATTTCGCACTACTAATGATTGTTTCTAATGCAAACGAGTTGAATTTTATCTCTTTTTCAGGCTCGTTAAATGTTTAAGAAAAAGGAACCCCCCTGGAGTCAACTTTCATCTCTTTTCTGACTCTCGAAAAATGAAAAGATTGTCAAATACTTGTCATTTCAAACTCATTAAAGTGAATGAATTGATGTGATCTTAGTATACATTTACCCCTTTTTCGGGCTGATATTTACTATTTACGAAAAAGGAATACCTTGATAGAACATGGTCAAGAGGTTCACTCGGACATAGTTTTTTACCTTTTCGGATTCGAGAGACGATTTATGCAAAGGGACATGATGGAGTTTCCTTTTTATTTATTTTTAAACTCCTTAAACATGAAAAGTTACCAAGTTTACCTTTCGTTGGCCTCATTAAAGATTAAATAATGAAAAACTTGTCACCATGACAAGACCAAGTTCCTCCTTCCTAGGGCTCATTAAATTTAATAGGATGGATTCATTTGAAGAATGAACTTACATGCTCAACATATGCTATCCTCTTCACGCTAGCTATAAAAAATAAATAGGTACTCATTAGAAATAATGGGGGGGAATTGAAATTGAACATCCTATGTGTATTTTGGGAAACTTGTTGTTCTTGAACATGACACCCATCTGCAATTCGTGTCGAGTTTGGGAATTCCATTTGCCTCTCATCTGATTACTAATTTTGTCAACATGACCTCTGATCCTATTTGAGTTAAATTATGCCACACTCTGCAGTCGTGTCGCCAATGTGTTCAAGAGAAGTCCTCTTTGTCAAACATCCTCTGCATATCCGACCTCCTCTGTTACAATCCATATTCACTCCTATGATGTTAATATATCAGTTGTTTCATGTCCATGATGTGGGAATCATCATGGCCCTCCTTTAACGAATCACTTCTTGTCGACTTCAGCTCATTATCTAGGAAGGTGGTTTTGAAATTTCTGTTCAGTACCTTGGAGCTTGCATGCCTCAATGGAAATTTCTTCATGTTTGACGATAGGTTCGCATCATTGGACTTCTATATAATTATTTTAATATTACCGATTAGCTTTTAGCTAGTTGGAACATTATATGTTGCTTCTATTCATAGTCTAGATGAATAAGTTGGGTAGGGAGACCCTTAAATCTCTTTAGTAGGAATAAAACACCTCGAATATGGATGTGGATCAGTTTAGATAGTAAAAATAAAGCCACCTTGGGTGTGAAAGGGGGAAATGCATGTAGACTGGGTCAAGATTGACCAAATCAACAACGCTGCCAAAGTAAAGAGTGGAACTAGTGGGGACAACGCAGTTTTGGAGGAGGAGTCTTTGCATGGAAGTAGCATCATAAATGAGTGGGACCAAGGGTGAGGAAGCTCACCAAAGATATAAGGAAATGGATGGCAGCCTGTTGGCCGGATAAATCGTTCTTGCGGACAAGACCGATCTCCCTAGTGTCAGAAGACAATCTAGCAACAAATGAACAACTAAGTGTGTCTTTCTCTAAATATATTCGTTTTACAAATAAATGCTATGAAGGTGTCAATCTTACCTTAGATCCAAATGCTTATTTGCGGTCGTAGTGATTTCGTCGCATCAATAATCCTTCATCGCAACAAGAGCTCTTTTGTCGCAAGAAAGTATCATCTTTCGTCGATCTGCAATCACAAACAAGAAAATATCAATAGCACCTATATAACAAATAATCATAAAACATATCCATCATAGTGATCAAGGAATATATGAAATAAATGATCAAACAATAGCTTATCGAAATAAACAATCGAACGAAAATTTATTGAGAAAAACAGAACTTGATTGTATTAATCTTAAAATATACAGAAGAACCTTACAACCTTAGCCTTGATGTTCGAAAGGTCTTCCCGGGGTCCGAAGCAGGAATCTCCTCTACTTTGATAAGTCTTGCACTCTTTCTTCAGGAGCAAAAAGAGGTATGTGATCTTTCCTCTCAAAAGCTTAGCAGAAAGAAGTCTAAATCTCAATAACACTTCAACTCAAAAATCTTAACTTAACTTCTTCAATCCTCCATTAGTTTTCTTCACTTTTTCTTAACCCTTTGAGGCTACCCAATGCCTCCTTTTATAGAGTAGATGAGGAGGTTAGGATTCCACTTTTTAAGGGATAGAATCCTCCTTCAAAGGGATAGGCTCCTTACATCAAGGGATTAGTTCCCTAAGGTGTGGGATACATGCACCTTATCAAAGCGTACTCATCCCCAAAAAATCTCATCTAGAGCCTTCTAGAATTGACCAAAAGTCAACTTTTTCAGTTTTCTTTCGCGATTTTTTTACTTTACAGGGGTACCGCAGGCATTACACTGGAAAAATGCGTTCTAGAACACAGTTTCTCTTCACATTGCCTGCGTACCCTAGCTAAAAACATAGGTAGGCTTCATATTAACTGCGTACCCAAGGCTTTTTTGAGTTTTAAGGGTTTTTCCTCCATTTTTAGGAACTTTTCTCTGATTTTCAAGGTTTGGAATGAGGAACAAAGGTTGTAAGACTTGCAGAGGAGGAAATTATGAGTGTCAATGAGCTCATACAGTCAGAAGAATGTCAGGGTGACATTTTTTAGTGTAACACAACCATGAGAGGCATTCAAAATATTTTTTATGTTTTAGTCTTATGACTTCTTGCATGCTTCAATTGTTTAGTTGAGTTTGTTGTATTGTTTAGTACAAGGGCATTTCCAGGCGGGAATCCCATAATCTATCTTGGAGGACCTAAGAGGTTATCTAGGAGGGTTATTCTGAGCTTCATTTCCACCATCCGGAATTGGGCCAAGTAGTCACCTTCAGCCACAATGCAGTATACTTGAGTTACTGTGTTATTTTGCAAGGTGTTGTAGTGGAGGGTTGAGAAACCCTGTTTATGAGCTAGTTTCCTAGTGAAAGGAGCAGCCTTTCACCTGGAAAGTAGGGAGGAGAAGTTACAGCCATATCTTTTTCATTTCAGCCATATTTCAGTAGAGCTTTAGTGATACAACGTGATTCAGCCATAAAGTTGCAGTCTGCACTTTTTTCATCTTGTGTTTTTCAAGAAACCCTTGCCGAGTTATCTTGGGATTGTGTTTGAGATACTAGTTCTCCATTTTCAGCTCCTTTTGAGTATTATATTAGTAGATCCATTTGTTTCCATTTTTATGTAGCATTCACCCTCACTGGGACTGTGTTTTCATGTATTCTGACATTTCTGTATTGCAGCATCATTTGGGATTCTAGTATATTTGGGCTTTGGAGGCTTGTTTGCCTAGTTTGAGTGATTTGTTCCTCAACACATTGTATATTTTGCTACTATGATACATAATCTAATGGATATATGATTTTCTCATGTTTTTTGCATCATTATTTTCTATACAGTTCATTTTTGTGTTCAATACTATTGTCCTTCATAATTTGTAATATTACAGTGGTATCCAAGCTCCAATCTTGGCTCAGCTTGTGGGGAAATACATCTATAGAAATGGAGCAGAAAGAGATTCCAAAACTTCTCCTTCATAACATGTAGAACATTGCAAAAGATATCAAGGAGATGAGATTAGAAAGATAGAAGGAATCCCCTAGAGGTTTTCATCATGGAGAAATCTCTGGCACTTCACATTCCTGGTGGGAGAAACTAGTAGCACAACCTTCTTCACAATGCTCCACCCTGCCCACATTCCTATCATTGGAAGGTGAGGTGGGAAGGCCATTGAAGGAAGAAACTCTTGGTGACTATTTTGTGGAATATGAATCTCAATCTTAGAGGTTCAAGGAGAATTTTAACTTTCAGGAGTTCTGTCGGATCAAGGATGGTAGAAGATCCTCCAATCTGCATAAAAGTGGAGCGTACATGCAGAACCAAGATCTACAACGTAGTTTGGGTAGATTATTTTTTCCCTCTTATGATAGATCACCCAAGTGCACAGCTAAGGCTTGAGTAGAGAATTTGGATACTTACTTCCAACTCAATAGAGTTTTAGAAATGGAGGCTATCAAAATAGCAGCACTGCACCTAGAAGGTGAAGCACATGAGTGGTGGTTTCATGGCCTATCTACATTTGAGCATTCTAGTGTCACTTCTTATTCATACTTCACCCCGAGGTTGGTGGAAATATTTGATCCCAGGAATCCAAAAGAAATTTTTTTGGGGCTAACCAAGCTCAAGAAAATAGGATATCTAGAGACTTATATCTATGAGTTTCTAAATCTTTCAGTCATGGTATCTAACCTCACTATGACCTAGAGAGTATGCATATTCATTGATGGGATGGTTGAACCGTTGCATGTGTTGGTGAAATCCACTAGACCAACTATGCGCCAAGAAGATATGGAGAGGGCTAGAGACCTACAACATGCTTTACCCAAGGCAAAATCCATTTTTCATCAAAATTTCTCCTCTCAAACAAAGGAGGATCTTGAGAAGAAATCTCTTGATGATAATTCCCAGGGATATCTAAGGAAGAAGAAACTTTGTTTCACTTGTCAAGAGCCATGGGTACCAAGCCACCAATGTGTTGCAGGGAAGGCACATTGTATTGAGATATTATTTGATGAGGAGAAGGAGACCAACATTGTAGTAGCAGGAGGAGGTGCACCACCCACAGGAGATGTAGTGGGAGCATTTGCTCCAATGGGAGGGACTATTGTAGCTTTTCGGGGAGTTCCCAAGTATCTAACATTAAGGGTTAGAGGAATTATTCTGGGACAAAGAGTATCAGTATTGGTAGACAGTGGAGCTACCCATAACTTTATTGATACTCAGTTGGTGTAGAGGAGGGGCATTCACATACAAGATTTTGAGGGTTTCTTGGTTTTGGTTCCAGGAGCTAGAACCATGCAATGTGTCAAATATGTTCTAGCATTAACCATCACTATGGGAACCTACACATTGACATACCACTTCTTTGTGGTTGATATTCCAGACACTAATGTGATATTAGGTGTCCAGTGGTTAATCACCTTAGGGAAGGTTACCACAGAATGTGAAACATTAGAGATGAATGGATAGAAAAGGGGAGTGGTAAACTTTAGAAAATCAAAGGCATAAACACCTATCCACCCTAGATTGTCTCAGCACACAGGATGGAGGCTGATTTGCGCAGAGGGGACATAGATTGGGAAGCAGAACTATGTATGTCAAAATCAGGGGGGAGGATGCACCAGTACATCTGTATGTACAATCTATTTTGGACCGACATTCCACAGTATTTGGAGATATTCCACCTGGGAGACCTCCTGACTGAGGATTTTAGCACACTATTGAGTTGGAGCAGGGGATCCAAGCGGTGGTCACCACACCCTATAGGCATCCCAAAGCCTACAGGGATGAGATTGAAAAGGCCATTTAGGAGCTTTTGGCCTTAGGACACATTCAACCTAGCACCAGTCCTTTTGCCTCTTCAATGGTTTTGGTGAAGAATAAGGATGGCACATTGAGGATGTGGATTGATTATAGGGCCTTGAACAAACATACAATGAAGAGAAGATACCCAATTCCCAAGATCGATGAATTGATGGATGAACTAAGAGGATCCAAGTATTTTTCCAAGATTGATTTGAGATCAGGGTATCTTCAAATCAGAGTGAGGGATCAAGACATCCCCAACATAGCATTTTGATGCCACTATGGCCATTTTGAGTTCTTGGTGATGCCTTTTGCACTAACCAATGCTCTGGAAACATTCCAATATTGCATGAACCACATTTTTCGTGGTCACTTGAGGAAATTTGTATTGTTATTATTTGATCACATTCTTATTTATAGATGCACATGGGAGGAGCATATACAACATATTGAGACAGTATTAAGCATTCTTGAAGAGAAGCAATTCTATGCTAAGCTCTCCAAGTGTGAGTTTGGGCTCACAGAGATGCTATATTTAGGCCACATCATTGGAGTAGATGGGGTGAGAGTTCATGAATATAAGATCCATGTTATCAGATATTGGCCCGAGCCAAAGAATTTCATAGAACTTTGGGGGTTTGTAGGCATCTGTACCTATTACCGGAAGTTTGTTGAAGAGTTCTCTCAACTAGCAGCACCACTTACAAATCTAACTAAGAGGGGAGTTTTCAGTTGGACAGCAACTGCATAGAGAGATTTTGATAAGCTCAAGGAGGTGATGAGTAGCTACTCGGTATTGGTTCTACTAGATTTTACCCAACCCTTTGTGCTAGAATGTGATGCTTCAGGAGAAGGCATTAGAGAAGTGTTGATGCAAGGGGGACACCCCATAGCTTTTGAGAGTCAGAAGTTGCTGCCACATGAGAAACTGTATCCCATATATGATAAGGATTTTTTGGTTATTATGCATGCCTTAACCAAGTTCCAGCAATATTTGGTGGGTAACAGATTCCAAGTCAAGACTGATCACAATAGTCTTCGGTTCTTCCTTGAGCAGAAGAAGCTTCAGGAGAGGTAGCAGAAATGGGTGAGTAATATCCAAGCATATGACTTTGACATAGAATATGTCAAGGGGAAGAGAAATGTAGTGACAAATTCTCTATCTCGGAGGCCAGCAACGCTATCCTTAATGAGCATGGATACATATTGGAAGGCTTAGTTGCTAGTGGAATATTCCAAAGACCGCTTTGCATGTGAGATCCTAGATGGAGAGGTGACTGATGAGAGGTATAAAGTGATGGATGAGGTCATCTATTACTGAGATCAGGTCTTCTTGTCTAGAGATTCAAAGCTCAAGAAGAATATTTTGTAGGCATCACATGATTCACCACTTGTTGGGCATCAAGGATTCACCAAGACATATCGGGCTATTCGGGAGAGATTCTGATGGAAGGGTCTCAAGGAGGATGTGCTCCAACACATCAAGGAGTGTGTAGTTTTCCAGTAGAAAAAAGGATAACACAACCATCCCACAGGATTATTGTAGCCACTCCCTATTTTGAATGGAAAATGGGAAAGTATTTCCATGGACTTCATCACCGGTCTACCTACGGTTCAGGGTAAGGATTGTATCTTTGTAGTTTGATAAACTAACAAAGTATTCACATTTATTTTCTATTTATGCATGATATACTGCTTCACAGGTATTCGAGCTCTTCTTTAGAGATGTATTTAGACTCCATGGTCTCCCAAAAACCATAGTCAGTGATCGGGATAGCCACTTCATGGTTGGCTTTTGGTAGGAGATTTTTCGGTTGGTGGGTACTGAGTTAACACCAAGTACTAGCTATCACCCACAAACCGATGGATGGATGGAGATAGTAAAAAAGTGGTTGGAAGGCTACTTGTGGAACTATGTTTTGGGGTAGAAGAGAGCATGGCTATGCTGGCTCTGTTTGGGGGAGTATTGCTACAACACAACCTTTCATATGTCCATTGGCATGACCCCATTTCAAGCTCTTTATGGGTATGATTCTCTATCATTTGCGGATGTGATTTTTGGAGCAAGTAAGGATCCTATAGCAAAGGATTGGATTTAGGAGAGTCAGAATATACTCCTACCCTCAAGGAAAACATTGCTACAACACAAAACCAACAGAAGATTTATGCAGACCATGGTCAGATAGAGAGGTGGTTTGAGGTGGATGATTTGTTCTATCTTTGTCTTCAGCCATATAAATAGTCTAAACTTAAGGATAAGGGGGATGAGAAGCTTAAACCTCAGTTCTATGGGCCATAAAGGGTGATATGTCGTGTTGGAGAAGTAGCATATGAGCTGGAGCTTCCTATTGGGAGCAATATCCATAACATTTTTCATGTCTCATGCCTCAAGAATGCCATTGGACAACATGTGGTTGCTACCATGTATCTCCCACCTATTGATGATGAGGGCCATTTGGTTTTTCAAGTGTAGGCTATCTTGGATACTCGGGAGAGGAAACTAAGGAGCAGAGTGATTAGAGAATATTTGATTTGATGGAGGAATATACCTGATGAGGATGCCACTTGGGAAGGAGAGAAGATTTTGCAGCATCCTTCTTTACTATTGCTTGAGGATAAGCAACATTTGGGAGGGGAGGACTGTAATATTTATAATTAGCTTTTAGCTAGTTGGAATATTATATGTTTCTTCTATTCATAGTCTATATGAATAAGTGGGGTAGGGAGACCCTTAAATATATTTAGTAGGAATAAAACACCACCAATATGGATGTGGATAAATTTAGATAGTAAAAATAAATCCATCTTGGGTGTGAAAGGGGGAAATGCATGTAAACTGGGTCAAGATTGACCAAATCAACAATGTTTCCAAAGAAGAGAGTGGAGCTAGTGGGGATAACACAGTTTTGGTGGAGGAATCTTTGCATGGAAGTAGAATCATAAATGAGTGGGACCAAGGGTGAGGACGCTCACCAAGAATATAAGGGAAGAGATGGCAGCCATGAGAGGAATTCAGAATATTTTTTATGTTTGATTCTTATGACTTCTTGCATGCTTCATTTTTTTAGCTGAGTTTGTTGTATTTTTTAGTACAAGGGAATTTCCATGCAAGAATCCTATAATATACCTTGGAGGACCTGAGAGGCCATCTAGGAGGGTTATTATAAGCTTCATTTCCACCATATGGCATTGGGACAAGCATTCACCTTCAGCCACAATGCAGTATCCTTGGGGAACTTTTTTATTTTGCAGGGTGTTGCAGTGGAGGGTTGAGAAACCCTGTTTTTGAGCTAGTTTCCTAGTGAAAGGAGCAGCCTTTCACCCGAAAAGATAGGGAGGAGAAGTTACAGCCATATCTTTGTTATTTCAGTAATATTTCATTAGACCTTCAGTGATACAGTGTGATTCAGCCACAGAGTTGCAGTTTGCACTTTTTTCATCTTGTGCTTTTCAAGAAACCCTTGCTGGGTTATCTTGTTATTGTGTTTGAGAGACTAGTTCTCCATTTTCAGCTCCTTTTGAGTATTATATTAGTAGATCCATTTTTTTTCCATTTTTCTGCAGAAGTCACCCTCATTGGGACTGCACTGTCATGTATTCTGGCATTTCTGTATTGCAGCATCATTTGGGATTCTAGTATATTTTGGCTTTGGAGGCTTGTTTGCCTAGTTTGAGTGATTTGTTCCTCAACACATTATATATTTTTCTACTATGATAAATAATCTTATGGATCTATGATTTACTCATGTGTTTTGCATAATTATTTTCTGTACATTTCAGTTTGGTGTTCAATATTGTTGTCCTTCCTAATTTGAAATATTACAATTATTCTGCAAGTGTTCAACTTCAACACATTTATTCACACTTGTATATTGTGTTGTTGTACCTTGAGTTCCATAGTCATTATTAGTGGTTTCTCTCGTGCCTGTTAACGGTTCTCATCATTGACCGATAATCAAGTGGTTTCTACCATGTTCGACACCAACACATTTATTCATATGGATAGATTCATAAATTGGATTGATTGAGATCGCAGTGCAGACTTTGGGTCACATTTGATTTTTGGTCCATGTTTTGAATATTTAATGAGTATTCATTATTGTATATGTGATCCTATATATACGGATGGCTGTGTCCATACCGCAGATCCATTTCTATGATCTCTTTTAGACAAATGGTTGCGACCATACCATGGGTTCATGTGTCATTTGATGCTTAGTGCAACATTATGTGGTTAGGAATATTTATACCAGAGATGTCATATACTGTAAAATGTTTGATTTGGCAGGTTTTCTGAAGGTGGTCTGCATTCCTTGCCTTGGTTCATAAATCATTTTAGCCATCACTCCCTATTCTACCTTAATGCTTTAGGGGGCATATTTTACACCGTAATTTTTCACTGTGCTCATTTTCCCATCCCTAATCCTAAAATTCGATGTGATAGATCCTGCATAATGTTTCCATCATCAAGAAATATGCTAACACATCCCCTTAAAGATCCAAACAAGACTTCCTTGAAAGATTACTGAAGGAACTTGGTCAGAGTCCTATTTTCTTGGGTAACGCTCTTCCTGGTGCCATGATGGCGCTGATGTCCTTTTCACAGTTATTTCCCAGCATTATCAGTGCCCTAATTTATTGGTAAACCGCATTGATCCCCTTTCTGGCAGTGCTTCCTCAAAATGAGGAGAAGCTTCGACCTCTAGAAGCTCAAGGGCTGCGATTTGGTTTTTGAATAGAGATGATAGGGTCGAGCTATCTCATTTTAGAGCCTTGATCTCATCCACAGGGGATCATCCCTTAGAAAATGGGCCTTCATCCTCCTTTCATGGTCTCCCAAACTCCTCTCCCTTGCTATAAATTCATATCCCTCATTACCCCAAGTTTAGAGCTTGCTTGATCAATTTCATAATCGCATGAACTCTCACCCCTTTGCATGCTAGCATCGTGATTAAGCCTAAGTTCATGGGAGAAGGAATTCTTTTGAGCAAGGTGAAGAACTCAAATTTTCACCTAAGGATGCCTCCAACATCAAGGCCTGGTTGTAAACTCTCCTTTTGAAATTTATCAATAATAACATCTGATGTTTTCTTTCTATATTTGTCTACATGATTATGATGTTTTCTCTTGATCATCCACAGGTGTTCGCGCGCCATTAGTAGTAAGAAGCGATCCTGCAAGGATCATGGATCAAGGTCACCATCAACAGATCCAAGGGTAGTGTTTGGAAAAAGGTATTTATGTATCTTTCCTCTTTTAATTGTAAACATCAGTTAAGAGATCTTATGTTAGAAAGAATCTCGTGTTGCTAGACCCACTCTAGGGCTACAGAGATCGCCTCTATCCGGAGAGGGGATTTATCTTGGAAAAAATCACCCAAGCACTATGGTCCTTACAAGGTGTTGCAAAAGATTGGTACTATGGTATAAAAATTGGGGCTACCTGCATCTTCTTGAGTACACCCAGTTTTCCATGTTTCATGCTTAAAGAAGGTTATCAGTGACAAGATTCCAGTGATAAATTGCACCATTTGCAGTGAAATCAATGTCGGTCCCATGCAAAATTGTCACCTAGCAGTCTGCCAAAAGGAGTGTTTCATATATCAGTTAGCTAATTTTTCATTTTGTAGGAAAATTAGCAGAGAAAACATCCAGGAAGCCTAACTTGGACATTTCTCAATGTTTTTGAGCTCAAGAAGAGCCTAGACAAGGGTTTTTTGGGTGTTCTAAACTTAATGGAAGCATCATATTTGTGAATTGAGCACTATATATTGGAATTTTTATAGAAAAAATTCCTTTAGTGTTTCATATAGATATTTTTTTGAGTCCATATAGAGACCTTAATGAGCAT
Organism: Pinus albicaulis; assembly: GCA_034641835.2. Classification (NCBI taxonomy): domain Eukaryota; kingdom Viridiplantae; phylum Streptophyta; class Pinopsida; order Pinales; family Pinaceae; genus Pinus; species Pinus albicaulis. Next base: position 521,804,742 of record CM076571.1, read on the forward strand.
GGAAAGAGTGTAGCCATGGTTTTGAAACTTTCGAGATGTATCTGCAATAGTTGTTACTTAAGTAGAGAAACTATTTTCATTCTTTTCTAAGTGTGCTTATGGGAAATGAACTTTTCAACACTTCACTGTGAAGTAGTTGTATTTTATGCTTTTTGATCTCATCTTGAATCCAAGGACCTATTGTGAGAGAGTGGAAAAAATGAATTCTTCTCTCCATCTGGAGAATATGGAATTGAGGAGTGTAATATTCCCAAATGGGGAATGTATAAATACAAATCATAATGATATTTTCTAATGCAGATCATATTTTATAAAGAAGGAGACCAATATGGAGACCTTTAATTTGTTATAACAGTAGCAAAATGTATGCAAAAGATGGCCCATAAGATGCATAACAAGAAAAGGAAGCCTCCAATGAAAGAAATCCCTCAAAATGAGGTGCTGCAACCATATATAAATACTGGAAAAGCCTTACAGTGTTATTTTAGTGGCTCTGTAGTAGCTTTAGATTACACATAAGATCTAGAGAAAATAAGTGCATAAAAATTTAGATCTATATCTGATCCATGCACTATACAAGCTCCTCTAAAGAACCCCCTTGGGGTTTTCAGCAAAACACCAAGTACAAGATGTAGATCTGAGATCTAAAACTACAGATCTAGTGAAATATTTAGATTTGGAAAGTGGGGCTGAAATGATATAGGAAATATAATAGCTTGCTCCAACATATCTCCAAAGTGAAGGGCAGATCCCCAACACTAGGAAAATCACTCTCCAAATGGTGTTCTGAACCACCCTGCAACTGCACCTACATGAATAACGTAGATCTGGATCTATACTGCGTTGTAGGGATCAAAATGAGGTTGGCCTCATTCCAAGATCTGAAAATGATGCTTAAGCACTCCAATACTGTCCTCCCAATGAAGTGGAAACCTCCTCCACTAAAAAGGAGCACTGAAATGATCTAGATCTGAAAGATCTAGTCTCCACTTGCTGCAGCTCGAAAAAACAACCAAATCCTCAACATACCATATATTTAGAAAATATGATAAACATCAACAACCTTCTAATGCTGCCATCCTCTTCCTTTTATAAGTCAAGAGCTTGCAAACCCTAAACCACATCCAATGATAACACTCATTTCACACAAGGCATCTCCCTCTAAAACTACGATGTGCCTCATTGATGGCCACTCCTCCATGACAGCGTTGTTGATTTGGTCAAGGTTGACCCAGTCAAAAAATTTTAGCCCCTGCCCACACCTTAAGTGCTTTATTAGGCTAAAAATATGATCCACTTTCACATGAGAAGTGGTTTTATTCACAATAAAGAGTTTTATGGGTCTCCTACCCACTTATTCACCTTTCTAAGTGAAAAAAAAATATTTTAATATTCCCATTAGTTGTAGGCTAATTTAGGAATATTATAGTCCTCCCCTCCAAAATGTTGCTTGTCCTCAAGAAACTACAAGTATATTGCAAAATCCCCAATGGATATGTCTCCTCCCAAGAATACAAGTTTTCCTTTGGTGAATAAACCAAATAGCTTTCATCATGAAGAAGTGGGGGATATATGGAAAGAGTTATATGATGTCCATTGGCCTCCTTAAGGCATGAGAGATGATAAATTTTTGGTGACTCAACCCCCATGATACACTCCAATCTCCATGCTATCATCCAAAAAAAGTGAGCCATCCTTGTTAGCTCATAGAAATAGTCACCAATCCCTTGCTCATGCAATGTGTAGGGGTTGCATGGCTGAAAATCAGAGGTAATATTGTTCAAATTACGTTGTCTCTCTCACCATTTATGATAAATTTGGAGCTGCTGATCTTGGGCTGCAAAAATATTGTCCTCATGAAGCCAAAAGATACTTGGAATCTCATGACTCCACTCATTGGTTCTAAGGAGCCTCCTTGCCCAATCCTCCATGCATATAGTGAACAAAGTATCATCACCATATGGGCTCCAAAAGAAACATATACTAAGTGTTATATGACATATTGGATGGTGATAATAGTCCTTCAAGTGAGACCAGCATTGTTCTTCTTCTTCTTGTCTCCAAACATGATGTGTTGAGTGGCCATCCAACCACTTTCTTGCTACCATAAGCTTCTCAAAAGCTTGAAAATAGTAGAGGATATTAGGTGTTGGTTGAATATGATCCAAGAAAATTATGTCTTGCCCAAAATCCTCCATAAAGTGGTCATCCCCATCACTGAAAATAGTCCCAAAAGGACCATGAAATCCACAAAGAGGCTTGCTCTCTTGTGGAGCAATGTGCCGCAAATTCATGGTAAAGGAGTGCACATATCTTGTTAGTTGATAGCTAAACATCAAAACAAAATCTTTACCATATATTGTAAACAATTTGGTGAAGAGGTCCATAGATGAGCCTTCCCATCTCTCCATCAAAAGGGGAAGTGATTGAAACAACCTTGCAAGGTGGTTTCTCTCTTCCTCATACATAAAACAAGCTACATATCTTCTGATATGTTGGTGCACATCTTCTTTGAGATTCTCCCAATAGAATCCCTCCATGATGGTGTGATAACACTCAATGGAATCTACATGTCCTGAAAAGAGTGCCTCATAAGCTAAATGTAGAATCTCCTTCCTTAGCTTGGAGTCTTTAGTCAAGTAGATCTGATCATGAAAATAGATGACTCAATCAACCACTCTATACCTCCTATCTTCCATTTTCCCATAAACAACCTTACATGTGAATAGGTTCTTGGAATATTCTACCAAGAGTTGGGACTCCCAATATGGATCTAGGCTTCCCATCAATCACAGCGCAGTAGAAATTTGAATTGAAGCTCTTGTCATATCATGGTTATCCTCTTTGACATGCTTAATTCCAAAGTCAAATGTTGGAGTAATGACATTCCACCTTTGTTGCCTCTCTTGCAGTTGATCTTGTTCAAGACAATATTGAAGTATATGGAATTCAACCTCCTCTTGAAAGGTCTCTTTCCTCCAAAACTCCCATAGTTTGGCCCATGCATGCAAGAGTGTTAATATCCTCTTGTCATATTCAAAAATATTCCTTATGTGTAGGAGTATCATTTGATGCTCCAAATCTATGGAGTGGCCATTTGAAATCATGCTCATGTCATCATAGATTTCTGAATCCTCCTTATTCAGCACAAACTGCTGAGTGGGAGATAGCAATGTCCATATCAGAAAATTGCTCACCCCTCCTTGGAACCCATCAATGGTTCTCAGCACTGTGCTAGCTTATCCCAAGACTCCTTCCTTAGCCAAATATTTCATTGTTGCACTAAGTTGAGAGAACACTTTATTCATATTCCAATCAGGGGGTCTCCCTGGTGGAATGCCTCCATGCAAATCGACATCAAAATCTGAAGTATATTGTATATATGAGTGGACTGATTTGTCCTTCCCTTTACTGCATAAGTTAGTCTCCTTCTTATGAATATAAACCCCTTGAAATAGATAAGGGTGCATGCTCCCCATCTTTTGATGCTGACCCACTTTTTCTTCTCCTCTTTTGATCAAGGAATTGCATCCCATCACCATTGTCACATGATGCTCCTTGGGAAATTTGTGCAAAGATACAAAAGCTCCTCCTCTTGAAGCAATAGCTCCATGCCCATCCCCATGTGGTGATGGTTCTTCTTCTGAAGTGACAGCTTTGTTAAGTCCTTCCCGCTCTTTCTCCTCATCAATATTTGAGAATACTTCATCAACAATGAGATACCCTAGATCTCGATCTTCCTTGGAAGGAGGAACCTCCATGTCTTTCTTTTGAGAAGAAAGCTCTCCATGCAATGGGGACTTTGCCCTTGGCAAGGACGTATCATACAATTTTTCATCCCCCTCAATAGTTTTCTGAAATGGAGTTGGGTTCATAGATCCTTCCAACCCATGCAAAGGTTTTGTTTGTTTTGGTTTTTGTAGCTTCACCAAAGGTGTTTCATAATGTTTTTCATCAAACCTTTCCACTATTTTCTTGGTGAACCTTGCATAAGTAGATGTATTTGCATTCCTTAATGAAAAGGATTCAAATAACCACCAAGCATAAGCTTTACCTTCAAGATGCAGCGCTGCTATCCTAAGGGCTTCCTTTTCTGAAACTTGATGTAGATGTAAATATGAGTCTATCTGATCTATCCAATCCTTAGCTTTGCATGTGGAGGACCCATCAAACTTTGGCAGGAAGAATCTACCTCTCCCGCTTCTGTTGTGCTTTTTGGGTCTTCTTTCCTCCTTGAGTTGGAAAAACTCTTGGAATTTCAAGTGCTCCTTGAATCTCCAAGATTGAGATTCATATTCCTGAAGATAATCACTCAAAGTTTCCTCCTTTGGTGCATCTTCTTCCTCCATCTCTCTTGTAGTAAATCTGGGCATAGTATAATGTTGTATATATGATTGTGTGGCTGAATGCTCGCACCCATAATATGAAGAACTGGGGCTTTCTTCATGTGAAAATATTGTTGAGGGATATTCATGTCATTCCCTCCTCATTCCCTTTATTTCTCTTCTAATATCATGCATAGTTTGGAGAAGAAGTCTTGAGAGCTCCTTCCCTTTCATTCCTCCAGATAAAGGGGTTTTACCCTTGTCTTCTTGCTCATCAGTATAATCAAATATTCTGCATCTTCTCTTTTTATATCTCCTCTCTCTATCAGTGAGAGGCTTTCCTTATTCATATGACATACTACTCTTAGCATGCACAGGTTGTGCCAAGATGATGCTCTGATACCACTGTAATATTCCCAAATGGGGAATGCAAAAATACAATGTAGAATGATAGAAAAATAAAGCAGATCATATTTTATAAAGCAAGAAACCAATATGGAGACCTTTCATTTGTTATAACAGCAACAAAATGTATGTAAAATATGGCCCATAAGATTCATAACAAGAAAATGAAGCCTCCAATGAAATAAATCCCTCAAAATTAGGTGCTGCAACCAAATATAAAGACTGGAAAAGCCTTACAATGCTATTTTATTGGCTCTGCAACAAATATATATTACACATTATATCTAGAGCAAATAAGTGCATAAAAATTTAGATCTATATTATATCCATGCACTATACAACCTCCTCTAACAAACCCCCTTGGGGTTTTCAGTAAAACACCAAGTATAAGATGTAGATCTGAGATCTAAGACTGCAGATCTACTAAAATATTCAAATCTAGAAAGTGGGGTTGAAATGATATGGGAAATAGAATAGCCTCCTCCAACAGATCTCCAAAGTGAAGGGTAGATCCCCAACACTAGGAAAATCACTCTCCAAATGGTGTGTTGAACCACCCCGCAACTGCACCTACAAGAATAACGCAGATCTGGATCTATATTGCACTGTAGGGATTAAAATGAGGTTGAAATCATGTCAATATCTGAAAATTATGCTCAAGTACTCCAATATTTTCCTCCCGATGAAGTGGAAACCTCCTCCACTGAAAAAGGAGCACTGAAATGATCTAGATCTGAAAGATCTAGTCTCCACTTGTTGCAGCTTGCAAAAAAACCAAACCCTAAATAATATATGTGCTGTAGTTGAAAGAAGAATATTGGCCCTAAGCTAAATAGTGGAAAATTCAAACAAACTCTCCCAAGAGCTACTCAATGGGAAGAGGTGGGATTCCCGACCAGGAACACCCAATGCTAAACAACATTCAATCTTAGCTAAACAGTTAGAGAAAGATATATGTCTAAACAAACCATATATTTAGAAAATATGATAAACATCAACAACCTTCTAATGCTTCCATCCTCTTCCTTTTATAATTCAAGAGCTTGCAAACCCTAAACCACATCCAATGATAACACTCCTTTCACACAAGGCATCTCCATCTAAAAATTTTGTTGTGCCTCATTGATGGCCACTCCTCCATGACAATGTTGTAGATTTGGTCAAGGTTGACCCAGTCAAAAAATTTTAGCCCCTACCCACACCTTAGGGTGCTTTATTAGGCTGAAAATATGATCCAATTTCACATGAGAAGTGGTTTTATTCACAATAAAGAGTTTTATGGGTCTCCTACCCACTTATTCACCTTTCTAAGTGACGAAACAATATTTTAATATTCCCATTAGTTGTAGGCTAATTTAGGAATATTACAAGGAGATTTCTTGAAGCAACAAAGGATGAAAAGAAGAAGTTATGTCTGATGTTGCAAAATGTTATTGAAGAGAAAATTGGGGAATGTTCAACTATCGAAGCTTCCCCTAAGACTCAACAAGTTTTTGGTCATGGGATGATAGATTTGTGTACCCTTTATCAAATGAAGAACACTACTTATACGTTAAATCACAAGAGTGGTTTTACTGAGTCTGCATCTACCAATTCGTTTACAAAAGAGAAGGATAAGATGGTCAAGCTTCAGGAAGAGGACCAAGAGTCTCAAGTAGAAAAGGAGGTCAAATATACTTCTTGCTCAATTCATTCTCTTAACAATGATAATGCTTCTTTTGCATCATTTGAGAAACATACCAAGGTTATTGCTATGAAATTATTGACCAAAATGGGGTACAATGGTAAGTATATTGGAATCCATAGTCATGGAATTGTTAATCCTATTGAGGTGAGAGCACAACCTCGACATGAAGGATTATAATATGTTCAAAAAGAAGTTGGAGAATGCTACAAAGATGCAAATTCAAAGAATTATTCAAATGTGAAATGTTTGAAGAAAGAACTCTTACAAGATGAGGGAGAATCATGTCATGATGAGGATTTTGATGGAGAAACATCTCCAAAGAGAGGTGAATGCTTCAAAAGAATAACCAAGTCAAGTTATCTGTGACATTCAAGTTCTCCTCACTAGGCTCATAATCAAACAGACCATCATGAAAGGTATAAATGACCTTATTATTTTAAGGCTTCAATATGCCTATGAACAACATAATGATTTGAATAGAATGTTTTGGAATGTGTTTCCTTGCAATTTTTTCCGTGCATCTAACTGTTGTGTAGCCAAGTTCCAAAAAAGGAAAGAACTAGATATGAAAATCAATATGTTGACTAGAAGTGAGACCAAGAAGGAAAATTCTCATCCAAGTTTAAAGACAAATTTGCCAAGAAATGATCACAATTTTTTTTACTCATTGCAACATAAGTAGGCATTAGATCAAGAAATTTTGGAAGTTTCATCCACATATTCATTCGAAGGAAAAACATGTCATGAAATCACCTGAGAAAGGGAAGGCAGAAGAATTTGTGAGGCACACCATAACCATTCCTGAAGCAACTACAGAAGAAACTGAAATGCAGGAAGAAAACTCTCTAGCCTAGTTGGGTAAGAAATGGTTGGATTATTTTTCTAATTAAACATTGAATTTATTTTGTATTTCACATGTTGCATGTCCCCATAGTTGGGTATTTTGTAAAAGTGATGTTGTGAATAAAATCAGTTATATGCAACAATGTTTTCTTTGGCATTGTTATGCTACTTTGGCTTGTTGATAAGTCCATTTGTATGGAATTTGAAGACTTGAATTTATTACATATTGTAAAATGCATTTATTTCATGGACATTGTAGTAAGCATCCTAAATGTTGGTATGAGTAGATACATTACATCCAGTATGTTAAAATAGTGTCAAGAACTCAACTATACAAGTATTTCTATGTGAAGCTTGTTTGGGTTATTTTCCAAAGTATTTTTGTATTTTATCTTTGGTAAATATTTTGTAGAATATGGAAATAGTTATGTGCATCAAAGAGTACAAGTGCATCTTGAGAAATTAAAATAAAAGTACAAAGCAATGCATGACAAGCATCGAGGTTATCATGATTTCCAAGTGGAAGGTCAACTTTGGTTGTATGTCAGAAAGGAAAGACTTCAAGGTGAAGATCATATGAGCCACCAAGGAAATATGGTCATGAAGAGAATGTTCAAATTCCATCCATTGAATATTTTCCTCCTGGACATTTGGAGGAATTGCAGCAAGTCACGATTCTTGATAGGAGGATAAGGACTTCACGTAGAGACAATGTGGGTACCTTCGAATGGGACTCAAAGGCATCAATCCAAGCAAGAAAAATGGATTGAGATTGGTAAAGTGAAGGATTTTTATCCTCACTTACTTTATAAGTAAAAACAGACTTTTGGTGGTACAAAAGTTCCTAACGAAGAGGTATGATCTAGAGATCAAAAATTTGCTCAAAATTAAAAGTTCTTAGAATCGCCTGAAACTAGCACCAATTAGTAGTGTTCATAATCCTGATTCCAACACCACTTAAATTTCCTCAAAACAATGTCATATGAGAGAGTTGTGATGTTTTGATTTTTTTCCCAACAACTAATGTAGAAATTATACAAACATATGTATATCAATAGATTCAATCCATTCAATAAATGTACTAAATATAGATATTGAATCCTTATACAAATCAATTGTGAAAATTAAACATGATCACCAATCATGACAAGTAAATAAAGAATAAAATCAAACCATAACACAGATTTTTTCCATGGAAATCTTGCTGCTAAAAACCCCTCTATCTTCTATTGTATATTCGACATAGAATATTGAAACAATTAAAATGCACTATTTTCACAAGAGTCACTTGCACTCTCACAACTGTCTCACACTGACCCAAACAAAATCGACCAAAAATTAGCCAATTTCCTGCCTCTAATAAGCCTGCCTTTCTTGTGCAATTCCTAATGAATGCAATCCCTATTCTTTAGGAATTTTTTCCTTCCAAAAGTGTGCAAGCATCATGGCCAATCCAATGTATGTCTAGCTGATATGGGCAACCAACCAATGATACAACTGATAGTTAACATCTCTTTAACCTTTATCTCAACTGGGTCTCCACTAGAACTGACATGCATGCAACTACTAATAGTAAATCATCAGTTGCATGATAGATCATTGATTGTGAATTAAATATGATTTAATTCACTTGATCTCTCACTAGTGAAACAACAATTACAACTAGTTCAACCGACTTTAACTCAGCTAGATTGAGTTAACTGATTTCTCATGCATTAAACTAATGCACTAACTGCAACTTGAATTCCATAACTAATAGAATCACTCTGCATGCCTCATCAACCACCCTCAACTCGAAATTCATGACCTAAATGAGTTTATCACACTCATTTAACTATTACACGTGATTATGAGATAAGATTGCATTTTATTGTCCAATTTAATTAAGGGAAAATTAAATTAGACATTGCACCAAATAATTAACTAAATTGGCTTTCACACTAATGTATCACTTGGACCCATGATCCCACAATCCCACACTAGTGTGTGTGTTGCATTTTCTTGTTGAATTTCAACACACCCTCTCAATAAGAAAGAGATTATATTCCACCCTAATCTTACCTCTGTGGTATTCGAATTTTCTCCTAGTGAGCGCCTTCGTTAGAATATCTGCATCCTGATCCTTCGTGGGAATTTACTGAAGTAACATAATGCACCTATGAACACAATCTCTTATATGGTGATACCGAATGTCTATGTTCTTGTAAATATCATGGAATACCAGATTAACCGAGAGTTTAATGAAACTCTGGTTATAACAATGTATCACCGTCAGATCCATCTAAGAACCAAACAAACCAACCAGGATCTTTCTCATCTAGATGGCCTCACATGTAGCCTGAGTTGCTGCCATGTACTCTACCTCAACTGAATTAAGTGCCACAGATCATTTCTTTCTGATGTACCAAGAAACTTCTGTCAATCCTATGCTAAAGATCCCTCCTAATGTGATCTTTTTGTCTTATAGACTTCCTGCCTAATCTGCATCCATGAAGCCTTGAAGCTTCACTCCCTCTGTCCTTCTGTACCATAATCCATACTCTGTAGTGCCCCTGATATATCTCAAGACATTCTTCCCTGCCTTCCAAAAGAGCTTGGTTGGCTTAACCATAGCTTGACTCAGCTGGTTAACTGCATAGCAAATGTCTGGTCTAGTGTTCACCAAGTACATCAGTGAACCCAATAGTTGCTTGTATACAATAGCATCCACTACTTCTCCTGAAGTAGAATCCTCTTTCCTCCAATTTCTTGGAAGAGGAGTCTCCATAGGTTTACATCTCTCCATGTGAAACTTACCCAGAATCTCTTACCTTGAGAAAAAATAGCTCACCATCCCGCTGCCATAATTCCAAACCAAGGAAATAGTGAAGGAGTCCCATGTCCTTCATTTCGAACTCTCTTGCAAGATCCTCCTTGCAAGAATGCATCAGCTGCTCATCACCTGTCAAAATTAGATCATCAACATAAAGTATGATAATCAAGAGCTTACCTTCAGCCACAATCTGGTATAGGTTCACATCTGCTTCACTTTTGGTGAAGCCCGACTCAGTGAAATAGATTTCAATCTGAGTGTACCAAGCACAAGGTGCTTGCTTCAACCCATACAGTGCTCTCTTGAGTCAGCACACATGCGACTCACTGTCAAAGATCTCAAAACATTTTGGTTGCTCTATGTACACTTCTTCCTCAATAACTCCATTGAGAAATGCAGTCTTCGCATCCATCTAATGTATCTACCACCCCAACTACGCAAAGAGTGCAAGGATAGGTCTAATAAATGAGTACCTCGCAATAGGTGAAAAATTCTCCTCATAGTCAGTCCCCTCAATCTATGAGAATCCCCGGGTTACAAATCTAGCCTTGTTCTTCTCTACACTCCCATCCGTAGCCTACTTCACCTTATAGATCCATTTATATCCAACCACTAATTTTCTGACCAGTCTTGGGACAACTTCCCAAGCACTGTTCCTGACGATGGAGTCATAATCCTCAACCATAGCGTCAACCCAAGTTGGTTTTTACACTGCTTCCTCAAAGGAGGATTGTTTTGTCACAATACACTTTCTCATAAGAGCCATTCATCGAGTAAACTTGTCTGGATACTATCTCTGTCTGCGTAGTGAAGTAGGTTCTCCTACATGCTCTACCACATCAAGTCTCAATCTATCAGTTTTTTTGGTGCACCTTCTACCATTTCTGGTGGATGGATCTGCATAAGTGTTTTCTGCCACTCCATCATCCTCATCTTGTGGCTGCTCCACATGTTAAGGTTCATTCTTTGAAACCAAGAGTTCCTCATCTGCATGCAAATCCAACTCCCTCTCAAGGGACAATCGTGTGGCTTTCTCCTCACCAAATTTTATATCCCGTCTCACAACAGTCATCCTGTTGTTTGGAAAATACACCTGATAGTTGTGGGGAGTATCAGTGTACCCCACAAAAATCCCAATCTCAGTTGTTGGTTTGAGATTCTTCCTCGAGTCTTTGGTCACATGCACATATACAGATGAGCCAAAAAATTTAAATCTTTGGTCACATGCACATATACATATGAGCCAAAAATTTTAAAATGTGAAACATCAGGTTTCTTACTAGAAAAATCCTCCTCCTGTGTACTCATGCCAATTATTTAATGACGACTACGGTTTTTCACAAAAGCTGATGTGTTGCATGCCTCCTCCCATAGATGCAATAGTAGGCCATGATCATGCTACATCACTCGTGATGCACCCACAATTGTTTTGTTCTTTCTTTCTGCGACCCCATTCTGTTGTGGGTTATGAGGTGTAATCAACTCTCTCTGAATTCCTTCTTTGTTGCAGAATTTCTTGAATTAATTAGAGATTTACTCACCACCATTGTCACTCCTAAGAGCCTTCACATGCTTCCCGTATCCTTCTCCACCATTTCCTTTAACTCAAGAAATTTTGAGAATGTATGATATTTCTTCTACATGAACTAGATCCAACACTTTCTAGAAAAATTATCAACAAAGATCACATAGTACTTGTGCTTTGTTGTCGAAGTAGTAGAGAATGTTCCACACATGTTTGAGTGAACTCTCTCAAGGATTTCCGAAGCTCAGTTCTCCTTCTTGTGAAAAGTGACTTTTGGATACTTCCCCATAGTACATCCCTTGCATGTGTCTAACTGCACAAGAGCATCCTTGGGAAGAACCTTATAAATATGCTGCATGAACTTCAAGGCTTCATGGTGTAGATGGCCCAATCTCCTATTCTTTAGGAATTTTTGTCTTCCAAAACTTTGCAAGAATTATGGGCAATCCAATGTATGTCTGGCTGCATGTGGGCAACCAACTAATGATACAACTGATAGTTAACGTCCATTTAACCTTTGTCTCAACTGAGTCTTCACTGGAACTAACATGAATGCAACTATTAATATTAAATCATCAATTGCATGAAAGATCACTGATTGTGAATTAAATATGATTTAATTCACTTGATCTCTCACTAGTGCAATAACAATTACAAGTAGTTCAACTGACTTTAACTCACCTAGATTGAGTTAATTGATTTCTCATGCATTAAAATAATGCACTAACTGCAACTCGAATTCCATAACTAATAGAATCGCTTTGCATGCATCAACAACCACCCTCAAATCGAAATTCATGAGCTCACTGAATTTATCACACTCATTTAACTATTACAAGTGATTATGAGATAAGATTACATTTTATTGTCCAATTTAATTAAGGGAAAATTAAACTAGACACTGCACCAATTAATTAATTAAATTGGCTTTCACAGTAATGTATCACTTGGATTAATGATCCCACGATCCCACACTAGTGTGTGTGTTGCATTTTCTTGTTGAATTTCAACAACTAAAACATTAACTTCTAGTTTTAACTGGGTTGCTGACTGGGAATCTCGTACAGTTGATGTCAGCATGTTGATTGGGATGTATGATGGATAATATGACAAATTTGGGCTTGACATGTGGAAGTGTCATACAGGTTAAGGTGTCACATGTTCATTTTTGGTCAATTGTTGAAGTGGCCCAATGAGAGGGCGCCATGTGGCCCTTAGTCATTGGAAAAAAAATTATAGGCTGACCCATCAACGTCGGTGGGGTTCGACCCCTGGACCTCACGCATAGTAGTACATCACTCTATCGTTGCATCATTCCATTAGTTCTTAACATATATCCTTCTTCGATTATATTTGATTTTATGTTGTCGACGAATTGGGGTGAGGGGTTGGGCGGTTTTCCCCAGCCCTAGGTCATATAATACCATCGAACCCATGGAAAAGGTGACAACAGACGGGGCAGGCACTAGGCCCCATGTTGGAAAATGTAACTAGATTATGTCTTCATCTAATATATTTGAGTCATCTTGTAATGTACTTTTCAAAAGAAAAAAGAAAATAATAATTGTTATTATTGTGACTTATTAAAGCATTGGTTTCATGCTTGGGTCACCATGTTTTAGGTCAAAGTCCCCTTTGAGGAATTATAGGATTTATTTTGATTTAATAGAGTCACTTTACATTTAAAGAGACCCTTCTTGGGCTTTTGGATCATGTAAAAAGGTTTAATATTTATTCAAATATGAATTATGTAACTTCCACACCAAGTCAGCCTAAAGGGGATCATGTCGGCCTAAGAGACACCTATTCGACCTCACCAGGAGCCTATAAAAGGAAGGAAATCAAATGAATTTGGAGCACACTCTCTCACAACAAGTTTGATATCTTTTGTAGCAAGGAAAAGTTCAAAGTTTGTTTTCAGGAAGCCAGAAAAACTGTGAGTTTTGGGAAGTCTAATGAGAAGAATAAAAACGAATTTTTTGTGCCTCTCTCTATCTCTTTGTTTCATGTGCTAGATTGGGAGATCGAAAACTTCCAAGTTTTTCTACTTCCGAAAGCCATCTGCTGCTGGAATTTTCTTCCTAGTCGAAGTTGCTGGAAAGGGGTCGCAGATCTGGGAGGCTGACTTGGTGTGGAGGGAAGGTCTTGTATATGTATAGGGTGAAGAGTCACAAATAATACCATTGAAAGGAATAATTATCTTGACTGTGTTTTCCCCTCGAGGGTAGTTTTTCCCTGACATAGTGACTACATCTGGTGTCTATTATTTTATGTTTTGCTGCTTTGGTAATTTCTTGATGAAATAAAATAAAGAAGATATAAAGAATCGTAATAACAAGAAACATCACAAGAAATTATTAAGAATAAGAAAATATTTCTACCTTTATGATTTTATAACATGGTATCAAATATTTGGTGAAGGAAGAAAAAAGCAGTCTTCATCACTTGATCAAGGAATCATTCAATGTATCATCTCAGGGAAGGAATCTACTATACTCTAGGAATATCTCTAACACAATCAAGGGAGAAAATAAAATTGAAGGATCCTCAAACTACAGGACTTGGAAGAAGAGAATTTACCTTATCCTTGAAAAGAATAAGGTAGTAGATTTGGTCAAAGGAAAAGTAAAGAAGCCTACAAAGGATTCCAGTAATGGTGAAAAAGTGAAATATAGGGAACTAGAATTAGTGGCCATGACTCTAATGGTAGAAGGAATAAAGGAAAACCTTGTCCCATTCATAGCCAACATTGACCATACTCAGGAAATGTATGAAGCCTTGTCAAATTTATTCACTATTAATAACATTGGTCAAGTAGATACTTTGAAAAATGAGCTAAGGATTACAAATATGGCTAAAGAAGACACATTGGCCTCCTTTGTGAATATAGCAAGAACCAGGGATGAAATTTAGCCATTGATTAAATTGTTCCATATAAAGAACTCGTGATCACTTCACTATTAGGATTTCCACTACTTGGGGTGCATTTGTTGCAGGACTTAATAGTTGGAAGGAAGCTCCCACCTTTGAAGAATTATGGACTGCCAGTAGTTAAGAAGAATTAAGGATCTCATTAGCTGCCAATTCTAAAGGAGTATAAAATGCCTACATTTCTCAACATAAAGGAAAGAAATCAAAAGTACCATGGAATAAATTTGACATGTCTAAGGTAGAATTTTATCAATGGCATAATAAGGGTCATTATAGCAGTGAATCTCCTGACAATCCTAGAAATAAGAAGAGAGAAAGAGATCAAGCCAACATTTTTGAAGAAGGAGACTCAAAGAAAGTCAAGCCCAAAGAATCTCACATTAGGGACTTACACTAATAAGTCCTTTGTTTGTAGCCTTAGATATATTATTTAATATTTTTGATGTTTTAGAATTTATAGGTTTCTAAAATATTTTTGGAAAAAACATTTTATTGTTTTTATAAGTTTATAGGTACCCCTCAAGTTTTGGAGGGAGCCCTCAACGACTCCCAAAGATATGTATCTCATTTCTTTTCAATTTTTGGTTTCATGTACTTATTCAAGTTTTGATTATATTAATACCAATCACCTTTCTCCCTCTATTCTCTTGATTAGGAAAACATCTTCTATATTCTCAAGGAGTATCAAGGAGGGCCTCTCAAGACAAGGTTTGTTAAGAAACAAAGGTATGCTTTAAAAAAATTACTTATTTATGATAAATGCTCATTTGAAAATCTATTACTAACATTGTTTTTTCCAACTATAGTGAATCACAACGATTCTTATTTTGGGTGATCCATCACTTGATAAATATACCCACCCCACTTATATTCTTAATTGATTTTGTAGAACCCTAGACAGATTCTGAAAAACCGTAACCGAAGGGTATGATAATGTAAATGTATGAAACCCTAAAATTATTAGGGATATTGTGAAATTATATTTTAATTTTTATTGATATTTTCATGTTTAGGATTTTGGTATGATCAGGAAAATCCAAACTTGTTAGGGTTGAATGATAAGGTCTTAAATATTGAACCTTTGAAATGTTGGAAATCAGGGGTTTTCTATGTTCCTATATTGAAACTCTAACTCATTATGGTTTGGTGGAATTTGTAAGCAAGACCCTTATAATTTCTTAGAATTTTGTTCCTTTGTATGTCATATCAAACCCTAGTCTAATCATATATGTTATTGATATGATGTGAAGTTAGGTTTGACTATGATATTGTTAAACACACACATGGTGTATGAGAAGAATAAACACACACATAGAAATATAAGCATGAGATACACATATTATTCACCATAGATGTACATTTATAATACAATGGTTTAACTCTTGGATTCATCTTCCAAGGTCGCTTGGACTCCTTTGTGACTCTTCGCCTTCCACACCTACCCATAGAGGATTAGGTGTTCAACATTCCCCCCTTTAATCCGAAGGGGTATGTGTGAGTCCAAGAAGAGAGTTGTAATACAAATCTACAAAGTATGCATGGCAGCACTTAGGCTGAATCAGCTCTCTGTAATGTTGGCATAAATAGGTGGTTTAAGGATGACCACCAATACTGCAACGCAATGCTTATTGCAGTTCTCAAAACTCTTCCAAAACTGGCAAGAAGCTAAGGGCTCCTGCTAGAGGAAGTTTCCCTCATATTTGAAGAGGGAGACCTTCAACCTAGAAGAAGGGATATCTACAACCTGTGATGGTTTAAGGATGACCACCAAAACTAGAATGCTTGATGCAATTCCTGGAACTCTTCCAAAGCTGGCAAGAAGCTGAAGTCTTCTACTGGCGGAAGTGTTCTGAAAGAAGAAGAATATCAACCTCACATGGATGGTTTAAGGTTGTCCATAAATCAAAGGCATGCTCATGGGCATCTGTGTCTCTGGCTACAACTCTGAATCTGGAATGACAGGTTGTGGCTCAGCCTCGCTTGAACTGTTGTGTCTCTGGCTACAATTCTGAATCTGGAATGACGAATTGTGGCTCAGGATTTCTTGAACTGTTGTGTCTCTGGCTACAACTCTGAATATGGAATGAGAGATTGTGGCTCAGGCTCGCTTGATCTGGCATCAAAGCTTGTAGATGACCACCATTTTCCCCCCTGTTAGGTACAAGGTGGGATGATGGTGAAAACTCAACTGCAAGATTGTTCAATATTCGAGAACAAGTTCTAACATGCGACCTAAAAATATTCTTGGCTATTGATGCCCATTTCCAAGAAGTGATCCATCCAAGATGAATATTTGTTCTTGTAGGAGGCTTGTTTCTAAAGCATCTGTGTGAATAATGGGTGTGCCGACCACAGTGCTTGCATGGATGAAGATAAAAATAGTGATATTTCATATGGCTAACGTGATCACAGTGTTGGCATTTTACAATTTGTTGTTGTTGTTGTGGAAGAGGAGCAGGATCTGGAACAACTACAAGTGAACTGTCATAAAGAAATTCAGCACTCTGAAATTTGATGGGCTTGGAGTAGTCTGGAATATGAAAGGACAACTCCTTGTCATATCCAAACCAGTTTTTTGCTTGTTGTGGACAAGCTCTTCCTAAGGTTTGATGATGGGCTTGGGAAGTGCAGACTGAGCTGTTGCATCTGCATGTAAATCTTCTCTTGTACAAGGAACTGAATGTGAATCGACTGCAAATTTATATTCTTGTTGTTGATGAGAGTCCTTTTCAATTTACTGAACAGAAACAGGTTCAGAATGATGACTCTTTTGTTGAAGTTCATCTTGCCGAAGCTGAGACTCCAACTGCAAAAACTCAATCTTGTCTTGTGCATCTAGCAAGCAAGTTTGAATATTAAAAAGAGTGTTCTTGCTCATTTTTACCATATCATGAACAATGGAATGAATGAGGTTATGCAACAACTCTAATGCATCATTGATTTTAGCCATTTTCTCAACAACTCAGGCTCAAGAAATAAAGGGTGTCGGCTTCAACCGATAATGCACCTGTTTACAATGTGATTCAACTTACTTTAGAAAATACAAATGACTTCAAAGACCCCCCCTTTTTTTTTTGAACTTCCAATTATGGAATTCCCAAATAACAAACTCTTCTACTCAAATTATGGAGGACCTCAAGGTATAGACTTGGCCGTCTAACCGGCAAGCAAAAATGACTCACATCATAGAAGTATTCAACAATTTCTCAACAACTCAAAGTTATACTTCAAACACTGACTACAACTATGAATTAAGAAGCAATGCAATGTCACTACAAATATTTTGTAAATGTGCAGCAAAAACCACTTTGCAATAACCCTTTAAGGCAAATGATTTCTCCCTTCTTCAAAGAATTGTTTTACACCAACAAATCTAATTCAACAAAAAGATATTCAAAAGCTTGGATGCTTCACTATCAATGAGCAGATGGTCTTGAGCTTGAAATATTACCTCACAATAAATACTAAGGAAAAACTATGAGTGAATTTATGATGCCATTGCTATTTTGAAAATGATGACCAATTTTCAACATTTGCCTTCACACTTTTAATATCTTCAAAGAGTCACCCTTCTATACATGCCACAAATATTGGTCACGTTTTTATAATAGAGAAACATACAACAAAAACTTCACTTTTTACTATATATAAAATCCATATATCCATTTACTCATATAGCATCTCCCTTCTCTCTTCTTCTTATATTTTTTTTTTTTTCTAAGGAAAAATTTTTTTGGGGGAAAAAGAGAGGTATTATCTTGGGGAGGTGTTTACTGGGGGAGGTGAAATCTGGGGGAGGTGTTTACTAGGGGAGGTGAAATTTGGGGTAGGTGATTACTGGGGGAGGCGACTACTGGGAGAGGTGAAATCTGGGGAAGGCCAAACTGTAAAAAAAAATTAAAAATAAGAAGCCAAAAATAATAAAAACACAGAGAATCTATGTGGGAGGGGAAGGGATGGGAGGGAGGCTGAGCGTTGAGTAGGGAGTGCAGGTGAGGGAGGCCGAGGGATCATGTGATGGGTGAGGGGTGAGTTGGGGAGATGAGGGGGCTAGGACCATGAAGGGGTGTTGGGTCTGTGGGGAGAGCCGAGAGGCGGAGAAGGGGGTTGGGGAGCGTGAGAGGTGAGCATTTGGGGATGAGCATGAGGGGGTGGGTTGGGGAGTAAGAGCAAGAGGGGAGGGAGAAGGAATGAGCGGAGTGAGGGGTGAGGGATGAGGGCGAGTGCAGGTAAGGGGGTGAGGGGGAGAGTGGTGAGGCCGCGGGTAGGAAGGGTTGTGAGCCGAGGGGTCATTGTGCATGCGAGGGGTGAGGGGACGGAGAGGCAAGGTAGGATGAGGGGTGAGTGCTAGGTCAGCAGAGAAAGGGTGTTGATAACGAGTGTGCTGTGAGGAAGCCCGAAGAAGTGAGTGCGGGTGGGGAAGGAGGCCCGTAAGGGGGAGGGGGGAGGGCCAAGGGATAGCGAGGGGGAGTGAGGTGGGTAGCCGAGGGAAGTGAGGGCTGAGGGATAACATGAGCTGTTGGGAGTGGGTAGTGTTGTGGTGAGGGAAAAAAATTATAGTAAATTTTAAAAACACACCAAATGCCAAATAATTTTAACTGTAATCACATCATTTAACGCAACAGCTCCAAGCAGATGCACCAATTCAACCCTTTCCAAGATTCAGAGACACAGCAGTTCAACACAACACTAGATATTATGGCTTTGATTGTAGATCTGAAAACTTTAAAATGCACAGACTTTCAAATTCAAGGATATTGCAGTACACAATGCTGCTTTTTGCAAAAATAATTTCTGAACATAGCAAAATAATGAACCCAACAGAATAATTTTTTAATGCTTCAAAAATGATTTCTATGATTTCTGAATGCTGCAAAAAAATTCTGAATGCTGCGAAAATGATTTATGAATTATGAAAAAATGCGCAGGATTTTTGCAGGTTTACACAGGCCACAAAAACAAATGGCTCACTCAAGATTGAGCTGGTTATGAATGTTTCAGCTTTGATACCATGTTAAACACACACATGGTGTATGAGAAGAATAAACATACACATAGAAAGATAAGCATGAGATACACATATTATTCACCATAGATGTACATTTATAATACAATGGTGTGACTCTTGGATTCATCTTCCAAGGTCACTTGGACTCCTTTGTGACTCTTCGCCTTCCACACCTACCCATAGAGGATTAAGTGTTCAACATATATGAAATACCTTTGCTTGATGATGAATCTCTTGGTATGTGAAGATATGTCCTTTTTGGTTGAAATCGTAGCTTGGTCGAGGTTTGTGTATGTATAATGTATTAGTGTTGTCGGACATATGATATGCCTTTGCATGATAATGAATTCCTAGATGCATGTGTTGACCTAGTTATTGATGGTCATAAGTCTTAGTATTTAATATAAATCCTTGTCTGAGATTCTATGATGTTGATATTTGGAAATCTATTGTTTTGTAGCTAAACCCTAGTAGCAGTCAAATTTTCTAGTATGTGTGATATAAAAATCTGAGATCTACTTATATAATGATTTTTGAGGTTGTTAGAATGATGTTCTATGGTTTTGAAGTTGAACCTTAGTAGAAGTCTCATGTATGATAATGTGATGATTTGAGATTTGTGTAAGATTTTTGAAATTTGAGTTTTGGTTGGATTTGATGGTTGATTGAAAATATAGGGTTTGCAACTAACTCTAGTGGAATATGCTCATAGTAATGACTAAGTTGTGATTGACTTTGATTGATTCTCTTGTATGAAATACAATATTTGTGTAAATCTATAGTGGAAAGTCTAACATATGAATTCTGAAAGTAGTTATATATATTGTAGATCTATATTAAAATTGTTTATATGGTTTTATATATGTTGTAATAGGGTGTGTTACACCTTTTAAAGAAACATTGAAGCCCTAGATAGAATGAAAGTTGTTATGATGTAGTCTAGGGTTTTTGACATAGTCCCTATAAAAATGATGAAGAATACATGTCTCTTTTTTGTAATTAAGTTTGGATATATGATATGTATAAAGTTGAAATTCTTCCGTGGTTCTAATATGGATAACTTCATGCTTCGATATAGTTGGTTGTACTTGCTACCTAAGTGTTGCATGTACACAATATTTAATATGGTGAAGATGCTTGTTGATGTAATAAGCATGATGAGGATGATAACTTTGATGAAATGGTTGGAATCCATGAAATATTCTTCGATGATGAAAAGAAGGATATGATATCCCTAATGAAGACTGAATAAAAGAGATATCCCTAAGAATAAGAGGGATTCTAGATAAATATGCTCCCTGATTAAGAGGGAGGGCATAGCTTGGTTTTGATTGAAGAATGAATTTCAGAGGATATGTTGTTGCATAAGAAGTATAAAAAATAAAGAGAATGATGAAAGGAATCATGTGTCAAAGATTCAATTGATAGTCCCACTCTAAAAATTTGAGAAGCAACATCAAGTTGTCTGAAACATCCTTAAGGTTTGTATTCGATTATGTACATGTGAAATAATATTATTGATTTGGGTTATGTTTGTAAAGGTAAATATATCAAAGGATTTGATAGCATGATGGTTACCAATCAGTTTGAATGGGAGAGATTGGTCATACAGGATATGCTAGATAAAGGATTGTTGAGGATTTGTGAGTGAAGAATTTCCTGGGAGGACATCTGGCTGCCACTTTTTGTTGATGTCTAGGTCCTGAAGTTGGAAAGGTTGTGTTGATTAAAGAGATCTGATTTTAGATATACACATGGATCCTTGGGTTGATGTTTAGAAAGTATGCTTGATGGTACCTAAATGGGATGAAAGTTTGAGTACATCTTAGGCCCTCATGGATATATTTCCTTGGTCAGGAATCTAGTCTGTGGCATTACGGTGCCTAAATTATTAAGAGACCAATGGATAGATTTCCCTGGTCAGGAATCTAGTCCATGGCATTGTGGTGCCTAAAGTTCTTCATTGTTCATATAGTGTGAGATCTTGCATTGTATTTTTATATGATGAATACCCCAATAGTTAAGAGGGAGTGTTGGAAAATGTAACTAGGTTCAGTCTTCATCTAATATATTTGAGTCATCTTGTAATGTGCTTGTCAAAATAATAAAGAAAAAAATTAGTATTATTATTATTATTATGACTTATTAAAGCATGGGTTTCATTCTTGGGTCACCATGTTTTAGGTCAAAGTCCCCATTGAGGACTTCTAGGATTTATTCAGAGTTAATAGAGTCATTATACATTTAAAGAGACCTTTATTGGGCTTTTAATGGATCATGTAAAAAGGTTTAATATTGAGTCAAATATGAATTATGTAACCTCCACACCAAGTTAGCCTAAACGGGATCATGTTAGCCTAAGAGACACCTATTAGACCTCACTTGGAGCCTATAAAAGGAATGAAATTGAACTCATTTTGAGCACACTCTCTCACGACAAGTTCAATATCTCTTGTAGTTGGGAAAAGCTCGAAGTCTGTTGCCCATAAGATGAAAGAAGTTAGAGTTTGGGGAAGTCTAAGGAGAAGAATAAAAATGAAATGTTGGTATCTATCTCTCTTTTTTTCATGCCCTAGATTGGGATATCAAAGTCTTCCAAGTTTTGCCACTATTGGAAGCTATCTGCTACTAGAAGTTGATTCCTAGTCGAAGTTGTTGGAAAGCAATCAAAGATCTGGGAGGTTGATTTGGTGTGGACGGAAGGTCTGGTATATGTGTAGGGTGAAAAGTCTCAAAGAATAATATTGAAAGGAATAATTATCTTGACTGTGTTTTCCCCTCGAGGGGGGGTTTTCCCTGACATAGTGCCTACATTTGGTGTCTATTATTTTATGTGTTTTTTCTTTAGTAATTGTTTGATGAACTAAAAGAAATTAGATATAAATAATCATAATAAAAAGAAACATCACAAGTAATTATCAAGAATAAGAAAATATTTGTTCCTTTATGATTTTCTAACACACTAGGTCCTTGGTCCCATGCATCATCCATATACCTGACACAAAGCTACAACTAATGGGGAGAACAGATAAGCCCCAACCCCCAGGCCTTTCGGTAGCAAATAAGACCATGGAAAGATCTAAGTTGGTGAGGGTGGGTGGTTAGCCCGTCCCCCGACTATATTAATGACCACATGACCCTAACCAGTGGAGCAGAGGGCTTAGCCAACCTAGCCATATTAATGACCATGTGACTCTCGCCAGCGGAGCAGAGGGCTTACGATGGGGGTGGGTAGTTATCCCAACCCTTGGCCATATGTGCCCATATAACTACCTTTAGGGGCTAAAATTTTGGTGCTAAGGCCATATTGGTGCAGAAGGAGGCGACAAATGGCACCATTTGCGGTAGAATCAACTTCGGTCCCAACCGAAAATTTTTCTTGGTGGTCTGCCAAAGGGAGAAATTCATTTCTAAATTAGCCAATTTTTCCATTTTGTAGGACAATTGATAGAGAAAACTTCGAGGAGGCCTAACTTGGTCGTTTCTTAGAGTTTTTGAGGTGGCGAAGAGCCTACACAAGGGTTTTTGGGTGTTATAAACTCAATGCAAGAATTATGTTTGTGAATTGAGCACTTTATATTAGACTTTTTGCAGAGACAAGTCCTTTAGTGTTGTAGAAAGAGATTCTTTTGATTTCGTATAAAGACCTTGATGAGCATGGGAAGAGTATAGCTAGGGGTTTTGAAACTTTCCAGATGTACCTACAATAATTGTTACTTCAATATAGCAGTTATTTTCAGTATTTTGTTAGTGTGCTTATGGGAAATGATGTTTTCAACACTTCATTGTGAAGTAGTTGTATTATTATGCTTTTTTTTATATCATCTTGAGTACAAGGACCTACTGTGAGAGAGTCCTTTTCTTTGACACCATCTTCACTTATTGTAGGGAGTCATATTTTTGAGTGAGAGTTATTTATAGGAGAACATTTCTTTATAGGAGAAATAATGCCACTCTAGATTCAAGGATGTGTATTGTATTCTTTTGATACTGAGATTATTAAATTATCCATGGAGTAGGGCCCAAAGACGTATCATAAGAGGGGTGAACTTCGTTATCACTTACATGTTTCTTCTCTACATGTTTTTCATATTGAGTTTCATATGAATTTGATCACTTTTAATTTCATTTGAAAACTTAACCAGACATCTTTGAAGAGGTTGAAAACTAATTTTAAATTTAAAAACACAAGATTAGCAGACTTGCAAAGTGTTAGAGGACGATCATTTTCCATTTTCATATCATGTAGAATGCCCAAAATATTTACTGGCACGTGGGCCATCTAGTCCAACTATTGATCATAAGTCATATTTTACTCTCCTAGTCATTGTCAAAATATGAAGTATCATTATCGTTATATTCTTCGATCTCTTGCATCTAAATGTTTTGGCCGTTTTCCTCCAATTTTTCAAAATTGGGTGGTACTTTGTTGTCTTGGTTTGAATTCCTCTCAACCAAATCTACTAAATCATCCAAGGAGGCATTTACCAAATATTTCATTATAGTGAATAATACACCACCATGAGTTGTATGTTCTTTGGTTGAACATGTATGAGGGAGGTTTGATGTAACTGAGAGTATTCCAAGTTTTCTCGTGAATTCTTGGGTGAGAGGGAATAAAGACCTTATTTTATCATAGGAGACTCAGGATTGTGAGGATTTTTCTTCTCAATATTATGGGGATTTGAATAAGGTGAACTTGGAAAATTATTGCCTTGTTGGGATGACTTAGGAAAAGTGTGTTAGAATCGAATTGACATACAAGCATGTCCCTCCTAGTGCCAAAATATGTATATAGGCCTAGAATTTCCACCAATGATATGGGATCTCCAAAGTATGAAGTTCCAACTAGACCCTACACCATTTGAAATAGGAGTCCCATCCAATATATTGGCCCAATTTCAATCTCGTTTAACTTATGATATAATTTGGCACAAAACAACAATATGTGAGAAAACCAATATAACTTTTGATAAATACAAGCAACAATATCCTTGTGAACTACTTATAGATAATATGCATACAAAACTACTACGAGTAAATTGAATAGCATGAAACTTCACTAGAACAGTGATAACATTACTTTAAATAAATATCATGTAAAGAAAATAATCATTAATTTATTGGAAAATAGTTTACATCGACAACGATCATTAAAGCATGGAGGCATACAATTCCAAATAAGATTTGTGTTAGATATATAAAAAAAGTATTTTGTTTTATTCAACACATATAAATGTAAATATATACTATTAACCACTGCAATAAGATTCTTACAATGCCTTATGATATATGTGTGAAATAGTTGTCTGGCTCAAAGAGCTTATGAGGATTAAGTAGAAGTATTAAAATACACAATCATAAGAAGCACTCACTCAATCCAATAGTGGAATATTAATGCTACTACTTGATTCTCAAAAGAATAATAATATCTCTACAATATTCTTACAAGAAGAAACCAAAGCTAAAAGTCCACTTTGCTTTATCCATGAAGGTCTACTTATAAGAAATGAGGTGACCTTTAACCTCTCTTATGACTTTTCAACTTCCCTCATAACTTTTCAACTTCCTTGTGATCTTTTGAATTCTACATGTATTTTCACTTTCTAATTACAAAATTTATCATTTACAAAATTATGAAAAAAGAAAAAAATTCATGTGAAAATTTTTGTAAGGAGTTGCTCTAGCACTCCAATATGGAGCTCTTTAGTGACATATTCATACCATGCCTTATAATCATCTGCTATGTCCTTCACCATATGTGCCATATTTATTTCATAGCTTATTCTGCTCTCTAAAGCATCGAGCAATACTGTCTTTGAAACTAGTTGTAACTTGTTCCAAGGAATTATCAGTTTGGTATGCATTTTGATTGGGTCTACAACATATTGAAGAATGGCTCCCTAATTCTTCTTGTATAGTAGAACACTTTATGACATCCAATGCTTCTCGCAATTCCCAATTTATTTCTTCTCTTGGCTTCATTTCTCTAGCTACACAAATGGAAGGTATGTTATGTACTCAGACTAGGGACTCTCCTCAAGTATGAAAATTCAGATAGGATGATATAGTATATTTATGCTACTACGTAGTTGTTTGTGGGATTTCACAAGCATTTTCATTTCCACTTTGTCTAGCTCAACTTATACCATGCCCTTCTTAGGAAATTATTTTGGTGCATTGGAGTATTTAGTGCCACATTATTGTATGAAATATATATCCATGTGAGCAAATCTCAATATGCTCACCCTTTCTTGCAACTCCTTTTGTATCTAAAACAAAGGTGCTATTAAATTATGCAATATTATCATTTCTTCATACACCTACTTCATCGCTTCCTACAATTCCTTTAATTTTTGAAGGATTGCATATTGTATACCTTCTCTATTGGAATATGTGTAATACACACTTTGGTTTTCAATAATGATTTCATGTTGTTATTGTGCACTGACCAGTAATTTATTCAACCTTTCGATTTTGAAAGTGAGATAATCAACATTCTTCTTTGTAGTTGTTGTGAAGCCCATACTTGCTAAAGCTATTGATTTTGGATTGGTTCTTTTGTTTTCAATGATGTCCCTTTATATATTGATGTTTATGGGACAATCTGGATCATTAGGAAAGTATTTCCTCCTCCCTTGAGTGATCTTATGCTTTAGTTGATTGAAAGTGAAATTGGAGATGTCCAAAATCCTTTCTTCTCTTGATGTCATGATTCCCATCTCACTGAGTGGTAGATGTCCTCCTATGAGAGGAGTTGGTGGCTAGATGTTTAGGGTGGCTACTATAGATTCGACTTCTAGATTATTTGATCTTATCTCCTCTGCTTTATTTTTGGCCAACTCTTTGGAAATTAACTCTTCTTCTAATATATTTTCCATCTCTTCCTCCTATTTTCTCTTTCTCTCCTCCTCTTCAAGTTATTTCCTTTTTTTCTCTTCATCTTCTTGCTATTTATTTAAAGCTTCCTCTTATTTATTCTTTCTTAGTGCTTCTTTCCTCTTTTTTATTACCTCTTGTTATTGTTTTTTTTGCACTTCTCTCTATCTTGATTCTTCTTCCTCTTGTCTCTTTTGTGCCTCTTCTTGCTCTTTCTTCTTCTTCTCTTATTCAACCACATTTTTAGCATCTCTTTCGAATTTGAGATTATTATTTCTTTCTCTAGGGGCTATTTTCTCTTTCTTTATTTTCAATTCAATATTTTCTTGAATATCCATCTCCTCCTGATTTATCATCTAGGACAATTGTTACCTTGGATGGGATTTCTTATTTTCCTGATTGAATTGCTCTAGTGGCATTATAAAATTTCTTGACCTTCTCTTACTCTTACTAAGAAACTAAGGCATACATCCAACTATACCTTGTTTTTTCAAAATGTTGAGTAGTTATTCCCCTAGGATCATATTGATGATATCCATTTCATCGAACTTAAGTCTCTCTAGTTCTTTTGTTTCTTCTTCCTCCTCCTTCAAGTTATTTAAGTTGTATGATTCTATGCATAGTGGGAATATCAACCATGCTAATTTCTTTTCCTTCTCTAGTGATAAAAATAACCTTGTAGCTAGTTTATAACCAAGTTCTTGCATCACTACCTTATTGGTCACAAATATATGCAGAAGAAGAGGACTTATTTATGCACCAAAGACTTCGATAATTCTCCCATCAAGAGGTATGAACCAATATGCAATGTATAATAGAGGTGCCATCTCTTTGACTTACATATATGGTGCTTCAATGTCAATTAACATCTTATATAACCTTGAAATGAATAATTTAGTTATCTTAGCATATATGATGCAAGATCATATATCTTCCCAGTCCTCAAGCATTTTGGAGACAAAGCTCCAAATTGGTTTCTACATGGAAAATGATTTTTATTTCCTTATTGTAAATAATTTTAATTTCTTTATTCCTTAAATAAATATATATAGAGATAATATTTAATAAGATTTTTAAGAAGAAAAATTTCCTTTTAAGGAATGAAAATTTAGGAAATAAATCGTGAGAGGTTGTAGGAGAAACAAATATTGGTAGCAATTAGCAAGTTGTTAGGATAATAAAAAGTTTAGAAATATTAGAAACTATTGATATATAAAATCTATGGATAGGTAAGATTTTTTCAATAAGGAAAAAGTGAGTCTACCTTGAAAATAATGAGTGCTTTGTGGATTGATTTATTTTGAATGGGACCTATTATTGTAAAGGTTATTTTCAGTTCATAGTGGGTAGCAAAAAGCTCACAAAGTAAGAGGAGAAGATGAAGATGCCTATGGGAAGTAATTTGAAGACTTAGAGATGGCAAGGCAGTTGGCATAAGGAAAATGAGTGATGAAGAATACAAGAGGGAACTCGTTGAGATAAAAGCACAATTGACTATGCTTATAGAGCTTCTACAACAAAATGAGGAGAGCCAGAGTTATGGGTGGACCCTAAGGAAAAGGGTTAAGTAGTATGTTGAAATATTATGGGACAAGAAGCAGAGAAAAAATATGAGACATAGGTTGAAGGAAGAACTCAAATCTATTGAGTGTGAGGAGGAAGTTCATAAGGGTGAACCTGAGCAAGGAGAAACCCATGGATAATATAGCAATGTTGGTGGAGATTTGATGTTTGAGAAATCAAATGAGGTTGAAAATCATTATATTT
Source organism: Pinus albicaulis (assembly GCA_034641835.2). Lineage (NCBI taxonomy): Eukaryota > Viridiplantae > Streptophyta > Pinopsida > Pinales > Pinaceae > Pinus > Pinus albicaulis. The sequence goes on from CM076571.1 coordinate 521,832,924, forward strand.
TTCTTAAAGTTTTGCTTATGGCTGTAGGTATTATTGTAGATGATGGAAAATATTTTGAAGTTGTCATGAACAAAGAGGAAGATAGAGGAGAACATAGTTCAAATTTTTTTCTCAACAGAGAGGAGGAGCAATACTTGAATGAGATGCTCAAAAGGAATGATGAGCCAAAGGAAAAGAAAAATTCAGTCTTCACACTTATTGTATGCATGTAGGTGAACCATAAGTGATTATGAGTTTTCAAAATGATACAATTAGAACATAAATCGAGGGTGAACTTTGTTAGTATGAATCTTTCGTTGGAAAAAGACCACTTTAGCTACGCATAAAAAATAGCCCTAAAATCAATTATGGCTGCCAATATCTTTAAGTCTGTAGTTAGTTGATCCAAATAATGTTGCACAAATCCAGATCTAAGCATTAAGCAGTAAAAATAAAATATGGCTCCATGCATCCAATAGACAAGACAAGAACGATATATTTGAAAGAATTTTTTATATTAAAAGGGGGCACCTGAGAGGAAAACAAGAAAGGTGTTTTCTGGTTCTCCTCAATGGGATGGGTTCTTGACAGTCCTCAGCATTTTAGATCTAAATTTTCTCTCTCTTGTTGGTGTAGAAAACCCAGACAAACATAGAACTCAAAGGGAGCTCACAAGGCAAAAATAGAGAAAAATGACCAATGGTATAGATCTAGAGTGATATAATGCATTGAAAGGTGAATAATGAATGGGGAAAACCCTTCTATTTATAACAAAATATTAGGGCGATCTAGAACTTGGTGCATGAATAAAATATTATTAATCAAATTCTAGAACCACCTTTTAGGAATATTTTATTATATTTCTTGGAGAGAAAAGGATTCTTGACTTGGGTCAATTCCTTTATTTATAAATAATAAATAAATAAATGATTTATTTACTATTTTAAGGAAATGGTGGGAATATAATTAAATAAATAATTATTTATTTAATTATTTATAAATGATTTAGTAAAATTTAACTAGGAATATTGTTTAAATAGGATTTAAATAACTTATTCCTAGGAAATAATCAAATAAATAAGGATTTATTTAATTGATTTCCTTGTTTTGGGTTAAATATGACCAGGAAATATAAACAAATATAGATTTTTTTATTATTTCATTTTGGGGTTTCCTGTTTAGACCATAAACAACTTAATAAAGGTGTTTTACTAAGTTATTTCACATAGTGAAAGCAATTTTACTTAGGGTAAAATTGGTCTTACATGGTGTACTTGGGTTCATCTAATGATAATAGGTCAGATGACCAAAAAATGGTGTAACAGATTTCCCCCCAATGTACGAGTGTTAGGAGCAAATCGTATGACCGAAGTATGTTGTAAGAACTCAATCACTAGACATCAAGAGGGAAGTCAAAGAGAGAAATGTAAGGTAGTCTAATGTGCTAAAGGACTAGACCTTGAGGAGACGATACTTACAGGTGCAACAAATCTCTATTTTATGAAGTGGTACCTGTGCTAAAGGCGGCATCGGAGTCATACCTATGCCTGCCGAGACAAAGTACAAAAGAATAGTATGTCCAGTAAACAAGGAACCAAACTGTAAAGTACATGCTGGCATAAATACGAGCCAGAAAAATAGAATGATGAATCCCACATACATGTTGTGCCTGGAATAACAGCTAGGACTTAAAGTATAATATTTTAGTACATGAGATAAAAATACAACCCAAATGCCCCCTATACACGGGGAAGGGCTCGCAAAATCTGACTGATACATGCAAATCAAAAAGGCGCTGCAAGCGGCTGAGGCCGATATCATCAAATGTAAGGAGCTACATCAAAGGCTGAAATGAAGAAGTCATCCGGGCATGTGGGGGGCTACCTGCAGGGTCACCCCCTCATGAGGGTTGGGACATCTCACACACACTCGGAAATCACCAATAGCTGTTGCTGCATCACTAGACCATCAAGTATACAGATCACAATCATGCTGAAAGGATCTCAAACCAAGGTACACCGCCCTCTAGACCTGGCTTCTGGAATAAATGAGTTGATTTTGACAGAACGAGATCTGCCATAGGTGAGGCAATAAGGGATCCTTAACTAAGTCACGAGAGAAAATAGTAGAGTGACTAACAGACAAACACTAATGATGATGATGAAATGGTGGATACTGAGTAGTGGGTGGACGACTTCCCTTGTTAGAGCATAAAGGGCATAAATGGCTTGGCAGTGACTGACACAATATCATGAGGGAGAGGGGACAATGGTACTGAAGGCCATAATGTGCAACACGAGAGAGGGACCAAGCAATGAAGGATGTGGGACGATAGCGGGATGGACTCCATGTCTCAACTCAGATGCTCTAAACAAGGGCGACTCGATGGTGCTGCCACATAGTAAGGGTCCAATGGGGGACCATAAAAACATGAGTACAATAGGGTATCTCATGAAAAAATACAATTAAGGAGGCAAAGTGGTGCCCCAAGTACAAGTGTTGTAGGTGAGGAAATTCGATTTGGAGGAGAGGTGAATAGAACCTTCGTGGACAAAATGGGTCCTGTTGAAGTATGAAAATATGAAAAAATAACAGATACCCATTTGAGTGCTCGGTGAGAGCTTTCCAATGGTGCAGATGGTGTGTCAAATGGGGCTACGGTTTGGTCGCAGCGGGCGAAAGAAAAAGCAGGGGTTTTTCTTCTAATAAGGAATTTTCCCTCCAAATTCATTCATTTTCTTGTGTAGCTGTGGTGAATGTGAAGAAGAGAGAAGGCCATAAATCTTGCAGCGATCGTAGTGGACAAACTAACCATTGGAATTGAGATCCGTCAGTTGCAGGTAAGAGGCCTAATCCTACTCTTTGTTTTTGATGGATTAAAAGTTTAGATTAGGATCTGAAATCTCAGTAACAGCCCCTACCTCATCCTTACGGTCGGGTCACACTTTCTGGGGCAAAAAATGTGACCTGGGAAGCAGGTTTGGGCCTAAAAAGTGCGACCTGGCCCAGGATTTGGCCAAAAAGTGCGACTTGTCAACTGGAGGCGGTTTTAGTGCTGTTGTGGGCTGAGATTCAGTTTTTGGGTAATTGAATGTAATTTTACCTATCTGTAGACTGAAAAATATGATGGTTTTGTGCAGATATGGCAGATATATGAATCAAGTGAAGAGAGAGAGACCTGGGTACATTACGGACAGAAATCCAAGCGGATCAGGGTGTCCGTTGGGCATTGGCCAGGTTTGGGGTTCTGAAATTTGTGGAGAACCCTCTGATGAGAGTTGGGGAGCCCTTGTTGGCCTGGATTATCAGTTATTAGGATCCAGATCATGAGTTTTTTATAGTGCATGGGCACAGGATTGAGCTGACAGTCCAGGATCTATATTTCCTGACTGGTCTCCCACCATTGGGGATGGTGGGAAATACACAGCCAGAGTTACCGCGTGGGCGTAACATCATGGAGTTTGTAGAGCGACATTGTCAACCAGGTGTCCGAGTCAAAGGGACTCGGATATCGATTGGGGATCTAGAGAGGTTGGAGACCCGGGTAGTGGCGGCAGCAGTGTTGCGGATTTTGGGCAGCCAGGTGCTCCTTCACATCACTGGAGGGCAGATGATGATTGTAGAAAGTGTGTTGAGTGGGACCTACTATGGGTGGGCACAGATGATATTGTTGTCATTGAAACGACAGTTGTCGTTGTGTAAGCGGTAATTGAACCATGATTGTGTGTATGGGACTGTATTGTGCTCCTTCTTTTTTTAGAAGATCCGGACCTTGCGACCTCATGTACAACTACCTGATGGGGGTCCGAGAGAACCCAGGATGCGTCGGTGGGGACGACTACTGTGTAGAGGAGGGGGAGGGGTGGTTGGACGGGTGTTCCGACTAGAGTTCTTCACCCATTGGGATTAGATGCCATTGTACATAGACGACTATCCCTATAGTAGGATGAGTTATTAGGGAGATCCAGACTTGCTGCTTCCGCCTGGTCGGGTATGGGGGCCTGATGGTAAGTGACAAGTAACTAATATGTTATGTGCATGTTAAAGTTTGTGAATAGTATTTATGGTACTGATCCTTATACTTTTTGGAATGCTGATATAGCTCCGGTGAAATCGGCCGGATATATGGGACGACCTGCAGCAGCCGGGACTATAGGTGCTAGTGGATCGCGGACAGCCCAGGACAAGGATATGGCCACTCTTTTGGAGGACATTCGTCGTAGATGTGAGGGGCTGCTGACCGGTGTGTCGGAGCGAGGTTGGCAGGATTTAGATGACCAATACATAGAGCTATGTATTGGGCTACCCTCGGAATGGTGAGGTATCATGCGACGCATGGCAATGGCTGTTCAGATTGTGCATGATCTACGAGCTGCGGGAGCAGAGCCATTGGCTTGGGATCCTCCAGAGAGTGATTAGATGTAGGGCAGGTGGTGCCCCCCAGTGTGTATGTAGGGGCAAGTGGTGCCCCCCAGTTTTTGAGTTTTGTTTTTTGTAACATGCTATGGGCATGTCATATACTTCAGAGTAGATGGACTCTAAAAACATGGTATATGATATATATTATGTGTCTGCATTGTGTTTATGGTTTGAAATGTTATTGTCTTGTGTGTGATAAATGCCAGTCTAGAACATGATTTGCAATTCTATCTATGTAGTGATTTTGACTTCTTGGTACATGGTTGAAAGTAATGAATCTAAAAGTCACGTATCAAAAGTTTCACCCGTAAATATTGTCTAAACGGGATAGGGTTATGCAGACGATAGACACCATTGAGTTGTAAGACAAGAAGCAGGGAATCTAAACGAACGTGCAGATGGAGGATGCGATGAGAGAGGGCATCGGCTAAGAGACCACGTACTGCATCATATTTGGCCTGACTATTGGTGGCATTACCAATGCGGATCCCATTCGAAAGAACGAGGGTATGCAAGGGGGTAAAGATGGTCCATGTGGCCGAGGCGAGATTCCAGGAATAGCGACTTGCCCCATTGGCATAACCAATATAATGTGTGGATGAGAGGTCCGGCGGAATAGTGTCACAAGACAAGAAATGGGAGGAAGGAGAAGAATAAGGGCAACGTGAGTAGAGGGTAGACATCAAACGACAAATATGGGAGGGAGTAGTCCGTGTAGGATGGCTAGGACTCATATATCGACTAGAGGGTGATGAATGAGAACTATGGGAGGAAAAGCGGGAGCTCATGCTGCGAAGGACATCATAGATATGGATGGTATCATCCTAGTTATGGGAGGAAAGGGAGAGGTTGAGGAAAACACATGATGCTGCAAAGCTATCTAAATCATCAGCATGGGAAGAAATGTGCACATACGGATCATCACAGGGGATGAAAGAAGAACAAGTAAAAATATGGTCAAAGCATGTAGAGCCCAAGAATGTTGTTGAAGGGGAATCAAGCAAAACAGATGGAGTTGATTCGGAGGGAATGTACTCTTAGGGTTGTGCGGATGATGATAGGTATAGGAGGGGGGCAGCAGGTTCCAACATCTCAACATCAGGGGGAGGAATGTCAATGGTAGCGGGGGGATCCTGGAGTAAGCCTGACGCATACTGAGCAAGGATGGGAGAGGCGGATTGATTTTGTTCGACCTCGTACTCACGAATGACCTCTAAAGAGGCTCGGTAATGCATGAGGTGAGGAAAATGGTGAGAATAATGGCCATGGACACCACACAGAGCACAGGGTTTGTTGGTGTGAAGATTATTTGGGTTCTTGGCTATGGACGAGGAAGAAACAGAGGTTTCAGGGACCGTAGATGCAGGAAACGCGACCATAACCATGGGTTGGATACGGGCAACTCAGGTATGGGTGGCATGACCGACACCATCACACAAGGCACAAGGCTTGGCGGGTGGAGGAAGGGTAGGGTCAAGTGTGGTGACCTTATCTTTGGATGCCCCCTTACGAGCTTTTTGTTTCTTGCCCGTAGCTGTCACAGCAGGAGAAGGGTCCTATTGAGGTACGATTGGCACTGTAGCGACGGAAGCAGCTAAGGGAACTGGTTGAACTGGTGTCAAAGCAAGGTATGGTTTGGGGTGACCTAGTGGGGTAGTGGTTGGAGGGTCAAGGTACCAGACGGGAATGCCCAGGGTCAAATTAGGGAGGGAAAGGGTGGCCATGATGGGGACCGAATAGACTTCGGGAGGGGGAGCGAGGAAGGGTATCTGACTAGCGGGGTAATGGCTAGGAGGGATAGCGCAAAGATGGTTAAGACTTTGGGGAACTAACCCAGGAGGGTAGAGAGGCTCATGGGTACCAGCTGTAGGGGAAGGGCCAGTAGGAAGAGGTCCAGTTGGTGGTGGCAAAAGGCTAGGAGCAGGTAGCGGCGGGCGAGGTTGAGGTTGCTGACTAGCCGAAGTGGGCAGCGTGAGGTCGATCCGAGACGATTGCATCATGCAAACATTCGCTGAGCTGGGATCAAAGACAAGAGGAGGAGGAAGACCAGGGAAGGTTCCAAGCAAGGAGTCTTTGTAGACGCCGAGGGAGACACTAGTCAAATAATCGATGGTTGGCTTATTGGCTACAAAAGAGATGATCAACTCAGGGGAAGTCTGATATTTTGGCTCATGATATGTCAACTGGTCAATTGTGACTATCTTTCCATTATGAGGGAAAAACGTCTTGCGGTGGACTGAAGATGGGACGGAAGACATGGCATAGGTGTAACTATGCCCCAAAAGAATGTTATAGTCAAGAGGGGCATCAATAACTTCAACGTCAACACAAACATTTTTTCCCGCAAGGGTGATAGGACAGTTACGGAAAAGGCGGATGGGCTGGGAGGCATGGCCATCCCATGCACAAAGGGTGATTGTGGAAGGGGCCAGCTCGGGAGATCCAAGTTGTTTCCAAACCGAAGCAGACATCACACGGGTAGATGCCCCCTCATCAATAATACACCGAGCGATGTTGGCATTTCGGATTTTGACTGGGATTTGGAAAGCAACAGAAGCAGGAAGGGGGGGATGGTCTGACTGACAGACGTCGAAAATAATCAATTGGTCATTAGCAGGATCTACAACACCCACGGTAGATAGTAGAGCCTTATTTTGAGAAGGACACGACTGGAGGAGTTCTAGTGTTGAAATGGCAACAGGAGATTGTGCCAGATCATCTACCATGATATATGAATGGGCAGCCTGACCAGAGGTAGCATTTAGGCGTAATGGGCCCTTATGAATCTTGGTATGAACCTCAGATTTGGGCGAAGGGATTTGCAAGGGACCATTGGGTGTTGACAGAGGCTCTGTAGGACCTGAAGATGGGGACTCGGGGACAGACGGAGTGGGAGGCGTGGAGTACTGACGAGACCGATTTTGAAGGTTAAGGTCGATGGTGAGAGGTTGGTCAGAGGCCATCATGAGAATCTGGTAATCGGAGGAACCAGAATGGGAAGGTTGAGTGGTTACCGGGGCATGAGGTGGTTGAGTGGCCACGAATCATTGTTGAGGGAAAGGATTGGTAAACACAGCGGGTTGAGAAGTAGCCGTATTGGGAGGGACAATAGGGGAGGAATGCAGTCCCCGCACTGTGGCCTGAGACTCCCACATTTGCCGCATATGTGGTAATAGGGGACAATCGTGAGTGTAATGACCATAAACACCGCAACACGAACAGGGCTTATTGGTGCAAAGAGGCCTGTCCGGCTTGGGCTGAGAGCCCTATGGCTGGTTAGCGTTGTTAGAATCAATAGTTGGAGGATTAGGTCCATGATTACCAGAGGCAGATTGGTTGCCTTTCCTCTTTCTTTGAGAAGGAAGAGAATTATTCGTGCCCTGCTACGCAAAGACTTGCGCTGGAGGGGGTAGTAAGTGCAGCTGCGGGGGTTGAGAAGGCAAGGGAGGGAGAGGTCCAAATGCTGGAGGAGCTGGGACACTAGGCTATGGGTAAGGATAGGGGTTAGGATGGGAAACATTAAGGTAAGTAGGAGGGTGGGAAAAAGGAGGAGGCATGCCGTATCCTGGATACATGCTACCTAGAGGGGGGAAAGTGTTGGAGGTGCTGGCCCCTCCTGGAGGGAAACCATAGCCCATAAGAGGTTGAGCAGTGGTATGTGAAAGAGCTCCAATGATACCGTCGGCAGAGTGAGATGCCCTCGGGGCGTTAGTGCCACCGGGTTTGGGGAGGTCAGGAAGGACGGTATAAACATAACTAGATTGAGCATAGATAAGGTCATATTTCAAGGCTATTTGGAGGGTGGCTTCTTCAGTTTGAGGGAAATGGGAGGCAAAATCTTTGCCAATGGGAGGTAAGAGAGAGCGAAGGAACCAATCCATATAAACACGATCTTCAAAGGTAGGAGCGCGACATAATCTTCTTCTTCGCCTCCATTCCGGGACATGAGTGGAAAGGCAGGTCGAAGAGGATTGACGGAAAGAAGTTAAAAGCTCGGTACCAGTGTCGTATCGGAGAGGTAGCTGGAAATAAGATAAAAAGGCTTGGGAAATGGTCGCAAAAGTGATATGGTAGGAGGTGGCCTGATCAACATACCATTTAGAAGCTTCGCCGGTAAGCTTGCGTTGGAACAATCTAAGACGAATGGAATCATCCATAATGGAATTGGATGAGCACCACATATGGAAAGAGCGGATATGGTTGGAGGGATCTTCACTAGCAAGGCCTTCGAACTTGGGGATTTCGGAGGGGAGCTTGGTTGGCATAGCAGGCCAACTAACATCGTGGCGGATAGGATCATTGATCAACTGATTGAAATCGGGGAGACTGAGACCAGCCATATAAGGGAACAAAGGGACAGTCGAGGTAGTTCTCGTAGTGATTCCACTGGAAACAGACCCAGCAGTAGAATTGGGGTTGCCGCTAGCGCTAGGCCCTGAACTAGACATGGTGCAGGTAACAGGGGGAGAACCAGGAGTAGGGGGAGAACCCAAACAATAAGAGGTATAGTCAGAGTGCGGACTCGGGGAAGGACTTACTCAATGACGACGGGAAGGAGGAAGTCGACCAACTGGAAATGGAGGCTGAAGGCCAAGAAGTCTCCGGGATAAGCGCCTAGGGGGTGCAATGATGACGGGAAGAAGAAAAACCGACAAGGGCATGGAGGTGAAAAATCAAGTGAGGTCAATGTCGAAACAAGGGCAGAGAGGTGCAGTGTCAATTGATTTTAAAGTCTTTGCTAGGCGGTGTTAACCAGGCTCTTCTTCTCTTAGGGTCAGTGTGTGGCGTGTGTTGATTTTAATTTTTTAAACCCAGACATTTTGAGAGTAAAAGAAAAATTGTGCTACGTAACTGAAAATAAATCTGCAAATAATAGTATATAATGCTGAAATAACAGAAAATTAACAGCTAACAATGCATCGATTTAACCTAAGAAGGCAGGTCTCTCAAAACTAGTCTAAAAAGAGGGGAAAAATCTAGTCAAAACACACTAAAAAGAGGCCGATAGATCTAAGGTCGGGAGGGACAGGGATCTAAAGGATAAACCTACTAGAAAGAGGTGCAGAGAACAACAAAGAGGTAGAGGCAAGGTTGCTGAAACAAAAGGGGAAATCAGCTAAAGGTAGGAGGGACAAAGAGGTGGCCCTAGAGGTAAACCCAAAAAAAACTATATGAGGTGATTTGAAAGGGATAAGAGCTGATCTAAAGGGATTTGAAGAGGAGGTATCAGATCTGAAAAGAAGAAGGATGGAACTCTGAAAATTCAGACGTCTGAAACAGCGAAAACTCGCCCACAAAAAGTGGAGGGTACTAAAGCCCCAAGGGGAAATATACCCACTTAGTTGAGTGAAACAGATTAGAGACAGGTCTAAACGGGTAGAGACGGAGGCTGGAAAACCCTGACAGAAGCTTCAGATAAACCCAGAAAAATTGCTGGAAAATTACAGACAAAAGTGCAGGTTGCAGGTTCTGACCTGTTTGCAGTCCAGGTCACAGTTTTGGGGCAGAAAAGTGCGCCCTCAAGTCCAGGTCACAGTTTTTGGGCCGATAAGTGCAACCTGCAGATCTGGGTCTCTCGGCGGCAGATTTCAGAAAAAATTGTCGTCTCAGCTGCAGCTGATGTCTGTCACCTGCGCAATAGGGCCAGAAACACACAAAAGTTAAAAATTTTAATTTTTGAGGGTTTTAGAGGGGAAAAGCACCATAAAAATAGGAAAAACATGAAATTGAAGAGAAACCCTAGGGCCTGAAATAGCTGGATATGCAGGAATATATAAAACGATAACGGTCGCAAAATAAAACCCGTGTGGAGTCGCCAATTGTTAGTATGAATCTTTCATTGCAAAAAGACCACTTTAGCTATGCATAACAAATCACCCTAACATCAATTATGGTTGCCAATATCTTTAAGTCTGCAGTTAGTTGATCCAAATAATGCTGCACAAATCCAAATCTAAGGATAAAAGACATTAAGCAGTAAAAATAAAATATGGCTCCATGCATCCAATAGATAAGACAAGAACGATATATTTGAAAGAATTTTTTATATTAAAAAGGGGCACTTGAGAGGAAAACAAGAAAGGTTGTTTCCGGTTCTCCTCAATGGGATGGGTTCTTAACAGTCCTCAGCATTTCAGATCTAAATTTTCTCTCTCTTGTTGGTGTAGAAAACCTAGACAAACATAGAACTCAAAGGGAGCTCACAAGGCAAACATGGAGAAAAATGACCAATGGTATAGATCTAGAGTGATCTAATGCAATGAAAGGTGACTAATGAATGGGGAAAACCCTTCTATTTATAACAAAATATTAGGGCGATCTAGAACTTGGTGCATGAATAAAATATTATTAATCAAATTCTAGAACCACCTTTTAGGAATATTTTATTATATTTGTTGGAGGGAAAAGGATTTTTTACTTGGGTCAATTCCTTTATTTATAAATAATAAACAAATAAATGATTTATTTATTATTTTAAGGAAATGGTGGGAATATAATTAAATAAATAATTATTTATTTAATTATTTATAAATGATTTAGTCAAATTTAACTAGGAATATTATTTAAATAAGGATTTAAATAACTTATTCCTAGAAAATAATCAAATAAATAAGGATTTATTTAATTGATTTCCTTGTTTTGGGTTAAATATGACCAGGAAATATAAACAAATATAGATTTGTTTATTATTTCATTTTTGGGTTTCCTGTTTAGACCATAAACAACTTAATAAAGGTGTTTTACTAAGTTATTTCACATAGTGAAAGCAATTTTACTTAGGGTAAAATTGGTCTTACATGGTGTACTTGGGTTCATCTAATGATAATAGGTTAGATGACCAAAAAATGGTGTAACAAACTTGAAAAAGTTGTTGTGAATAAGGATGCAATACAGTCATAGGAGGAAGAGTTTTTTGGAAACATGGAGTAAAAGTCAATCAAAAAATTCAAGTGAGGCAGAGGGTTCAGAGATAAAATTTACATGTGTGGAATGAGGAAGAAATTATGCTTGGATGCCTACATATTTCTTTGTTTTTTTTATTGGAAAATTTTCACTTGAAATAATGAGCGATAACATGGTGAAAACAAATGGTTTTCCACAAGGAGGGAAAATATAATTGTAATGGAATTCAAGATGTTGCATCCAAAAAAGTATAAAATGATGCCAAATCTGATGATCAACATAAAAATTTTGTATGGGATTAAGGAGGACATCAACAACAACTCATGTTCAGGAGACCATGAAATTTTTTCTACCTTGGGAGTTTGATGCAGGAGCATTAGAGCTTCCAAGTCATCAAGATTTTTGGAGTAAACGATCCAAATTGGTTTCCACGTGGAAAGGAATTTATTTTCAGTAAATAATTTTAATTTCTTTATTTCTTAAATAACTATAGATAAAGATAAGATTTTTAAGAAGAAAATTTTCCTTTTAAGGCATGAAAAATTTAGGAAATGATTCATGAGAGGTCGTAGGAGAAAAAAGTCTTGGAAGCAATTAGAAAGTTTTTAGGATAATAAAAAGTTTAGAATATTAGAAACTATTTATTTAGAAAAGTTATGGATAGGAAATATTTTTTCAATAAGGAAAAAGCGAGTCTACCTTGAAAAGAATGAGTGATTTGCAGATTGATTTATGGATCTAGGAAAATTTATTTTGTTTTTATATGTTATTATAAATATTGTAAGACTAAGGGGAGAAAAAATGTACAAATGAATGTGAAATCGGGCCATAGAGAGTGAATAGAGAGAATGAATGCCTCTGAGCACGTGTATGTACAAAGCTAGTTTAATGAATGAGAGTTCATGCATAATTGTGAATCTAAGAATTCTATGTGAAGTGTGATATGATTATTTGATTTCAAAGAAAGCATGGAAACATGTTTTGTGATTGACATATCAATCCAATCCAATAAACTTTGGATCATTGAATTAGCACAAAATTGTTTGTTATTCATAATATTGCGGGTTTATGGAAGTGAACATAGCATGAAAATTCAATTTATCATGCACCAATATATCCCTTTATATCTTGTTTCCTAAAGTGTTTTGAAATATATGATGTAGCGACAGTATATTTTTATCAAAGGTTGTTTTCCACTCCATTCTAGGGAATTCATTCTTTGCACATATGTCATCAAACAAATATGAATACATATAAAATTATGGCTACTCACCCTATGCAACGTTCTTTACTCGTGCACCAAATTTTTGAAATAAAATTACTATGAGGTCAAACCAATTGAATATATTCCCTTATGTCGCACAAGGGTGCACCATATAAACCCATTTCTCCTCAAATAATTCAACATTCTCTCTGCCATAAATTCAACAACACATAGCCATTAGGTACTGATATACTTTCCTCAACATCTTAGTCTTATATGTACCATCAAGCTTTTTATAGAATTTACTTTGTTCTTGCTACCAAGACCTGAGGATCTCCTATGTATACTTCTTGAAACTAACATACCATCTAGAATTTAGGTATTCTTGTGGCTTGGGAAGTTTGTAATACATATGAAGGTTGTGTGCCTTATATGGAGCCAAGAGTAACCTTTTGTGCTTCAAACTATCATGTTATTAGGGTCAATTTGTTTTATAATCCATCATATGGTCTCAGCATAAGGAAACACTGGATAGTGGGCAACAAATTTGTGAAATTTGGAATTCATAATGTTGATGTAAAACTATCTGTCTTCCTCATTCCCTAGGATCTCTTTTTTATGAAATATTTGAATATTATAGACCATGAAATAGATATTTACATTTCAATGAAATAATTTGTGTCCTTTAGGATTGGCACCTTGGGTTTAGGATTGTTTACCACTCCTTCAATGCTACTTTCTACTACTTCCCTTACTGGCCCTTTTCTTGTCACTAGAGGCTTGTTTTTCATGGATGATGATACATTGATGTATGGAATTTCTACTATCCCTGGAAAGTAAAATTTATTCATTGTAGAGAGACACAATTAGTCCAAAAAAAAATATCATTCTACCTTATACTATGTTTTTATATTATTCAATATAAAAAAGCAGTGCACAAGGCATAGTTGTACTGGATAGAGACAAGGTTTAGAGCTTGGCGTAGTCAGGATTGATAGCGATAGAGGAATTTAGATTTAGAGACTAAGATGTGCGAGCACGCGAACCATAGGCTAGGACATGCATAATTCGTAGTCAGGATTCATAGATTAAAATGGATTTAGGATATGGATTTAGGATATGATAATGTAATGCACGAGGACAATAATGAAGAAAGGTGACTCAAGGCTTTAGTTAAATCAGGGTTTATAGAGGTAATGGTACCAATATTATGCCTCTATCATGCGTGAGTGCGATAAGCAACATGGGAGGTTTAACGATGGTGCAATCACACTTCTCAGTGGAAAGGGTACATAACTATGGATCTGAATTGCACCAGTGCACTACAAAGATTTCAAGCAAAGGGATTAAGCGCATTTGGAGTTAACAGTAATAGCCACGAAATGTTAAGAATGTGATGAAGTTAAGACTTATGAATATTTTACTAAGAAAAATCGCAGTTGGGACCATAGGTGAATGAGGAATTCAAAGAATGACTGAGTATAGTGAGGGTTTGGTTCAAGAGTGTGCATACAAAGAATTTAAAATGAAAACCCCTTTATATAATGTGTTAACGATCAACGAGAACACCATGGGTCACAAAAGGCCAAATGACATATACTGAAAAAATTACAAAAATGAAGACACACACTCATGTCACAAAATTCAAGCACAAGTGAAATGAGGCCTACCTAGACTTGATGCGCTAGTACAGTCACACTCCACAATGATAGGTATAGATCTCTATGCGCAAAGCTCCCAAAGGATGAAATAAATGATGAAATGAAATTTGGGGTTCTGTTGAAGCCTAGAAAATATCTGCTTCAAACATTGGGGAAAACCACCCGGTCGGGACCTTAAGACAGCTCCTTTTCCGTTTGGTATGGTGGCTCCGACTGGATTGAAAGGACCAGTTTCCTTATAACTAATGGGTTGGTGATGGGTTGATTTGGATGAGTGAAAATGGGACTAAATTGACTGAAATAAAACTATCTAATTTAAACTAAATATTGATAAAGAAATTATAACCCGAGCAATCATATGTGAATACAACTTCAGATTATTTCTTTTAAACAATAACCATAAAAATGTATTATCATTTAAATCGAAATGTGCAGAAACAAATAAAGATAACTCTGTTTAAGAAATTAAACAGAGTTGTATTAGCATATTGCATTCATCATAATATATCATCTACATATACTTATGAAAGATAACATTTCAATTATACTAAAAAATGATATATATAAAGAAACGTTATGAAAACAAATATTTGTAAATGATAGCAAATTTTAAAGCGAATATCATAAAACAAAAGAAATCAACAGTGAACAGATATAAATACCTTATTCATCTTGAAGGCTTTCAAATGAAATCTGATACTCTAATCCAGTAATTCTGATGCAAAATCAAATCCAAGGTACAGAAATGCAACACTTTAAAGATAATTCTGCATAAAATCACCAGATTGTGATCCTTTTAAAAAATATATAAGCCAGTGGAGTACAGAAATGTAATATCCAAGTCAAAAATATTAAAATCCAGGACCCCTCTCTAAATGCATGAGAAGGGTTTAAATACTACTTAGCTAAATATAAAAATAGTCTATTACAAAAAATTAAGGATTTGGTTTAATGACCGTCCTTTTCCTAGGCAAAAATACAGTAAAACTAAAACTAAATCTAAAAATAAAGACTATTAACTAACTACTTATGAACTTGATATTTAAACTTGCAGGCATCTAGCATTGTTTTGAGAAGATGTGGTTGACCGACTTCAGAATTCAACTGTCCTGAAAAGACAGAATCGGCAAGTGTAGGCGCAATCTTCTCAGTAGAATTGATGATACAATTAAGCGCACTGTGCTGACTGTGTGGTTTCACTAAGTATGTCCAGTAAGAGTCCCAGTCTAATCTTGTCAACCCTTGGATTGATTTTGCTCTTTCTTCTACCTTTTGCCTCCATTCTGTTTGCAATTGATGTGCCTATGGGAGATATCCCGGAACAGTTTATGAAATCAAATTAGCTTTGTGCAAATTATAATTTACACAATCAGTAAGAATGTTTGCTGCTGTAGCCTCCTCCTCTGCTACTTTCTCTGCCCTTCTGATTTGTGCATCCCAATTATTGAAAAGTATTTCTTTATGGTTTTCATTAATAATTGGTGCACCAGCTTTTTTTCCTTCTTCTGTTTTTTGCCATACCAAATAATCATTGATCTTTTCATTAATTAAATCATAATCATTTCGTAAATCTACGACATGATTTGTGATTTTATCACTCTCTTGGCAAAAAGAATTCCATTGCAAGATTTTTTGGCATAATACTTCCTCTTGTTGCAGTAGTTGATTGTTTAAAGAGATAGTTTTTGAAATAAACTCAGGAAGCTTAGGATCATCTTTGTGCTGATCTTGGATAATCTGTATTTGTTTTTCTTTATCAGCAAAACTTTTTTGATGTCCAATTTGCATTTCTTGAAGTTGTTGCTGTAACTCTTCAAGTTTCAACTGTGCTTCATTATTGGCCTGTACCTACTGCAATTGCTGTTGTAGAACTTTTATCTGCTCTTATTTTTCATTTAATAAGAGTTGTATCTCAAATGCTTTATAAATAGTTGCAGAAGAATAAGCCCTTGTCATTTGAGATAACTTAGCAAGATTATCAGTAGGCTCTGTGGCAGGATCCTTCCACAAGACATCTAGTTGTTATGCTTCAGTAGCAATTGCACCGTCTAACTTTCTCTTTTTTCTCTGTTTCTTCACTACTGCTTTGTATTTTGGACTGTAGAATACATCTAGAGGAGGAATGTCCTCTACATTAAGTACAATTTTAGAGGAGGGTGTGATAGGTATGTGCTCAGTTACTGTGACTGTGCTACTTATTCCTATGCTCAAAACTTTGGTTGTTTGTACAGGGGTCTGTACATTCTGTCCTTATACATTAATCAATTGATTAAAGCTTTCCCATTCTTTGTCTAATTCAATGGTGACTGACTGTTGCTGTACATTGGTAAGAGGAGGATTTGTCTGTTGAGAAGTCAAAATTTGTTGTTGAGGAAGTTCTTTCGATTGAGCAGAATCTTTCACTGATTCTTCAATTTTATCTTCCTTTTCATTAGACTTATTGGAACGTTCAAAAATCTCTCTTTCAGATTTTGACTTAGATTTATCTGTACTCGAACTGTCGTTAAGACTAACACCAGGAGTTTGTTCCCTTGCGGGTTCCAAGCGTAAATTTTCCAAAGGAATAGTAGTTAGTCTTCTCTCTCTATAAAGTTTAAATTCCTGGAATTCCTCTAGAGATAACTGCATTTGAGCTGAATTCAAAACTTCTTTAAATGAACCTTTTGTTTGGAACATATCATCAAAAAGATCCTGTTCCCCGGAAAATTCCCTTACTCTGATTGCATTGGTAAAATTCTTAACAATATTATTTGGGTCAAATAACCTTCTCGAAAATTTGAACAGCTGTTAGCATGTAATGTTGCTTACTTCTTTGAATGTGTGACCAACATCAAACAGTGAAAATGTTCCACAGTTTACGGGAAATTGTGGCCAAATGCCTTTCTTCTTCTCTTTTAATTCCTTTGTTAAACCTCCTTGGCCACAGGTCTGATAAGCAATCTCCCGAGCTACAAGTCTGTCCGGAACATATAGGGGTAAAACATGGGGAGAATCAGAACTTCCAAAAACCCTAACATAAGTGAAAAAATCTTCTCCAAACCATCTCGCGACAGGGAGAATTTCGACCTCTGTTTCTGGGGATAACCTTGGGGCATCCTTATTATGCAATGTTCTGTACAATGGCAGCATTATACCATGGCAAATTTTGTAAAAATGGGGGAAAAACTTAGACTCCCATAGTTCCTTATGATACACATGAATAGGCAGAGGATCGTGGATTGTCCATTGCCAACCCATCACAGGGAATTTAGAGACAAAACAGATAGCGTCCATGACATAAGAAGATAAATAAAAAGGCGGATAAATCCACTGAGAAACACTTCGTTTGGACCGGTAGTGAAAAATAGCAGTGGTCAAATTATCAGATAAGATTTTGGCCCAATCTACAATTGTAGAATTAACGATAGCATTTAACAAAGGGAGCCATTCAGGCAAGATCATATTTATGTCAGGCTTTCCAAAAAGCCTGCATAACATGGCAGCAGAAAAACAATAAGGAGAGGTAAGTGAACCAGTACTGTACATACCGTGTTTGTTTTTCTTCAACGGTTCATCTCTTTTGGTCCACTCCTGTGTGCATTCCGACAAATTTGCATGTTCTCTGGCAAAATCTTCCATAAATTGCTTATTATAAGTCGCTTGAGGTTCCGGCAACTGATACATCAGCCTCAAATCTTCCGTAGTGAACGACCCGATTAGCTCTTGAGTTGGAGTTCTAAATTTCCTGTCTGAAATATCAGTGTTGTCCAGCACCCATTTCACCATGTCTGTATACAGAATAATTCTTGGCCTTGCTGCTATCCTATGCAGAAATGAACAAGCCAGTTCTTTAAGGGTAGCCTCAGATGAATTACTGGAACCTGCTGTAGCCGCAACTTTCATCACCACAGGATTTTCTTCTTCGAGAAAATTATACATTCCTTCCCAGGTCGTTATACCAGCATCCTTATTGTAAGCAGTGTCTGCATACAGTGAAGCCATTTCTCTGTTTTCAAAATTTGAACTCTTCTCTTTCTTACCCATAAAGTTCTGTGAACGCTTTGTATAGACATTTTCTCCTTCGTGCCTGCGTTTTACGAGTTAAATGAGAGTAATGGCACGAGAAAGGTGATGAGATAGTTTTAAATGCAAAGGCGGATGAAATATATTATTTTAACGTGAAACGACTTTCGATCAAAACGAAATCTCATTTACCATTAATTGACAATCCATTCATTTAATCCAATCATTAAAGCGCATAACGGATATTGATTTATGGGAGGATTTTCTTTGAACAACGCGCTTTTATGAATCTGCGACATTGCGATCTGCGATTTGCTGCGCAATATCGCAATATCGCAATATCGCAAAACATAACCATTGCAATTTTTCAAATAGCGCAAAAGCGCAAATTGCAAATATCACAAAAGCGCAAATCGCAAATCAAAAAGTATTCATTTAACACATTTCTGTGATCTGCGATTTGCGACCGGTATAGGCTTTTTGGGATCGCGTTATCACAATATCGCAAAATCGTAATTTTAGTTTTACAAAAGATATCTACTATTTGCGATGGATGCGCTATTTCATTTAAAGAAATTTTTTATTGTAATCTATCATAAAATTAAGTGTTTCTAAAGGTTTTTTCTAAAGAATTTCCCTAAGTTATGATAGAAAGTTTTATTTGAAAAGGAAAACAAATCCTAATTGATTTTTTTTGGATTTTTAACTAAGGGTCCCCATTTATTTAGTATTATTACTAATATTAAATAAAAGGGGGGTTGTTGCTAGTCACAACAAGTTCAAACTCATATATTTTTCTCCACACATGTGACTTGGTCACATGTTTAGGATGCGATCAGGCGTAAGAGGATGTGATAATACTATAAGGAATGACTACAACTAAAAGATATGGTTGTGCTTGAAAAGGAAAGTTTTTTATGATTAAATATTGCGACTGAATTTTTTCTTGGGAAAGACTTAACCAATGTTATGATAAGCACAAACACTTCGAAAATTTTAGAGCTTGATCCTTAGAGAGATTGATGGGACTCCAAATTTTGAAGAGGTCGAAAATTTTGGTGGGTTGTTGTAGAAGCTACAATAGGTTGATTCATGTAGCCTAGAAACTAGATACATATTGTTATCCCATTCGTTTCTTTGGAATAAGCCCCCTTTTGTTCCTATTTCCATGCTCGTTAAATGATGAAAACCCTTAGATTGTTTTGCTGATATTAAGGATTATAATCACCTAGAGCATCAAACATCTACCTTCCAAGCTAATATGCACACATTATCCTTTCTCTATTTATTTTAATAATGTATGTATGTGTGCCACTTTGAGGTTAACTCAAGCTCTAGTGCACAATTTTTCATAGGTCTTGAGCAGACCTATGGGTAAAAAGTATTGTATTGTTGTAAATGAAATTCCATATAAACATGTGGATTTTCAACCATTATATTAATTTTAATCCCTTGTCACGTGTTATCTAAACCAATACAAATAAAATTATTTGGTCTTTTGGCATCTCCCTAGTGATGATGCCAAAAATATTAGGTGAATTAACATCCTTATTATAGTAATAAAAAATTTAATCTACATGTACATTTAATATGTCAAACTAGGGGTCTATAAACTTGAGAGATATCACGTATTGTATGTTCATAGTGTAATGATATATTTTTTATGTGACTCTTAAATGTTGGAAAGTGAAAAATAATCTCTAAATTCTACTTGTAAAATGGATTTATCTTGGGTGGATGGGAGGAATGATTGGGATCCTCCTCACCTAGGTTCAATTCCTATAAGTGACATGATGAGATATGTTGTAATGATTTCGAGCCATGTTGTTGAAAAATGAATAGTCCCTTCAGGACTAAAACATGTATATTATGCATATTAAATATAGGTATTTTCCACATGAAAAAAATAAAACCTCTAAATTCGACTTGATTCATATTTTTTATCAAAAAGTAAATAAATTATGTATCCATCAAAAGACATTATTCCATTTTTTTTAATATGTAAAATCCATAAATGCTAAACAAGATACAAATTGTTGTTACAATCAATCTTATCACACAAATTATTTTAGGTGAACTTGATTTGGTCATAGAGTCAAAGTTGTTAGGTCTACAATACACCGTTTTTAGGTACACAATATTTGTGACCCATGGTTTTCCCATGGAATTTAATGTAACATAACTTATTTAACGATTAAATGACTCAATTATGAGACACCTTTTGGCCAAACATAAATCATGTGTTATTTATCTTTGCATGTTTCTATGCTTTTGTTATAATTGTTTTTCTCTCACATTTTTGTTCTAACAAATGGTATTCGACACAAATTAACTTGGACTCTAAAAGGATTCAAAGTGGTCCAATATTAGTACTACAAATGATAAATAATGATAGAGTTTCCAGTGACATGGCTACAATGGTACAAAGCTAGGGTTTCAATGGAAGAAATCCCATGAGGCACTAAAGCGGTAATTTACCACGTACATGAAAGAGTATGAGCCCAACTATGTAGAGAGAAATCATAGGAGTTATAACTGTAGATTAATATCAAGCTAGAGTTTTCTACAACCAAAAATTTTCACAGTATGAGGAGAACACTAGTTTTAACATCAGAGTGTGTGAAGGCAAGACAATGGAAGCATAAGTGTTGGGACATCAACAAAATAAACATAAAAATGTGTAAGCATACAACTAAAAAAAATTATTAGGCATTTGTACAAATTTCAGTGAAGTCTACACATAGACTTAAGTCACTACACAAAGGAGGGTATGTGGGTGTTTTGAATTGAATTTAAATAATTTTCCCAAGTCAAATTTAAAGGGTGAAGGCCAAAAAAACTCAACTCAATCATAAAGTCAAAGTCTCTACGTTTACAATACATTCAAAATTAAATAACAAAAATAAAGAACAAGTTGAATTACAAAACTCTATAGCATAAAACAATTATAATTGCAATTAAAAAAATTAGTGATCAAACAAGAACTATGAATTCAAAACGAGAAATCTAGCCAAAAAAGCCCAAAAAAGCATGAAAAGACAACTCGAAAACAAAAAGTGTTGATGTTGCATCAACACTTTTTTTTTGGGTAAATTTTCAACGTTTTTTTTTTAAATGGCACTAAAATCCAATAAAAACCATTTTTTTTGTGCAAAAAACACCCTAAAAACAAAAAATGGGTATGCTGGAACAATATTTATTGATTTATATATATATATATATTGATTTTATTTTTTTATTATTATTATTATTATTATTATTTTTTTTCTCGAGGTAAATTTTCAACATTTTTTAGCAATAGCATTAATGATAAATATCATGACTCCAAAAAACCTTAAAATTCCAATGTTTGTCAAGCATGGCATTAAAGGTAAAATATCGTGTGTCTAAAAAGCCTTAAAATTCCAACAATTTTCAGCCATTGGGTTAAAGATAAAATATTTGTAACTATTTTCAACCATAGCATTAAAGATTAAATATCATGACTCAAAAAACCCTTAAAATTTTGATAAATTTTCAACCATGGAATTAAAAACAAAGATCATGACTACAAAAAAAACTTAAGTTTTCAACATATTTCAACCATGGTGTTACACCAATTTTTGGCCATCTAACCTGTTACTATTAGATGGACCAAAGTACACCATGTAAGACCAATTTTACCCTAAGTAAAAGTTCTTTCACTATGAAAAATAACTTACTAATCCTTAATTTATTAAGTTGTTTATGGTCTAAACAGGAAACCCCATGAGGAATATTGAATAAATTCACATTTGTTTGATTTTCCTCAAGGAATAATTAGTTAAACAACAATTTAATTAATATTCCTAGTCATATTTAACCCAAAACAAGAAAATTAATGAGATAAATCATTATTTATCTTATTATTTTCTAGGAATAATTATTTAAACATTATTTAAATAATATTCCTTGTTAAATTTGAATAAATCATTTATAAATAATTGAATAAATCACTATTTATTTAATTATTACTCAACCAAATCCTTAAAATAATAAATAAATCATTTATTTATTTATTATTTAAAAATAAAGGGATTTGACCAAATTCAAATTATTTTTCCCTCCAACAAATATAATAAAATATTACATAAATGTTGGATCTAGATTTGGTTAATATTAATTTAATTATGCACCAATATCTAGACTAACTCAATATTTTGTTATAAATAGAAGGGGTTTTCCATTCATTCACTACTTTTTGTTGCCTAAAGATCACTCTGGATCTATACTTTTGGTCTGACTTTGATCCTCCATCATCATCATATTTTGCTACCATTTTTCTTGTGAGCTCCCTTTGAGTTCCAATTTTTGTCTGGGTTTTCTACACCATCAAGAGATAGATATATTAGATCTGAAGTGCTGAGGACATACAAGAACCCATCGCATTGAGGGGGACTGGTAACATCTTTCTATGTTCTCTTCCCAGGTGTCATAAATACAAAAATTCTTCAAAAATATTATTGTCTTGTCTATTGGATGCATGGAGAAACTCTTTCTTTTATTTACTGCTTAATGTATTTTACTGCATAGATCTGGATTTTGTAGAATTTATCTTGGTCAACTAACTGCATATCTAAAGAAATTGGCAGTCATCTTTGATGTTAGGGCTTTTTTTTATGCATAGCTAAAGTGAGATTTTTTCATACACTTGCAATTAGAATTCATCCTAACAAGTGGCAACTCCACAAGGGTTTATGATTATGACCGTTGTCGTTTTTCAGATCCCTGCATGACCAGCTATTCTTCAGCTTCTTTTTTTGCTTTTCTTGACGTTGTTTTTAACCTTTAAAACTATAAAATAGTAAAAATTCTAACTTCTGTGTGTTTCCGGACCTATTGTGTAGGTGACAGGCATCAGCCGCAGCTGAGATGACACGTTTTTTTGAAACATGCTCATGAGAGTGTCAGAAGTGCAAGTCGCACTTTTTGGGCCAAAACCTACGACCTCAAACTTCACGACGTAGAAAACAGGCTCAAACCTATGACCTCTGTAGAAATCAAATCAGAAAATGAGACCTGTAATCTGTGATTTTCCTGTGTTTGTCTGGGCTACTGTTCAAGATTGTCTGGCCTCTATCTCCACCCATTTTGGAATTGCACTTGCTCTGTTTCACTCGTCAAAGTGGGAACCTAGCCCCCTAAGGCTTCAATACGCTTCCATGTTTCTAGGAGGATTTTAGTTGAAGTAGGTCATCTGAGATTTTAGTGTGTTCAACCATTTTTCAGATCTGATCCTGTACCTTCAAATCCATTTCAGATTGGTTATTTATCCATCCAAAACACCTCTTTTTAGTTTTGTTTGATCCTTGTCTAAGGTCCCCTCCATTTCCCTTCAGGTTGTAGCCTTTCGCCACCTCATTTGCAGCACTTTTCCCTCTGGTTTTTTGTTGTTTTATGCACCTATTTCCACCAGATCTGACCTTTATATCATTTTCCCTCCTGAATTTAGATCCATTGGCTATTTCGGTGTGTTTTGACTAGATTTTTTCCCACCCACAGACTAGTTGTTGAGAAGCCTGCCTCCTTGGATTTAGATTGATGCATATTTAGCTATTTATTTTCTGTTATATTCAATTTACTTTATTGTTATTTGCAGATTTATTTATAGTTATACAACACACTTTTTTTCCTCTACACACATCTGGGTTTAAAAATTAAAATTAGCACACACACCCTAAGTGAAAAGCGCATGGTCAACACCACTAGGCAAAGACTATAACATTGTAATCATTTCATACCGCACCTCTCTGCCCTTATTTCGACATTGTAATCATTTGATCTTGCACCTCGTTGCCCTTGTTGGTCTCTCTTCCTTTTGTGATCCGTGTTGTTTCTTCCAACATTGCGCCCCCAAGTCATTTATCCTGAAGACTTCTTGGCCTTCATCCTCAGTTTTCGTTAGGAATACTTACCCCTTCGTGTAGGATTCGAGTTAGTCCTCTACCGAGTCCCCATTCTGACTGTGCTTCTGGTTCATTAGGTTCCCCTTCTGGTTCTATCCCTGGTTCTCCCCCTGTCACCTTCACCATGTCTGGTTGAGGACCTAACGCTGGTGGTAGCCCCGGGCCTAATGCTGGGAATACGACTAGTGGGACTGCAACAGGAACTATCCCGGCTGCTCCCTTGCTCCCTTATATGGCAGGCCTCCGTCTTCCCGATTTTAACGAGTTGATAAATGACCCATACACCATGATCCTAGTTGGCTTGCTATGCCAACTAAGCTCCCTTCTGAAATCCCTAAGTTTGAAGGTCTTGCTGGAGAAGATCCTACAAACCATGTTCGATCTTTCCACATGTGGTGTTCGTCTAACTCCATCACCGATGACTCTGTCTATCTTTGGTTGTTCCAGTGTATGCTTACAGGAGAAGCTTCTAAGTGGTATGTTGACCAGGCCTCCTCCTCTCATACTACTTTTTCTACTCTTGCCCAGGATTTTTTGTCTTACTTCTAGCTTCCCCTTCGTTATGACACTAGTACTGAAATTTTGACCTCTTTTCGTCAATTTTCTATGACCTTCCTATCCGTTCATGTCCAGGAATGGCGCAGAAGAAAGAGACTATGTCAAGCCCCTACCTTCGAAGACCATGTCAACATGGACTGGTTTCTCAAATCCCTTTTTTCTACTATTGGAAAAGATGTTGTATCTCATTTCCCTCAGACCAAAGAAGCTTCTCTCTAGATTGCGTTAAAATATGACTTGATCTACGCATAGTATCGTTATGTTTATACCATCTTACCTGATCTACCTAGACCTGGTGGTGCCAACACACTGGGGGCATCCCATGCCATCGAAGGTATCTTTGGAGCCCTTTCTCATACATACACTCATCCTCCAATGGGTTATGGTTTCCCTCAGGGAGGGGCTAGCTCCTCCGAAAATTCCCCCCCTCCCAGTAGCATGTATCTAGGATATGACATGCCTCCTCCTTTTACCCAACCTATTTACCACAATGTTGCCCAACCTCCTTATTATCTGTATCCGCAGCCTGGTTCTCCAGCTTATCTAGTATTAGCACCACTACCTCCCTTGCCTTCTCAACCCCTGCAACAACAGCCACCGCCCCCCAGGGGCAGGTGTATACACAACAGGGTGTGACTAATCCTCCTACTTCCAAAAAGAAGAGGAAAGGAAACCACAACCAATCTGGCCCAGGTAATCCAAGACCTAATCCCTAAGGGATTGCACCTAACACTGCTAACCAGCAACATGGCAGTTAGCCCAAGCAGTACAGGCATGTTCGCACGAATAAGCCTTGTTCTTTTTGTGGTTTCTATGGTCACTACACCCATGTTTGTCCTCTTTTACCTCAAATGCGTGAGATGTGGGAGACTCAAGCAACATCACGAGTATAGTAAGCCTCCCCTTCGGTTCCTCCCAATACTACACCTATCCTGTTGGCTGTGTTTACTAATCCTTTCCCGCGGCAAGGATTCGTGGCTACCCAACCCCCTGAAGGTTAGGCGGCCAGTCAACGTCCTCCATCTGGTACCTCTAATTACCAGATTCTCATGATAAACTCTGACCAACCCATTACCATTGACCTCAACCTTCAAACTCGGTCCCATCAGTACAACAAGCCTCCCGCTACGTCTGCCCCTGAGCCCCCTTCTTCAGGTTCCATAGAGCCTCTTTCGAAAACCAATGGTCCTTTACAAATCCCTCAACCTAAGGTAGAGGTTCCTACCAAGATCCCCAAGGGACCATTACGCTGAAACGCTGCTTCTAGCAAAGCTGCCCATTCATATAGTATAGTAGATGATTTAGCACAATCCATTACTGCCATATCAACACTGGAACTCCTCCAGTTGTGACATTCACAATGAAAATCTCTACTAACTACCATGGGCACTATGGATCCTTCATATGATCGTTTGATCATCTTTGATGTTGACTGGTCAGAACATCCTCCCCTTCCTGCTTTCGTCGCCTTCCAAATCCCTGTCAAGATCCAGAATGCCAACGTCTCTTGTTGTATCATTGATGAGGGGGCATCCACCTGTGTGATGTCCACTTTGGTTTGGAAGAAACTCAAATCTCCTGAGTTGGCCCCTTCCACTATCACCCTCCGAACTTGGGATGGCCACTCTTCCCAACCCATTGGCATATTCCGCAATTGTCATATTACTCTTGCGGGCAAGACTGTTTTTGTTGACATAGAAGTCATTGATGGCCCCTTAGATTACAACATTCTATTGGGTTGTAGCTACACTTATGTGATGTCTGCTGTCCCATCTATGGTTCACCATAAGATGTTCTTTCCTCGTAAGGGAAAGATAGTCATTATCGACTAGTTGACATATTACGAACCGAAGTCTCAGACATCCCCTGAGTCCATCATCTCTTCAGTGGCCAATAAAAAAATAGTTGAACCTTTGACCAGTGTCTCAACTGGAGTCTACAAAGACTCCTCCTTGCTTGGTTCGTTCCTTGGTCTTCCTCCTCATGTCTCTCATCCCAGCTCATCGAACGTTTGCATTATGCAATCGTCTTGGGTTGTCCTCAAGTAGCCTGCTTTGACTAGTCAACAACCCTGCCCTCCGCAACCTCCTCCTAGCACCTCGACTCAGCCTTCAGGACCCCCTCCTCTAGGCCCCTCATCTACAACTAGTACCCATGATCCTCTCTACCCTCCTAGCACAGTTCCTCCTGGCCTTAACCATCTCAAAGCTGTCCCGTCTGGCCATTACCCCTCCGGTCAGATATTGTTCCTAACTCCCCCTCCTAGAGTGTTTTTGGTACCTATTATGGCTACCTTATCCCTTCCTGACCTGACTCTAGGGATCCCAGTCTAGTACATTAATCCCTCAGCCGCTATCCCACCTAGTCAGCCCAAACCTTATCTTGCTTTGACCCCAGTTCAACCAGTCCCCATGACCCCTCCCCCTACTAGAGTGCCTCAGGCACCTCAACAGAAACCTACTCCTGTTGCAACAGCTCCGGGTGAAGGGGGAAAATCTCGCAAGAAGGCACCTAAAGACAAGGCTGCCCCGACAAACCTTGATCCTCCTCAGCCTACAAAGCATACCACCCGGTGTGCTTTGTGTGATTTTGTCGGTCATGCCACCCATACCTACCCTGAATTGCCTCGCCTCAAGCCCATGGTCAATGAAACATTTCTAGAGTCTGATATCCCAGAGGTTTATGTCACTATACCCGATATCATCCTGAAACTCAAGTCTTTGTGCACAAATCACCCTTGTTCTTTGTGTGATTTCCGTGGCCACTATACTTACCTCTGTCCCTGCCTCGAAGAGTATCGCTCCTCTTTGGAAGTGGTTCGCCAATTCTAGGCCAAGCACAATGAGTCCACTGCTCCCTTATTTGTGCATTTTACTTCAGCAAAACTAGAGGACACATTCACTCCCATAGACATACCCCCTCCAAATGTCGAAATGACAAAGTCTTCAACCAACACTGTTACCGATGAAATAGGTAACCTGAGCTCAAAACGGGAACTCTAGCCCAAAAAGACTCAAAAAACATGAAAAAACACCCCAAAAACAAAAAATGTGTATTCCAGAACGCACTTCGTTTTCTTTGAAGGTCAAATTTCAACATTTTATAAAATTATGGTAAAAACAAAATTGTTTCTCGAAAAAAGGATTGAAAAAACACCCTCAAAACAAAACCAGTTGATGCTGGAATAACAAAAAAAAATAAAAATTGTGTCATACTTTTGGCATTTTTAAAAATAGAAGTAACATTTTTTAATTTTTAAAATTCAAACATTAAAAAAAAACCTAAAATTTAAGAAAAAAATAAATTTAAAAAATAAAAACATTTAAAAGTTTTAGGAATATTGCTTCTGTGATCCATAAATTGTGAAAAAATATCTTTCGGTAAAAATCACATCCAAATTTAAATGACAAGGCTTCAAACCAAATTGCTGTGGTTCATCATCAGTCGTTAAGTTGCTTCATCAAATTTATTCGATGTGATTTTTAATTAAAGATATTTTTCAACATTTAAAAAGCTTACAATTTAAAAAATATATTTAAGATTAAAAAAAAAAAAAAAAATTTAATTCAAACATTAAAAAAAACCTAAAATTTAAGGAAAAAAAAAATTAAGATTAAAATTTAGAAAAATATAGAAATTAAAAAATAAAAATAAAAACAAAATAAAAATATTAAAAAAAAGAAAAAAAAAATCAAGTTAAAAAATAGGAAATTATAAAAAGTAAAATATAGAAATTAAATTTAAAAAAGAAAAAGAAAATGTTTATTAAATTATATATATATATATATATATATATATATATATATATATATATATATATATATATATAACAAAAAAAAAATTTAAGAAATATATTAAATTTTCAATAAATTTAAAAAAAAAAAAAACTCATAATTATTTAAATTAAAAAGTGAAAAATGAAAAATTAATTAAAAGAAAATAAAAGAAATGAAAAATAAAATCAATAAAAATATCAATTTAAAACAATATATTAAAAAAAACAAATAAATTATAAAAAACTAATTCAAATTTAAATTATAAAAAATAATATATATATATATATATATATATATATATATATATATATATATATATGAACTTAAATTAAAATATGTATATATATCAGATTTTATTAAATTAAAAAAAAAGGTTAATATTAAAATAACAAATTAAATTAAAAAACAAAAATATTAAATTTTACTAAATAAATGAATAAACAAATAAATTTTGAAATAAAAAATAAATTTTAAATATAAAAGAAATAAAAAAAAGGAAAAAAACAAAAAAACATTGTTAAAATAAAAAGTTAAAAAACTTTAGAAATCGATTAAAAATGGAAAATTTAAAAAAAAATTTAAAAAAATTAAGTTTAATTTAAAAAAAAAAAAAAAAAAAAAAAATCAAATTTTAAATACACAATTTTAATTGAAATAAAAAAAAATATAAAAATTTTATGTAATTAACAAAAAAAATTAATAAAAAAATAAAACATTTAAAAAACAATATTAAATTCAAATAAATTTAAAAAAAAATACAAAATTTATTAAATTTTATAAAATTGAATTAAAAAACTGAACGTAAAACTTAATAATAAAGAAAAAGTATGAAATTAAAAAAAATAATAATAAATTAATTAATTAATTTTAAAAAAAAAAGAAAAATTTAATAAAAAATATTAAATAAATAAATAAAATTAAAAAAAAAAAAAAACAAAACAAATTATATTTTAAATATAAAAAAATTATTAAAGAAAAAAAAAATTTGAAAAATAAAAAATAAAAATAGAAATCAAATTACCATAAAAAAAAAAAAATTTAAAAAAAAAATTGAATGGCGGTGGTGGCGGTGGGCAGCGCCACGCCCGCCCAACAGCCGACCATCGCCGCCACTTGGGTGGGAGGCCGGGTGGCACTGCCCCGACCACCACCACCGCCATTGAATTTTTTTATTTAATTTTTTTTTTTTTCAAAAAATTTAATTTTTTTTTAATTTAATTTTTTAATTTAAAATATAATTTATTTTTATTTTTATTTATTTATTTATTTTTTAATATATATATATATTTTTATTTGATTTTTTTTTTTTTTAATATTTTTATTTTAATTTGATTTTTTTTAATATTTTTTAATTTCAAAAAATTTAAATTTTTTTTTTTAAAATTCAATTTTTTTATTTTAAATTTAATTTGTTTAATTTTTATTAGATTAATTATTTTTTAAAATTTAAAATTTTAATTTAATTTAATTGCTTTTTTTAATCTTTTAGTTTATTTAGTTTTTCATTTTTAAAGTCTATAAATTGTTTCATTTGAAAAAGAACACTAAATTTATGTATATTTGTTTTTTAATTATTTGCACGTGGTTTTTTTCATTTTTTTTGTTTTTTAATGATAGTTTTTTTTATTTTAATTTTCTTTTTCAATTATAATTTTTTTTTTTAATTTGGTTTTTTTTTTTTTTTTAATTTGTATTTTTTTCTTATTACTATTATTTTTTTAATTTAAATTTTATTTATTTATTTTTATTTTTTTTAATATGGTTTTTTTTAATAAGTTAGAAAAAAAAAAGTTTTTGATGTTTTTTTTTTTTTTTGTCAATTTTTTTTTTCTTTAAATTATGTGTTTTTTTTTTTTCAAATTTTTTTATTTCCTTTGATATAATTTTCGAATATTTTTGTTTTTTTTTTTGTTTTTTTAATTTATTTTTGTTTAAATTTTTTATTTTTACGAGCTATTTTTGTTTTGTTTTTTACATTTTTATTGGTTTTTTTATTGTTTTTATATATATTTTTTATCTAAGTTTTGTGTTTTATTACCAACATGAAAATCACCACTCTAAAAAAAAAAGGTTGATGCAGCATCAATATGTTTCAAAATTAGCATGAAAATCACCGCTCTAAGAAAAAAAGTTGATGCTGCATCAATACATTTCAAAATTAGCATGAAAATCGCTAACATTTTAAAACAAATATTCATACTTCATAAATAAAAATATTAGAGTGTCAAAAATGTGCACAAAAAAAAATGGTGATTCTACATCACCACTTTTCAAAATCGGGTGCTTTTTATGCTACCAAAAAAAAGTGGGTAACATTGTGGTTACCTATTTCATCGGTAACATTGGTAGCCACTGTCCACTACCTGTCATCATCTATGAGATCCTCGGTGGAAGACCACCTTGGGCCTTCCCCTTTTGTTTCGCCTAACCTCCCTTCAACGATCACCTTAGGCTCAACATCGATGGATCCTTCATCTACTTTTTCTTATGTCACCCTCCGTGACAATGTGCATGTGAACCTCTATTATCATGATGATGAGATGGGTAGCTTCGCCGCACCACGTGGTCCTTCTTCCACCAGTCACCCCATATTCTATTACGATGACAAAATTATGGAAGCAGTCACCACCCCTGACTTTATCTATCCCCCCTTACATCGAACCCATACATTCAAACCACATACACCTTGTGGTCATTACATTGACACCCAATGTTTTGGTAAGGGGGCACCCATATTTGAGAGGTCAGGAGAGGCAATTCTCCACAACTCTCCTAGTGCATCTGGTCGTGTCGACTCCAGTACCATCATTCTTCCCTGTGTAGAAGAACCTCTAGAGTCCCATATCACTTCACGTCACTCTAGGGATGATCCCCCTCATCATTCCTTCCTCATAGATCAGCAACCCAGTCCCCTAGACATTGTTGTTGACCAACTTATGGGTATTCTAGGAGAGCACCAGTTCATTATCTCCAAATCCAATCTTTGGGATAGTGACACCATGTATGCCAACCCAGAAACTTAGTCCATTTGCTTCATATATGCAATACCAAAAGAGATTGGTAATCCTTCATTCCCTTTCTCGAACTGCATAACCATAACGAAAAAAAGGGCACACCACATCATTAAAATGTGTTTAGATTCCCATTTTCTAAATACATTTTGGCATGACCATAACATGCTTGGGGGCATTTATGCCCCTCAACCATAAAAATCCCAACTCTCAGCCAAAAACAACACTGAAACCCCATTTCTCTGACAAGTCACACTTTTCAGGTCCTTTCCTGGGACAGGTCATAGTTTTCTGCCCAGTACCTGCTACCCAGGTCACATAGCAGACCCCAAAAAGTGTGACCTGACTTGTTCATGAGCTCTGGGTGCCTAAACTGAAATTTTGATCCCTTCAATTGAAAGAGTATGGTTGGGCCTCTTACCTGCAACTAACGGATCTCGATTCCAATGGTCGGTTTGTCCTCTACGTTCACCATAAGATTTAGGGCCTTTTCTCCTCTCTACATTCACCACAGCTACACTTGAAAATGAATTAAATTGGAGGGAAAGTTCCTTATTAAAAGAGAAACCTCATATTTTTCTTTTGTCAATTGTGACCAAACCATAGCTCAATTTGACAAACCACCAGCACCATTGGAAAGCTCTTGTCGAGCTCTCAAATGGGTATTATTTAGTTTTTTTTTATTTGATACTTCACTCGAACACACTTTTTCGAAGAAGGGTCACTTCACCACTCCTCAAAATCGAATTTCTTCACTTGAAACACTTTTACTTGGGGCACCACCTTGCCTTCATACTTGTCCATGCTCGTGTCAATTTTCATCGCGAGTAACCATCTTATACACATGTTTTTTTATGGTCCCCACCAGGCCTATTCTCTGTGGCAGCATCACCCTTGTTTAAAGAATCCGATTTGATTCATCATTGTATTCATGGAGTCTATCATGTGTCCCTTTATATCCCATCATAGTCCTCCATCCTTCATTTCTTTGTCCCTCTATCGTGTCGCACACTTTGGCCTTCAGTCATACTATCCCCTGCCCACTTTGATATTATGTCAGTTGCTGCCAGGTCATCCATGCCCTTCATGCTCTAACAAGGGAATTCGCCAGCCTGCTACTCAATAACCCCATTCCACCGTCATCCCTAGTGTCAGTCTATCAGTTTCTCTACTATTATCTCTCATGCCTTAGTTGAGGACCCCTTATTGCCTCACCTATGGCGGACCTCCTTTTGTCAACATCAACTCATTCATTCCAGAAGACAGGTTTAGAGGGTGGTGTACCTTGGTTCTAGCTTCCACTCTTGTTCAGTGCCTTGGATCAGGAAAAGGGACTCTTTATTTCCCTTTGACTTAATTGTTTCTCAGCTCCAGCTCCTAATGGCATGATCGAGATCCGTATACTCAAGGGTTCAATGATGCAACAGATTCTACTGGTGATTCCTGGGTGTGTGTGTGAGATGTTTTAGACCTCATGAGGGGGTGGCCCTTCAGGTAGCCCCCCACATGCCCGGATGACCTCTTCATTACAGCCTTCGATGCAGCTCCACAAATTTGATGGTTTCGGCCTCAACCGCGTGCAGCGCCTTTTAGTTTCCATGTATCATTCAGATTTTTAGAGCCCTCTCCTGTTTAAAGGGCCTCTTTGGTTGTACTTATATCTCATGTATTCAGATATTATTAGATAAGTCCTAGTTGTTATCCCAGGCATAGTATGTATGTGGGATCCATTATCATGTTTTTATATGGCTCATGTTTATGCCAGCATGTACTATATAGTTCAGTCCCTTATTTACTGGATGCATTATTCATTGTACTTTGTCTAGGAAGGCATAGGTATGCCTCCCCCCACCTCTTGTAGCACAAGTATTCACTCATAAAAGAGACTTGTTGCACCTGTAAGTCTTGCCTCTTCAGGGTCTTGTCCTCTAACACTTTGGTCTACCTTATATTTCTCTCTCTCTGACTTCCCCTTCGGTGTCTAGTGATTGAGTTCTTACAACGTACTTCAATCATACAATTAGCTCCTAATGCTCGCACGCTGGGGGGAAATCTGTTACACCAATTTTTGGTCATCTAACCTGTTACTATTAGATGGACCAAAGTGCACTATGTAAGACCAATTTTACCCTAAGTAAAATTTCTTTCACTATGAAAAATAACTTAGTAATCCTTAATTTATTAATTTGTTTATGGTCTAAACAGAAAACCCCATGAGGAATATTGAATAAATTCACATTTGTTTGATTTTCCTCATGGAATAATTAGTTAAACAACAGTTTAATTAATATTCCTGGACATATTTAACACAAAACATGAAAATTAATGAGATAAATAATTATTTATCTTATTATTTTCTAGGAATAATTATTTAAACATTATTTCAATATTATTCCTTGTTAAATTTGAATAAATCATTTATAAATAATTGAATAAATCACTATTTATTTAATTATTACTCAACCACGTCCTTAAAATAATAAATAAATTATTTATTTATTTATTATTTACAAATAAAGGGATTTGACAAAATTCAAATTCTTTTTCCCTCCAACAAATATAATAAAATATTCCATAAAATTTGGATCTAGATTTGGTTAATAATATTTTAATTATGCACCAATATCTAGACTAACTCAATATTTTGTTATAAATAGAAAGGTTTTTCCATTCATTCACTACCTTTTTTTGCCTAAAGATCACTCTGGATCTATACTTTTGGTCTGACTTTGATCCTCCATCATTGTCATATTTTGCTACCATTTTTCTTGTGAGCTCCCTTTGAGTTCCATTTTTTGTCTGGGTTTTCTTACATCTGAAATGTTGAGGACATACAAGAACCCATCCCATTAAGGGGGACTGGTAACATCTTTCTATGTCCCCTTCCTAGGTGTCATAAAGACAAAGATTCTTCAAAAATATTCTTGTCTTGTCTATTGGATGCATGGAGCAACTCTTGCTTTTATTTACTGCTTAATGTCTTTTACTGCATAGATATGCATTTTGTAGCATTTATCTTGGTCAACTAACTGCAAATATAATGAAATTGGAAACCATATTTGATGTTAGGGTTGTTTGTTATGCACAGCTAAAGTGAGCTTTTTTCGTATGTTTGCGATCAGAATTCATCCTAACACATGGCATTATAGAAAAATTAAATGACTAAAAAAACTTTAAAAATGAATACCTGAATGAATGAGTCATTATACGAAGAATAATTCCTTTTATAAATTCTAAAAGTATAGCTATTTTAAAATCTTAGGCTAAGACAATTTGACACATTTGTAGCAAAAATTTAAAAATCAACCATCAAATTGACATGCAGTGCGAGCAAACTCGACCCATTGCAATGAAAACTTAAAAATCAACCATGAAATTGACACATTGTGGGGGCAGACTCGATCCATTATAATGAAAAATTTAAAATCGACTATAAAATTGACACATGATAGGGTTGAGTTGTTATTCAATGATCGACGCCAACCTGTAAACAAAAAAAAAAAATCAAAACAACAAAACAAAAAATCAAAAATAAAAAACTAAAACAAATAAAAAATAAACAAAAGAGACCAAAAATAAAAAAATAAAATATATATATATATATATATATATATATATATATATATATATATATATATATATATATATATATATATATATATATATATATATATATATATATATATATATATATTAAATTCATTAAAAAGGAATATTGTGAAAATTAAATAACTTTGCAAAAAATGTTAAAAAATTTATTGAAAAAATATTGTGAAAAAAAAACAAAAAACACAAGTTTGGAAAACCCTTAAAAAAAAAGGATCTAAGGACGAAAACAAGAAGAGGAATAAGACAACTTAAAAAATGGTTAAATAATCAAAAATTTTTAAAAAATTGCATAATTATGACATAAAAAAAATTAAAGTGTCAAAAATATGCCTAAAAAAAGGTTGTTTTTTTCAAAGCCCCCATGAAAATGACCAACACTTTAAAAAAATTATCCATACTTAATATATCAAAAAATTTGAAGTGTCAAAAATAAGCCCAAAAAAAAGGTTTATGTTGCGTCAACACTTTTCAAATTGGCACGAAAGTCACTAACATACAAAAAACAATGTGCATACTTACTACATAAGAAAATTTAAAGTCTCAAAAATATGCTTAAAAAGAAGTGTATTATGAATCAAGAATTTTCAAAATCATAGGATTTTTTTCTACCTCTAAAAAGTGAGAACTCGATCAAGTTCTTGTAATTGTGTTAATTGCTTGATTTCAAATAAATAAAACAAATAAGTTAATCCATATAAACAAATTCACACGTATAGTCACACTTATAGAGTGGGCCCCATTTCTGTAGAGTGAAGAGCTTACTAAAAATCACAAATACAAGAACAATAGAGATTTTCATTTCAATCCAGTGAGGGTTTATGCAATATATTAGAAATCACTTCCCCTATTTTGTGTCTTCTTCTCTATATTGTATCTCTTATCTCTCTCAAGCAAAAATGAGTAACATAACATAATTATGTAATTACAAAAAAAAAAATTCATGAATGTGCTTGAGAATTGAAGATTATCAAGCCATTCCACCAACTTCAAGTAAAAATTCATTAACATTGAATAACTATATTAGTATCTATGAGCTGGGAATAAATTCAATTACCAAATATTAAGTGCATAGATATATACTCAATAATGGTTTTATTGTTACACTCCAACCATATTGTTATTACAACAAATCTTCACATGGTTGGGATAACCATACATGAATTCAAAAAGATACCCTTAAACGTCCATATCTATAACATCAACCCACACATAAATCCACAATACAAGATCCATATAGAGCTTAATTTTGTTTAGGTAAACTTGACTTAGTGAAAGAGCCAAAGTTACTCGATCCACAATGGTGGTTTTAGGTTTTGGAAATATTGAGAGGAGAGGGGTGAATCAATATTTATTTTAATTGTTATATTATTCTATTTAAGAGGACTCTAATACTCTTTCACAACTCTTTCGATATCCAACCTTTACAACAAAATCCACGACTTTTTTTAGGCTCCAAATTTGAACAAATCAAAGCTCCTACTTGGTCAAAATGAGGACTCCAATCCTCCAAAAAACTCCAAGCTCCTACTTGGTCAAAAATAAGGACTCCAATCCTCTCAACAACTACAAAATCCAACTTGGTCAAACCAAAACTTTACAAGAAACGCTTACTTAAAAAATGTCTTCAATGTTTTAACAATGCTCCAAGGGTATCTTCAACATTGCTTCAAAAAAATCAAGAATTTCTGCTCCAAGAAGTCGCTAAAGTATTCTTCCAACAAGTCTACACAAGGGTCAACAACTGCTCTAAATTCTACACAAGTCTACTCCAAAAAATTTACACAAGGGTCAACAACTACTCCAAATTCTACAAAAGTCTACTCCAAAGTCTGCACAAGTCTTCTCCAACAACGTTGTTCCAATCAAGCCTGCACAAGTCTATGTTATAGCTTCAAGACTATTCTAAAAAATCCTCTTAAGAAATGTCAACAATTATGCGAGGTAAGCTCTGCTCCTAGAGGTCGAAACTCAAAACTTTCCATAGGTGCCTTGTCATAGGTCTCCATAAGCCAAAAAACTCCTTGTTACAGGTTTGTAATTTATAGTTGAATCTTCCTTGCCACGGGTCTCCACAGGACCAAAAATTTCAGAAGTATTCTCCTTGCCTCAGACCAAAAATATGATCCAAAAGGGCCGAAAAGATCTGATCCAAAGTATAAAGGGGTTTTCTCCAAAAGGTGTTAGGCATGTGACCAAATCAAGTCAAATTTTTAATGCCCATGGTATTCACAACCCATGGTATTACAATGAAATATTTGTATATATAGGGGTGTGATTAAAAAAGGAATCATGGGTGAGAAAGAATGAAGTGAGTGAAATGTATAAATATTTTCATTGTGATAATAAAAAATAACTGAACCATTTCTCTGTTTTTTTCCCCAAAATGGGGTTTTCCATGTAAATCTGGTGTTTGGTGTTTGAGTAAATTTTTGAGTTATTTCTTGTTTTAGTGCATGAAAATTTTTATTTTTCGGTTAAATATTTTTTCTACTATTTTTTTATTAACAAGTTGTATCAGAGAGAGGTTGTTCTATTTATTTTTTGGTGTATGCCATGTGATTGTTGGGAATAATTATGAGCATGGAGATAGCAACATTAAGTGATGTGGAGAAATTAAATGGTACTATTTTTCCATGTAAATCTGGTGTTTGGTGTTTGAGTAAATTTTTGAGTTATTTCTTGTTTTAGTGCATGAAAATTTTTATTTTTCGGTTAAATATTTTTTCTGCTATTTTTTTATTAACAAGTTGTATCAGAGAGAGGTTGTTCTATTTATTTTTTGGTGTATGCCATGTGATTGTTGGGAATAATTATGAGCATGGAGATAGCGACATTAAGTGATGTGGAGAAATTAAATGGGACTATTTTTTCCCTATTGAAGGCACAAACGGAGGACGTACTTATTTTAAAGGATCAATATTTATCGATTGATGGAGTATTGAAGAAGCCCTAATCAATGATGAATGAAAAATGGAATAATATGGATAGAAATACCATCGCCACAATTCTTGAATATTTGGAAAAGAATGTATATTTTAATGTCGTTGGAGAAAAGACAACAGAAGGGTTGTGGAAAAAGCTACATGATTGATATGAGAAGAACACGACATCGAACAAAATCTTATTGATGAAGAATTTGTACAATCTCAATATGAAGGAAGGTGCTTCAATAGCGAAGCATTTGAATGAGTTTAATATAATAACAAGTCAAATTGCCTCTATCAAAATTATTTTGGATGAAAAGATTAGAGCCATATTATTATTGCTCTCTATGCCATATAACTAGGATAATTTGATACTATCTATTAGCACTTCAACACCTGCAGATACCCTAAATATTTATGATGTC
Organism: Pinus albicaulis; assembly: GCA_034641835.2. Lineage (NCBI taxonomy): Eukaryota > Viridiplantae > Streptophyta > Pinopsida > Pinales > Pinaceae > Pinus > Pinus albicaulis. The sequence continues at coordinate 521,871,319 of CM076571.1, forward strand.
AGTAGCAGTTTAATGAATGTGGATTTGCATCATAAATTAATTGCAGAAAACAAGGGAGGAGAAGCTATAGACTTAGATGATCGTGGAAGGAAAATTGAACATGGTAGACAGGGGAATTCATGTTGAAGAATGTAACTAGGTTCAGTCGTCATTAATGTATCTGAGTCACTATGTAATGTACTTATCAAAAGAATAAAGAAAATAATTTTTATTATTGTTACAATGAATTATTAATGCATGGGTTTCATGCTTAGGTCATTATGTTTTAGGTCAAAGTCCCCATTGAGGACTTCTAGGATCTATTATGAGTTTACAGAGTCATTGTATATTTAAATGGGCCCTTCTTGGGATTTCGAATCATGTAAAAAGGTCTAGTATTGAGTCAAATATCATTTATGGTACATCCACATCAAGTCGGCCTTAAGGAGATCAAGTCGAACTCAAGTCAACTAATTCGACCTCACCCCAAGCCTATATACACAAGGATATAAAATTCATTTGGAGCATCATCTCTCACACATATAAGTTCGATATCTACTATTTCCTAGAAAAAAGTGTGAAGTGAAGGAAGAGGGCTAAAGGAGTGGAAGTTTGGTCAAGGTGAAATAGAAAAGGAAAATTAAGATTTTGGTCTCTCTCTCTCTCTCTCTCTCTCTCTTGTGATCTATATTGGAAGATCGAATTCCCTCACTATCTTATTAGGGTTTCTACTTTCTTGGAGATCTTTTCCTTCAGGACTCAACAGTTGGAAAACAGCTCCCATTTTTGAAGAATTATGGACTACCTGCAGCCAAGAGAAATTAATAATCTCATTAGTAGCCAACAATGAATAAGTTTTAAATGCCTACACCACTCAAAAAAAGAATGGAAACTTCAAGAAGTCGAAGGGTCCAATAAGGAAGGTTGAAATTTCCAAGGTGGAATGTTGTGAATGTCCTAAAATGGGTCACTATAAAAGTGATTGCCCCAACAATCCTAAAAATAATAAAAGAGAAAGAGATCATGCAAATGTTGTTGAAGAAATATCTCCTAAGAAAGTTAAACACAAAGAATATAACATAAGGGGGTACTAAGCCCTTTGCTCTTAACCTTAGACATTTCATCTGTATATTTTTTATTTTTAGTATTTGTAGGCTTAACATATTCTTTGAAAAAAGACGTTTTTATTTTTATAATTTTTTAGGTATCCCTAAAGCTTTGGAGGGAGCCCTCAACAACTCCCAAATAAAATTATCTCATTTCTTTTCAATTTTGGATTCATATACTTATTTAAGTTTTGATTATATTAAATACTAATGACATTTCTACCTCTATTTTCTTTTCTAGGAAATGACCTATTGAATGCTCAAGGATTATGAAAGAAGGCCTCACAAGACAAATCATCGTAGTTAAATTAGGGGAATTTTGAGGTATAAAATGGGCCTCCTAAGGAAATTATAAAATAATAATGGAAATCATAAAATAAGATTAGATTACATCATCAAATTTTAGCGGGAAAGAAGAAAAAACTACTTTTTCAACTTATCTCCCTATGTTTTTACTCAAATTTCAAGCATGAACATGTGTTGGATGAAAAATTTGATTCCCCATCCAAGGAGTACCCATGTTTCATACTTTTAGATGGACTTTGCGACACGAAAAATGATAAATGCATGAAAAAATGTGATTGCAATCACATTTTTTCATGTATTTCTCACTTTTCGTGTCGTAGGGTCCATCGAAAAGTATGCAACATGGGTACTCCTTGGAAAAGGAATTAAATTTTGCATCCTATGAGTACTCCCGCTCGAAATTTGAGTAAAAACATACAGAGATAAGTTGAAAATACAAGTTGCAAAAGGTAGTTTTATTATTTTATTATTTTTTAATCTTTTTAATTTTGTACCTCAATAATGATGAACCATCCCCCATGGTTGACAACATCATCTTGAATCCTATTGGTTGTTATAAATTTTGTTTTGGTTGTACATTTTTCTTAGGAGGCCCATTTTAGACCTCAAAAGTTCTCTAATGAGGTTTTTCAAGAAACAAAGGTATGCCTTAAATCATAAGCTTTGTTCTCTTCATAATCATTCTCTTTGGAAATCCATTCTACATTACTAACAATTTTTGTGTCTAGCTCTATTGAATCATAAATATTATTGTTTGGGATGATTCATCATCTCATAAATCTACCCTCCTCATATATTTGATTGTTTGTATAAAATAACCCTATAAAGGTTATCTGGAAAAATATAACCTAAGGGTATGCTAATAATGTACGAAACCCTAACCTACTTAGGGTTATTGATGGAGTCTAAAGAAATTTCTATTATGTTTTGATATATTGATGATGTCATGTTTGGGGTTTGATATTGTTAGCATAGTTCTTTTTTAAGTCATGAGTCTATTTTAATTTATTTTTTTTAAGGATAGAATTTGAAAACTTTCAAAAAAAAATTGAATGCTACTTAAATTTCCAGTAGCATCTATTTTAGCCCTTTTTGTACATTCTTTTTAATTTTTTTTTTGTCTATTTTTCTTTAACCCAATGCCACCGGAAATTCCGGTAACAACCCATATTTTTAAAGAAATAAAAAAAGTGCATTTGCTTTGTGTTAAGCCATGTGTTTCTATTTTAAAATATAGTTTAAATATTTTATCATGATTCAGGTCACGTGATAGGAAAGATTTATGGTCAATAATGTTAAGTTAGGTTCGTGGTTATAAGTGAACCCTAGGTGTCAATCCGCAGTCAAGAGCAGCTTAGTCATTGTTTCGTCATGTCTGTCATCTGAGTCACCTCATTCATATGTCAAAGTACGTGTTATGTGTTGGAATAGATCGTGGATCCGTGGTTTTAATGCGATGACTGTTTGGTTGATCACGCATAGACGTTGTCAGAAATTTAGGCCAGTAATAAAGATTCAGTGGAGGTGAGTGTCAGTTACACACTTGCTCATCTCTAGCCACCTGTAGCATACCATCTGAAGCTACGAAGCCAACTAAAGATCATAATGACTATCATAGGGTGCATGCTATGGTCCAAGATACTTACCATAATGAAAAATCTCTTGCATGGTAAGGTGAACCAATGTATTTGTTTTAAACCACTGAGAAGGAATGAATACTATCAGTTTTGAGTTTAACTATTGGTGAACAATATATTCCAGTGAGCAACTTGAGAAAGGAGTCTTAGATTTCAGACAAGATCTCATAGAAGACACAGCAACACCTGTTAGGTGAGCTCCTTTATCCTTGCCACCTATCATATTTCAGCATACAATCTTATTTATTACTGAAGATAACTAAGAGAGGAGGAAAGCTAAAATGAATTGAACCACAAGGAGATGGCCTAGTGGATGCTAGTTCAAATGTGAGAAGGTTGTTTGTTCAAGCAGGGTGGTATCCACTGTGTTCAAGACTAGGGAGTTCTCACTTAGGAGTAGCTCAGGATTTTTCACATTCTTTCAATGGACAGGAAACAACCATTTATGGTCTTGGATGGCAGGTATCAGAAAATTCAATTACTGAGGCATTCAACCTTCCATGGGAAGGAGAAAAGTGGTTTAAATTCCAAGTCATCATTGGAGGACACCTCAACATTTTCCTTAAAGATGGACATAGAGATCCCAACTGGGCAAATTTATTTCACAGCAGTTACCTCAAGAGTGAATGGGCTAAGGATGTTAATCTCATCAAAATTTATCTCACCTGTGAGAGGAGATGCAGTGTGGTTTTTATTTATGATCATATGAGATTTATGTTTCATATTGCAGGTATGAAGATCCTAAACTTGCCATTATTTCTGTTGAATAGCCTAACAAAGATATCAACTAGGATTCAAACACAGAGAGTTACTTCAAAATATAGTCTATATCATCAAGTTGTTATCAAAGTGTTAGTTGAGGAAGAACTCAAGAAAATAAATCAATCATGGGACCATTTTCTATTTTACAGGGTAGGCCAACCTGCACCTATACCAGATGTTCCAGCTCAACCATCTTCAGCTTCACAGCAACACCCCCAGCCTACAAAAAGAACAAAGAGAAAGGCTAAGAAGGATAATATCCATAAAAAGACTAAGATCAGAAAAGAAAAGAGTCCTTCAGTCAAGATTGAGAGGAAGTTGGAGAAAGGAGAGATCTCATCAATAAATAAACCTAAATATTCTCAAAAATAAAAATAAGTTGATCTCCCTAGGTTAAGAGGGAACTTATATAGAAGAAAAATCCATGGTTGTGAGGGAGGGAATACCATAGTTATGATTGGAGAATGAAGTTTAAAGAGTATGTTGCTGCATGTGAAGTAGGAAAGTAAATTGTATGATTGAGGAAAAAGATGCATAGTCCTACTGAGATAAGTTGAGAAGCAACACCAAGTTATTTGAAAGACCACAGAGGTTTGTATTTGATTATGTACATTTGAAAGTGTATTACATATTGGGGTTGTTTTTGTACATGAAAATATCTCGAAGGTTTTATAAGCATGTTGGTTCCTGATCATTTTGATCAGGAGAGATTTGTTGTTGTTGAGACTTTGTGAGTAAAGCATTTCCTAGGGGACATTAGGATGAAACTTTTTATTGATGTCTGGTAGGGAGGGTGTCATTGGTTGGATGTGTACTTGGATCCTTGGGTTGATGGTTAGTAAGTAATCCATACGGTACCTAGAGAGGATGAAAGCTTTAGTCCATCTTATTCCCACTTGGATAGATTTCCCCAATCAGGAATCTAGTTTGTGGAATTGTTGTGCCTAAATTGTTGAGATACCTTGGATAGATTTCCCTGGTTAGTTATTCATAATTCACATAGTTGTAGATCTTCCTTGTACTTTTATATTATTAATACCTCCCTAGTTAATAGGGAGTGTTGAAGAATGTAACTAGGTTCGGTCTTCATTATTTTATTTGAGTCACTATGTCATGTACTTATCAAAATAATAAAGAAAATAACTTTTATTATTGTTACAATGAATTATTAAAGTATGGGTTTCATGTTTGGGTCATTATGTTTTAAGTCAAAGTCCCCATTGAGGACTTCTAGGATCTATTCTGATCTTATAGAGTCATTGTATATTTAAAGAGACCCTTCTTGGGATTTTGAATCATGTAAAAAGGTCTAGTATTGAGTCAAATATGATTTATGGCACCTCCACACCAAGTCGGCCTTAAGGAGATCAAGTCGGCCTCAAGTCAAGTAATTCGATCTCACCCCAAGGATATATATAGGGAGATCGAATTCATTTGGAGCATGATCTCTCACACACAAAGTTTGATATAAAATATTGCCTAGAAAAAAATTTGAGGTGAAGAAAGAGGGATAAAGGAGTGCAAGTTTGGTCAAGGTGAAGGAGAAAATCAAAATAAAAAATTTGGTGTCAGCTCTCTCTCTCTCTCATTCTTTAGATTGGAAGATCGAAGTCCCTCATTATGTTGTTGCCGCCAGTTGTTGCTACCAAGACAAGAATAGGTTGAACTTGTTTTTGCTAGATGATATTGCCTTGAGAAGGTGTATTGGGTCAAAATCAAACACTCTAAGTCAAGATTGAAGTATTTCTTTCAAGGTAAAAGTTTTTGGGTCGAAGAAAGTGTTGCGTAATGTTTTTGTTGTTTTTTTTGCTGCCACATCGAAAGTAGCATCAATAAGAAGGCTAACTTGGTGTGGAGGACGTGTGAGTCAAGGTCTAGTGTTGTATTATCTCAAGAAAACTATTCAAGGAAGAATTACTGACTCGGTTTTCCCATAGAGTGAGGTTTTTCCCTAGCTGTATTCCTATATATGGTGTCCTTGATATATGTGTTATTTCTTTGGTAATTTATTGATGAACTAAAAGAAAAGAAGATAATAATAAACTAATAAGAATATAGAAACATCATAAGTAAATTATCAAGAACAAGAAAATATTTTTTCCTTGGTGTTTTTCTAACAGTTCAAAATCAAGCGGAAGATCGAAATCAAGAACAAGAAGTCTCACTGTGGAAGAAAACGACACAAGAGAAAGGATTGTTGGTTTTGGAAGAAGAAACAGAAGGAGCAGAAGGAAAAAAAAATCAACCAATAAAAATAAAAAATCAAGATACACAAAGGAAGGTGAGACTATTGTTGTAGATTCTGAAAGTGATGTATTACTTACTATTTCAGTAGAAGAATCATGTCTATATATTTCTAGTGGTAACATTGATTGGGTACTTGAATATGGAGCATCTCACCATGTGAACCCATGTAAAAATAATTTTGTTACATATGAATAAGTTGATTTTGGTAGAGTACATTTAGAAAATAATCATTTTTGTAATACTTCTAGAGTGGGAGATGCTCGAATCAAGACAAAGGATGGACATGGTATCTTTTTTAAACAAGTTAAGCATGTCCCATAGGTGCGTATGAGTTTTATCCTTATGGAATGATTGGATAACGAAGGATGCTACACAACCTTTGGGAAAGGTGGCTGGAAAATTACTAAAGGGTCGTTGGTGATGGATAAAGGATCTAAGACATGAACCTTGTATACAATCATGGTAACAATAGAGATATCAGATACATTTGTTGTTGCAAAATAAGAAAACAAGGTGGAGTTATGGGATAAGCGGTTGGGCCAAATGGGTCAAAAGGGTCTAAAAGTTATTGTTGGTAAAAATCTACTTCCATGTTTGACATCCTATGTTGATCTTTGTGAAAATTATATTTGTGGCAAGAAAAGAAGGGTTTCTTTTATGAGAGGTGGTAATAAAAAGAAAATAATTTTGCAAGAATTAATACACTCTAATGTGTTTAGTCAATTGCATATTAAGTCTTTAGGAGGAGCCTCATATTTTTTTATATTCATAGATCAAATGCATCTAGGAAGATTTGGGCCTGCCCTATGAAAAGTAAAGGTGGGGTATTTGAGATATTTCAGAAATTTCATGTTGATGTTGAAAGGGAGACTAATAAATTTCTCAAGTGTTTGAGAACAAATAATGGTGGGGAGTGTTGCTCCAATGCATTCAATAATTATTGTAATAAGTTTTGCATTAAAGATCATAAGAATGTGCCTGCTACTCCACAACAAAATGGTACTGCAAAAAGGATGAACCGTAGTATTATGGAGAAGGTGAGGAGTATGTTGTCAAATTCTGTATTGGAAAAGAATTTTTGGGTAGAAGAAGTAAGGATATCTTGTTACCTATTCAATCACTCACCTTCTATAGTTTAGATGGTGGTATTCCTGAAGAAGTTTGGACCACTAGAAAGTTAAATTATTATCACCTAATTTTTTTAGATGTGAAGCATTCATGCATATTCTCAAAGAACATAGAAGCAAATTAGATGATAAATCAAGTAATTTCAGTTTTTTGGAATATGTGGATAGTGAGTTCGGTCATCGTCCGTGGGATCCAATTAATCACAAAATTGCTGGAAGTATGGATGTAATATTTAATCAATCTACAATGTATAAAAGGCCTGCAGGTGAAACATAGGTCAAGAAAAATATTTACAAGTTTATAAAACAACAAGAAAATATCCCACCATTGGAAGAATCTGAGCAACAAACTCAAGTACAAGATGGACAATGAGAAGAAGAAAAATGGTTTCATCCATTACAAGAGATTCAAGTGGAAAATACACTACTAGAGTTGGTTTGTAGGTCTACTAGGCCTCAAAAGAAGTCACAAAGGTATCCACCCTTATATTATATTTTTCTAACTGATGAAGGTGAACCTAATTGTTTTCAGAAAGCTTGTGAAATGGAAAGTAGTGAAAAGTGGAAGAAAGAAATGAAGGAAGAAATGGACTATCTAAAATAAAGCTTGGGAGCTAGTGAAGCTTCCAAAAAGAATAAATTCCATACAAAACAAATCGACATACAAGATTAACCATTAGGGTGAAGAGAAGAAGGAAATAAACAAATCAAGTCTGGTGGTGAAGGGATTTACAGAAAAAGAAGGTATTGACTTTACAGAAAAATTTTCACCTGTTGTTAAAATGTCATCCATAAGAGTTATTCTTGGTCTTGATGTTGCTTTAGACTTGGAATGTGAACAGTTAGATGTGAAGACAACTTTTCTTCGTGGAGAATTGAAGGAATAAATTTATATGGAACAATCGTAAGGATTCAAGGTAAAAGGTAAAGAAGATGTTGTCTGTAGGTTGAAAAGATCCTTTATGGGATGAAACTGACACCTTGCCAATGGTACAAGAAATTTAATTAATTTATGTTAGAACATGGCATCAAAATACTAGAGGCTGATCATTGTGTCTACATCAAGAGCTATGACAAATAAAGGTATATCATACTACTGTTGTATGTGGATGATATGCTAATTATTGGACATGATAAGAACATGATTAATAAGTTGAATACGGAGTTGAGAAATCTATTTCCAATGAAATATATAGGTCCAACAAAAAATTATTGGGCATGAGGATTGTACGTGATATAAATAATATAAATTTGTGGTTGACACAAGAAAAATATATTGAAAAGGTGTTATGCAGGTTCAATATGAAGGATGCCAAACCAGTTGGTGCACCCCTAGCATCACACTACAAACTTAATGCTGATTTGTGCCCTTATGATGACAAGAATGAGGAAATGAGTAAAATCCCTTATGCCTTTATCGTTAGTAGCTATATGCATGCCATGTTATGTACTCGTTCAGATATTTCACATTCAGTGGGATTAGTGAGACCAAACAAACAACATTGACAAGAAGTAAAGTGGATTTTGAGGTATCTCAAGGGGACTAGTAATTATTGTTTATGTTTTGGTAATAACAATGTTGTTCTTGAAGGTTACACATATGAAAACATGGTTGGATATGTGGTGTAACGCCCACGTAAGCTAATGCAAATTACAATTTTTACCATGTTTTACAAAACCAGTTAAATCAAGAATTGGTTGAAACCGAATTCTTGAATCGGTTGAGAAAAAATAGCTGATGCGTCATTTTGGGAAGTGGTTCCATCTCAATTGGGGGGCCTGTTCCGCATTAGGATTTGCTTGGTTTTCTTGTTAGTAAAATATGAAACCCTGATATTTTTGGATTGAGGAGCAGTTATGTGATCTTGGAAGTTGTTTCCGATACAGTGTTTAATTAGTGGACGAGAAAAAGTGAGTGGTTCTTGAGAGGCGAGTTGATATCTAATACGCTCAATGATGTTTAGGTTGCTAGTGTCGTAGGTACAGAAAGCCGGTGGCGAATTTTTTAATCTGGACAGGACGTAGTTTATGATCTGACGTTGTGTGCGATAAGGGAGGTAACTGAAACCCCTCTTTTTCCGTCACGGAGTAGTAATTTGCTTCCAAATAGTTTCAGTGCACGGAGGTACGCGACTGATGTTTTCTTCCTAACCTCTGGGCATGTTTCTCCTCCTTCCTCCATCGCCCATTTTTTAATGGTTCTCGCTCATTTTTCAATCGATTGTCATGTGATTCTTGTCCTATAGAGATATAACAAAATGCCACTCACCATACTTGAGTCACTTCCTTTGCTTGTGGCAAACGGTTCTGAGTTTTGTTCCAACTCTATTTTTTTGTTCTTGATGTTCGTTGCTCCATCGGTTCGTCGCATGCAACAAAGTATTGGATGAAGGTTGCACTTGATTCCTTCTCTATTTTTCTAGAAGTTGCAGGAGCTTGTTGGCAAAGCCAGAAAGAACGCCTCCCAACAAATGTAGAGGCGGTGATTTGAACTTTGATCACCACATGCAAAGGAGGAAGGAGCTGCGTTCCACTTTGTCTCTTTCGTTCTACCCTTCAAGCTAGTGAGTTGTTGTGGGATTTCTCCTCTTTAGCCAGCTTTTCATTATATCACGTGAACTAGGACACCATGGAGAGACGATGGAGCTTTAAGAAGGAAAAAGATAAGTAATGGTTTCTTATTTTCTAGAGATCATTTTCTTGAAAATAATTTTCATGTTTACTTCTTGATGTGCACAACTAGATTTTACTTAATCTACTGTGTTATATATAATGTAGAGAGGTTTTAAGTACCCCGTGCATAAGCCAGATTTTACTTAATATTTACTATGCTACATCTCTTGAAAATAATATGTGGAAAACCTTACACATAGGAAGGCAAGAAATCATGAAAATACTAGATATGGAACATGTTTCTTGGAAAGTACATACATTTTAATAGTTTTTCTTTTGAGAAACAAGAACATGTATAAGTTTTCACATATTAATATTTTTAGAAGAGTTTCTATAAATTTGTATGCATGCATATCTAAAATAGGCATGTGTCTATTGTGTGAATTTGTTTCATGCATGCTGGATAAATATGCATGTTGTCATATTCTCTATACATTGTATTTAATGCATATAGAAATGAATTTTTAATTAAAAGATGATTAACCACGTGATTTTGTGGTTATTTTCTAAAAATAATCCTTGTTGTCTCTTCTTGGAAAGATAATGTTATTAGAAAAATAGAATGGTAAAAGGGAAACTTATTGGTGGGTTTTTGAAAAGAACCCATGTTGTCTTTTTTTGAAAAGATTTCTATTATGTTAAAGATTGCTAATTATTTTAAATCTTAGAATTCTAAGAAGGGAAGTGTGTTTCCTACAGTAAAGGAAGAGCTATCTCTCTTGCATGTACAAAGAGGGAGAGATATCTCTCTTGCATGCACAAATAATATCCATTGTGTTGTAAAGGCATCTTCTTTGCATGTATAAAGAGATGTTGAGCTATCTTAATATTTAGGAAGATATACTAATAAGATTTATCAACTAATGATATTACAATGGTAAAGATTAGTTGTTCAATAAATCCATGGATAGTTTCATAAAACCATGGGTAGTTTTTCCATGGTGTTGACAAAGATTAATTATTTCATAAAACCATGGGTAGATTACCATGGTGTTTGCAAATATTAGTTATTTAGTAAAGCCATGAATAAATTACCATGATGTTGGTAAAGTTAAGTTATTTAATAAATTCATGGTTAAAGGAACTAATTAGTTTATTCCTTAGATGAATAAACTGAGTGATTATTTTATATTATCATGAATGTGATGTTAATTTCCTTATGGAGGAAGATCTTGCATATACATGCAACATATGTATTAGCCTTTATTGAAAAATAATATACGTTTTTTGTATGAAGAAAGATAATTTGTAGTATTAAAACTACATTGAATGTGATTGTTAGTATAAGCTTGAAAATAAGACATGTATTTATATTCTTGATTGCGTATTTTTACATATGATTACATGCTCACTAGCATTGAGATTTTCTTTGGGAAGACTCGTGAAGAAGGTTATGTGCTTCATTGTGTAAGCACTCCTATAGGGAGAGTCTTTTGGAATCAATATGCATTCGCATGCATGGAGGAGACAATTGTTATGTTAACTTGCATTCCATGCACTAAAGGTAAAAGCTTAAGGGTTAGCTATTTTTATTAAATGTATATGAATCACATGCATAAATATCTTAGCTGATGTATCAGTTTATCTTAAAGAAAGCTTGGGAAATGTAGCCATTGTCTTGCAAGAATGTGCGCTTACGCGACGTAAGTATTAGTTATTGTGATTACCTATAACCAGCACATATGAGGTATGTGTTATTAAAGAGAGAATGACAAGGTATTTTACTTGTTTGTCATGATTACACATTGATTAATACTATATGAATCTTGACATCATTTTATGTTGAAGGAATCATAGTAGGGAATGATGGTGACATGTACAAAGGAATATTATGCTTGTCATGTACAAAGGAAAATTGTGCTTGTCATGGTGGCAGGTAAATGATTAATGTTCGTGCAGACGAGTGCGAGTTGCAGGAAGGTCCAATGTATGATGGTCCATTGTAGGTACATCCATGCCACCAAGATGTGAAGATATGAAGACCAGAGGGTAAATGGTATCATATTTGTTGTAATGGCTTTAAGCTAGAAATTACATATTGCCTTGTAAGATTATATAAACGATGGTTAAGGGATGGTCTCCCTTATAAGCCATTGAGTGATGGGCTGAACACCCTCACGAGCGTTTAATAATAAAATTAAATGTTTGCTGGTTTTCACCCTACGGGGTTTCCAGGGGGTATTTGTGTTCAATGATGTGATTGATTATTGTGTCCAGATGATGAGGTTGATTCCTTTCTTGTTATGATGTTCATAATGGAAATTATGTGATGACTATATGAGTAATGAGATGAATAGATGGTTACATGATATAGTATTAAGTTAATATACTGTAATGGAGGTTGTTAAGGGTTAAGGAGTTTACTACTCTTATTTATAAAATCACCCTGTGAATTGTAAAACATTCTATGTAATGATGAGTAACTTGTATAAAATTTTTTTAACTCCTTACATTTCCCTGTGAAGTTAATGGTGTATGTTACATGTGGATACTATAAATTCCACCATTGGTTATTGCGCCGAGAGGCGCATTCTATAGCCCAGTATGATCCTGATGTGTAAGTATGTCGGAAGCCAAAATAACAAAAACTAAAGAAAATTTTAAAAATAAAATCTCAATAATGTCGGCTTAAACAATAATTTAGAAAACCATATAAACAAACAATTAAAAATTCATTAAAAAAAATAAATTTATCAAAATATGAAGAGGATTACAAACACTAAAAAAAAGATATGGTAAATAAATAAAAAATATAAATACACTAGAGGTATGGTAAATAAATAAATAAATAAAAATTTAATATTTACTCCATAAACCTCTATATTTACAAAACTCAAAAAAAGAGGTTTTATTTAGGTGAAGCCCTGTGGGCCAAATACCATGGGCCAAATACCATATTTGTAAAAGAGGTATGGTAAATAAATAATTATAAAAGACTTATAAATAGGTAAGGTAGATAAATAAAAAATATATCAAATAGAATTAGAAATCAACATCTAATTATATATGAAGTCTATGGCCCAAATACCATGGAATAAATTATTATTAATAGCATGCAAAAGAAACATTATTAACCCTACAACCCATTATGACCCCGAAGTGTAAGTATGTCGGAAGCCAAAATAAAAAAACTAAAAATAAAATCTAAATAATGTCGGCTTAAAGAATAACTTACACAACCATATAAATAAACATTTTAAAATAAATTTAAACAATATAAATTTAATGATGAAGAGTTTTAAGAAAACTCAAAAAAAAGAGATATGGTAAAGAAATAAAAAATATAAATAAACCGGAGGTATGGTAAATAAATAAAACTTCTTTTTTCTACTTATGCGAGAGGTATGGTAAATAAATAAAACTATAGTTTATGGTAAATAAATAAAAAATATAAATAAACTATAAGTATGGTAAATAAATAAAACCTCTTTTTATATTTACTCCATAAATCTCTTTATATTTACAAAAACTCAAAAAAAGAGGTTTTATTTAGGTGAATCCTATGGGCCAAATACCGGGACAAATTATTATTAATACCATGGGCCAAATACTATATTTATAAAAGAGGTATAAAAATGTAAGGTAAATAAATAAAAAATATATCAAATAGGAGTAGAAATAAACATCTAATTATATATGAAGCTTATGGACCAAACTTATAATAATAGCATGAAAAAAAAACATTATTAACCCTAACATTAATATTAAATTATTATTATTATTATTAAATCTAATATTCATATTAATATTATTAAATTTAATAACTTTATATTAATACAATATTAAATTTGTTTATATATATATATATATATATATATATATATAAACTCTAGATATATATGGGAGGGAAGAACAAAGACATATGATAGAGTCGGAGAAATACCGAGAGTGAGAAAGGAGAGATGGAGATAAGTTGAAGGAGAGGGGAGAGGAGGGATGAAGAGAGAGAGAGAGAGAGAGAGGGAGAGGAGTGAGAGAGACAAAGAAGGGTAAGAGAGAGAGAGGGAGAGGGAGACATATAGATGGAGGTGGGAGAGAGAGAGAGAGTGAGAGAGGGAGGGAAAGGAGGGAAGAGAGAGAGAGAGGAGAGAGAGGGAGAGAAGAATAAAGACAGAGTGAGAAGTGGAGAGAGATGGAGTGACAAGGGAGATATGAAGAGAGAGTATGTATGTTTAGGGGTGAGATAAAGAGACGTAGAAGGAGTGATGGAAACAAGGGGGGGGAGAGAATGAGAGAGAAGAAAAAAAGGGAGGGATATAGTAACATAGTTGGAGAAAGAGATAGAGTGATGGGGGGAAGAGAGAAGATTTGAGAGAGAGAGAGATGAAAAAGAGAGGGAGGGAGACACACACACATAGAGGGATGACAGACGAGAGATAGGACTTGAGAGAGAGGAAGAAAGTGATGGGGGAAGTGAGAGGATTGTAGGAGAACGAGAGAGAGAGAGAGAGAGAGAGAGAGAGAGAGAGAGTGTGTGTAATGGGGGGAAGAAAGAGGGAGGTATGATAGAAATGGAGAGAGAGGAATGAAAAGAGAGGGGACTTGAGGGAGAGGAGGAGAGAGGGAGGAAGATAGGAGGAGAGAGGGAAGGAAGAATAAATACATAGAGTGACAAGTGGAGAGAGAGGGAGTGACAAGGGAGAGATGGAGAGAGAGTGTGCATGTTTTGGGGTGAGATAAAGAGATAAAGAAGGAGAGATAGAGAGAAGGGAGGGGAGAAGGAGAGAGAGAGGCATATATTAACAAAGTTGGAAGGTGAAGATAGAGAGAAAGAGAGAGGTGGGAGAGAAAGGAAGAGAGAGAGTGAAGAGAGGTAGGGAAAGAGAAATGGAGATGGAGGGGGAGAGAAAGGGAGGTAAGAAGAAATACATAGAGAGTGAAAGTTGGAGAGAGAGAGTGTGTGTGTGTGTGATAAGGAAGATGGAGAGAGAGGGAGAGAGGATAGTATGAGGGAAGAGAGATATAAGCGGGGGGAGAGGGAGGGAAGGGGGGAGAGAGAGAGAGAGAGAGAGAGAGAGAGAGGGAGGGAGGGAGAGGAGGAGGGAGTGATAAATAGATAGATTGGAGAAAGATAGTGTATGTTTTGGGGTTGATATAGAGAGGAAAATAGAGATAGAGATATAGATGGAAGGTGAAGAGAAAGACGATATAGATGGAGACAGGGGATGGAGGGACAAAGAGATTAATAAATATGGAGTGAGAGAGTGTGTGTGTTTGTGGGGGGTGAGATAAAGAGACAAAGAAGGATATATGGAGGGACATATAGATATATATGGAGGGGGGGGAGAGAGGGAAGGATACTTATTGCAATAGATACATTGATTGCAATGTAGATGGTGATTTCTACTCCTATTTGATTGCTTGAACTAGATGCATTGATTTTGATTTCTAATGATATTTGATTACTTGCACTAGATGCATTGATTTCAATGTAGATAATTTCTAACCGTGTTTGATTTCTTGCACTAAATGCATTGATTTCAGTGTATATGGTGATTTCTAATATTATTTGATTATTTGCACTAGATGCATTAATTTCAATGTAGATGTTAATTTCTAATTATATTTTATTTCTTACACTAGATGCATTGATTTCAATATATATGATTTATAATCCTATTTGATTACTTGCACTAAATGCATTGATTTCGGTGTAGATGGTGGTTTATAATCCTATTTTATCGCTTGCACTAAATGCATTTATTTTAGTGTATATGTTGGTTTTTAATCCTATTTTCTTACTTGCACTAATGCATTGATTTGAGGGTAGATGTTGATTTCTAATCCTATTTGATTACTTGCATTGGATGCATTGATTTTAGTGTAGATGTTGTTTTTTTAATATTATTTTATTTTTTTGCATTAGATGCATTTATTTTTAGTGTATATGTTGATTTCTGATTTCATGTAAATAGATGTATGATAGTACATTAATTTTAAAGCCATTGGATTAATATTGTGCATTGATTCCAGTGTAAGCACAATAAATCATTGACAATGTAGATTTATTTTTTGTGTTATAACTTAATTAAACCCAATAATATTGGAGAGCAAGAGAGACAAGGTATGATGTTTAATACAACAATTCAAGCTAAATATTTATGATTTCAATCTGTCTTTTTTCTTTTAATCGATATGAAAAGATGACAAAACTAACAAGGGTGACAATAAGAATAATAGAAGAAAATAGTTTGAGATTGATCATAATGAAGGCTATTTGTAATTTACTACATTCTTATTATTCACATTTTCTATCACTCAATATTATTACATTGTCACTTTGCATTCAAAAATTTCATTTCATCATTTTTTCATCATTAATTAAATAAGCGAATTTAAAATTAAAATGAATCGATAAAACTCGGACATATTTAGCATATTTAAAATGGTTATATTAATATTAGATGTATTTACATATTATTGATAAAATTAATCATATGTTACTCATATTATCTATAGATTTCCTTGGCCGCACATGATTTGAAACTGACCCTAGATCCATCTTAACTCCGGATCTATCAAGCGCCGAGAGGGATCAAATCTCTCTAGGTGCAAACCTTTCCTCAAGTTTTGCACTCAAAAAGAGTTGCACACTAGTAGGTGCAGCCCTCTTTTTTGAGTGCAAAACTTGAGGAAAGGTTTGCACCTAGAGAGATTTGATCCCTCTCGGCGCTTGATAGATCCGAGTTAAGATGGATCTAGGGTCGAGTTTCGATCATGTGCGGCCAAGGAAATCTATAGATAATATGAGTAACATATGATTAATTTTATCAATAATATGTAAATACATCTAATATTAATATAACCATTTTAAATATGCTAAATATGTCTGAGTTTTATCGATTCATTTTAATTTTAAATTCGCTTATTTAATTAATGATGAAAAAATGATGAAATGAAATTTTTGAATGCAAAGTGACAATGTAATAATATTGAGTGATAGAAAATGTGAATAATAAGAATGTAGTAAATTACAAATAGCCTTCATTATGATCAATCTCAAACTATTTTCTTCTATTATTCTTATTGTCACCCTTGTTAGTTTTGTCATCTTTTCATATCGATTAAAAGAAAAAAGACAGATTGAAATCATAAATATTTAGCTTGAATTGTTGTATTAAACATCATACCTTGTCTCTCTTGCTCTCCAATATTATTGGGTTTAATTAAGTTATAACACAAAAAATAAATCTACATTTGTCAATGATTTATTGTGCTTACACTGGAATCAATGCACAATATTAATCCAATGGCTTTAAAATTAATGTACTATCATACATCTATTTACATGAAATCAGAAATCAACATATACACTAAAAATAAATGCATCTAATGCAAAAAAATAAAATAATATTAAAAAAACAACATCTACACTAAAATCAATGCATCCAATGCAAGTAATCAAATAGGATTAGAAATCAACATCTACCCTCAAATCAATGCATTAGTGCAAGTAAGAAAATAGGATTAAAAACCAACATATACACTAAAATAAATGCATTTAGTGCAAGCGATAAAATAGGATTATAAACCACCATCTACACTGAAATCAATGCATTTAGTGCAAGTAATCAAATAGGATTATAAATCATATATATTGAAATCAATGCATCTAGTGTAAGAAATAAAATATAATTAGAAATTAACATCTACATTGAAATTAATGCATCTAGTGCAAATAATCAAATAATATTAGAAATCACCATATACACTGAAATCAATGCATTTAGTGCAAGAAATCAAACACGGTTAGAAATTATCTACATTGAAATCAATGCATCTAGTGCAAGTAATCAAATATCATTAGAAATCAAAATCAATGCATCTAGTTCAAGCAATCAAATAGGAGTAGAAATCACCATCTACATTGCAATCAATGTATCTATTGCAATAAATATCCTTCCCTCTCTCCCCCCCTCCATATATATCTATATGTCCCTCCATATATCCTTCTTTGTCTCTTTATCTCACCCCCCACAAACACACACACTCTCTCACTCCATATTTATTAATCTCTTTGTCCCTCCATCCCCTGTCTCCATCTATATCGTCTTTCTCTTCACCTTCCATCTATATCTCTATCTCTATTTTCCTCTCTATATCAACCCCAAAACATACACTATCTTTCTCCAATCTATCTATTTATCACTCCCTCCTCCTCTCCCTCCCTCCCTCTCTCTCTCTCTCTCTCTCTCTCTCTCTCCCCCTTCCCTCCCTCTCCCCCCGCTTATATCTCTCTTCCCTCATACTATCCTCTCTCCCTCTCTCTCCATCTTCCTTATCACACACACACACACTCTCTCTCTCCAACTTTCACTCTCTATGTATTTCTTCTTACCTCCCTTTCTCTCCCCCTCCATCTCCATTTCTCTTTCCCTACCTCTCTTCACTCTCTCTCTTCCTTTCTCTCCCACCTCTCTCTTTCTCTCTATCTTCACCTTCCAACTTTGTTAATATATGCCTCTCTCTCTCCTTCTCCCCTCCCTTCTCTCTATCTCTCCTTCTTTATCTCTTTATCTCACCCCAAAACATGCACACTCTCTCTCCATCTCTCCCTTGTCACTCCCTCTCTCTCCACTTGTCACTCTATGTATTTATTCTTCCTTCCCTCTCTCCTCCTATCTTCCTCCCTCTCTCCTCCTCTCCCTCAAGTCCCCTCTCTTTTCATTCCTCTCTCTCCATTTCTATCATACCTCCCTCTTTCTTCCCCCCATTACACACTCTCTCTCTCTCTCTCTCTCTCTCTCTCTCTCTCTCTCTCGTTCTCCTACAATCCTCTCACTTCCCCCATCACTTTCTTCCTCTCTCTCAAGTCCTATCTCTCGTCTGTCATCCCTCTATGTGTGTGTGTCTCCCTCCCTCTCTTTTTTCATCTCTCTCTCTCTCAAATCTTCTCTCTTCCCCCCCATCACTCTATCTCTTTCTCCAACTATGTTACTATATCCCTCCCTTTTTTTCTTCTCTCTCATTCTCTCCCCCCTTGTTTCCATCACTTCTTCTACGTCTCTTTATCTCACCCCTAAACATACATACTCTCTCTTCATATCTCCCTTGTCACTCCATCTCTCTCCACTTCTCACTCTGTCTTTATTCTTCTCTCTCTCTCTCTTCCCTCCAATCTTCCCTCCTTCTCCCTCCCTCTCTCACTCTCTCTCTCTCTCCCACCTCCATCTGTATGTCTCCCTCTCCCTCTCCCTCTCTTACCCTTCTTTGTCTCTCTCACTCCTCTCCCTCTCTCTCTCTCTCTCTCTCTTCATCCCTCCTCTCCCCACTCCTTCAACTTATCTCCATCTCTCCTTTCTCACTCTCGGTATTTCTCCGGCTCTATCATATGTCTTTGTTCTTCCCTCCCATATATATCTAGAGTTTATATATATATATATATATATATATATATATAAACAAATTTAATATTGTATTAATATAAAGTTATTAAATTTAATAATATTAATATGAATATTAGATTTAATAATAATAATAATAATTTAATATTAATGTTAGGGTTAATAATGTTTTTTTTTCATGCTATTATTATAAGTTTGGTCCATAAGCTTCATATATAATTAGATGTTTATTTCTACTCCTATTTGATATATTTTTTATTTATTTACCTTACATTTTTATACCTCTTTTATAAATATAGTATTTGGCCCATGGTATTAATAATAATTTGTCCCGGTATTTGGCCCATAGGATTCACCTAAATAAAACCTCTTTTTTTGAGTTTTTGTAAATATAAAGAGATTTATGGAGTAAATATAAAAAGAGATTTTTATGTATTTATATTTTTATTTATTTACCATACCTCTCGCATAAGTAGAAAAAGAAGTTTTATTTATTTACCATACCTCTGGTTTATTTATATTTTTTATTTCTTTACCATATCTCTTTTTTTGAGTTTTCTTAAAACTCTTCATCATTAAATTTATATTGTTTAAATTTATTTTAAAATGTTTATTTATATGGTTGTGTAAGTTATTCTTTAAGGCGATATTATTTAGATTTTACTTTTTATTTTATTTTTAGTTTTTTTATTTTGGCTTCCGACATACTTACACTTCGGGGTCATAATGGGTTGTAGGGTTAATAATGTTTCTTTTGCATGCTATTAATAATAATTTATTCCATGGTATTTGGGCCATAGACTTCATATATAATTAGATGTTGATTTCTAATTCTATTTGATATATTTTTTATTTATCTACCTTACCTATTTATAAGTCTTTTATAATTATTTATTTACCATACCTCTTTTACAAATATGGTATTTGGCCCATGGTATTTGGCCCACAGGGCTTCACCTAAATAAAACCTCTTTTTTTGAGTTTTGTAAATATAGAGGTTTATGGAGTAAATATTAAATTTTTATTTATTTATTTATTTACCATACCTCTAGTGTATTTATATTTTTTATTTATTTACCATATCTTTTTTTTAGTGTTTGTAATCCTCTTCATATTTTGATAAATTTATTTTTTTAATGAATTTTTAAATTGTTTGTTTATATGGTTTTATTGAGATTTTATTTTTTAAAATTTTCTTTAGTTTTTTGTTATTTTGGCTTCAGACATACTTACACATCGAGATCATATTTGGGCTATAGAATGCGCCTCTCGGCGCAATAACCAATGGTGGAATTTATAGTATCCACATGTAACATACACCATTAACTTCACAGGGAAATGTAAGGAGTTAAAAAAAATTTATACAAGTTACTCATCATTACATAGAATGTTTTACAATTCACAGGGTGATTTTATAAATAAGAGTAGTAAACTCCTTAACCCTTAACAACCTCCATTACAGTATATTAACTTAATACTATATCATGTAACCATCTATTCATCTCATTACTCATATAGTCATCACATAATTTCCATTATGAACATCATAACAAGAAAGGAATCAACCTCATCATCTGGACACAATAATCAATCACATCATTGAACACAAATACCCCCTGGAAACCAGGGTGAAAACCAGCAAACATTTAATTTTATTATTAAACGCTCGTGAGGGTGTTCAGCCCATCACTCAATGGCTTATAAGGGAGACCATCCCTTAACCATCGTTTATATAATCTTACAAGGCAATATGTAATTTCTAGCTTAAAGCCATTACAACCAATATGATACCATTTACCCTCTGGTCTTCATATCTTCACATCTTGGTGGCATGGATGTACCTACAATGGACCATCGTATATTGGACCTTCCTGCAACTCGCACTCGTCTGCACGAACATTAATCATTTACCTGCCACCATGACAAGCACAATTTTCATTTGTACATGACAAGCATAATATTCCTTTGTACATGTCACCATCATTCCCTACTATGATTCCTTCAACATAAAATGATGTCAAGATTCATATAGTGTTAATCAATGTGTAATCATGACAAACAAGTAAAATACCTTGTCATTCTCTCTTTAATAACACATACCTCATATGTGCTGGTTATAGGTAATCACAATAACTAATACTTACGTCGCGTAAGCGCACATTCTTGCAAGACAATGGCTACATTTCCCAAGCTTTCTTTAAGATAAACTGATACATCAGCTAAGATATTTATGCATGTGATTTATATACATTTAATAAAAATAGCTAACCCTTAAGCTTTTACCTTTAGTGCATGGAATGCAAGTTAACATAACAATTGTCTCCTCCATGCATGCGAATGCATATTGATTCCAAAAGACTCTCCCTATAGGAGTGCTTACACAATGAAGCACATAACCTTCTTCACGAGTCTTCCCAAAGAAAATCTCAATGCTAGTGAGCATGTAATCATATGTAAAAATACGCAATCAAGAATATAAATACATGTCTTATTTTCAAGCTTATACTAACAATCACATTCAATGTAGTTTTAATACTACAAATTATCTTTCTTCATACAAAAAACGTATATTATTTTTCAATAAAGGCTAATACATATGTTGCATGTATATGCAAGATCTTCCTCCATAAGGAAATTAACATCACATTCATGATAATATAAAATAATCACTCAGTTTATTCATCTAAGGAATAAACTAATTAGTTCCTTTAACCATGAATTTATTAAATAACTTAACTTTACCAACATCATGGTAATTTATTCATGGCTTTACTAAATAACTAATATTTGCAAACACCATGGTAATCTACCCATGGTTTTATGAAATAATTAATCTTTGTCAACACCATGGAAAAACTACCCATGGTTTTATGAAACTATCCATGGATTTATTGAACAACTAATCTTTACCATTGTAATATCATTAGTTGATAAATCTTATTAGTATATCTTCCTAAATATTAAGATAGCTCAACATCTCTTTATACATGCAAAGAAGATGCCTTTACAACACAATGGATATTATTTGTGCATGCAAGAGAGATATCTCTCCCTCTTTGTACATGCAAGAGAGATAGCTCTTCCTTTACTGTAGGAAACACACTTCCCTTCTTAGAATTCTAAGATTTAAAATAATTAGCAATCTTTAACATAATAGAAATCTTTTCAAAAAAAGACAACATGGGTTCTTTTCAAAAACCCACCAATAAGTTTCCCTTTTACCATTCTATTTTTCTAATAACATTATCTTTCCAAGAAGAGACAACAAGGATTATTTTTAGAAAATAACCACAAAATCACGTGGTTAATCATCTTTTAATTAAAAATTCATTTCTATATGCATTAAATACAATGTATAGAGAATATGACAACATGCATATTTATCCAGCATGCATGAAACAAATTCACACAATAGACACATGCCTATTTTAGATATGCATGCATACAAATTTATAGAAACTCTTCTAAAAATATTAATATGTGAAAACTTATACATGTTCTTGTTTCTCAAAAGAAAAACTATTAAAATGTATGTACTTTCCAAGAAACATGTTCCATATCTAGTATTTTCATGATTTCTTGCCTTCCTATGTGTAAGGTTTTCCACATATTATTTTCAAGAGATGTAGCATAGTAAATATTAAGTAAAATCTGGCTTATGCACGGGGTACTTAAAACCTCTCTACATTATATATAACACAGTAGATTAAGTAAAATCTAGTTGTGCACATCAAGAAGTAAACATGAAAATTATTTTCAAGAAAATGATCTCTAGAAAATAAGAAACCATTACTTATCTTTTTCCTTCTTAAAGCTCCATCGTCTCTCCATGGTGTCCTAGTTCACGTGATATAATGAAAAGCTGGCTAAAGAGGAGAAATCCCACAACAACTCACTAGCTTGAAGGGTAGAACGAAAGAGACAAAGTGGAACGTAGCTCCTTCCTCCTTTACATGTGGTGATCAAAGTTCAAATCACCGCCTCTACATTTGTTGGGAGGCGTTCTTTCTGGCTTTGCCAACAAGCTCCTGCAACTTCTAGAAAAATAGAGAAGGAATCAAGTGCAACCTTCATCCAATACTTTGTTGCATGCGACGAACCGATGGAGCAACGAACATCAAGAACAAAAAAATAGAGTTGGAACAAAACTCAGAACCGTTTGCCACAAGCAAAGGAAGTGACTCAAGTATGGTGAGTGGCATTTTGTTATATCTCTATAGGACAAGAATCACATGACAATCGATTGAAAAATGAGCGAGAACCATTAAAAAATGGGCGATGGAGGAAGGAGGAGAAACATGCCCAGAGGTTAGGAAGAAAACATCAGTCGCGTACCTCCGTGCACTGAAACTATTTGGAAGCAAATTACTACTCCGTGACGGAAAAAGAGGGGTTTCAGTTACCTCCCTTATCGCACACAACGTCAGATCATAAACTACGTCCTGTCCAGATTAAAAAATTCGCCACCGGCTTTCTGTACCTACGACACTAGCAACCTAAACATCATTGAGCGTATTAGATATCAACTCGCCTCTCAAGAACCACTCACTTTTTCTCGTCCACTAATTAAACACTGTATCGGAAACAACTTCCAAGATCACATAACTGCTCCTCAATCCAAAAATATCAGGGTTTCATATTTTACTAACAAGAAAACCAAGCAAATCCTAATGCGGAACAGGCCCCCCAATTGAGATGGAACCACTTCCCAAAATGACGCATCAGCTATTTTTTCTCAACCGATTCAAGAATTCGGTTTCAACCAATTCTTGATTTAACTGGTTTTGTAAAACATGGTAAAAATTGTAATTTGCATTAGCTTACGTGGGCGTTACACCACATATCCAACCATGTTTTCATATGTGTAACCTTCAAGAACAACATTGTTATTACCAAAACATAAACAATAATTACTAGTCCCCTTGAGATACCTCAAAATCCACTTTACTTCTTGTCAATGTTGTTTGTTTGGTCTCACTAATCCCACTGAATGTGAAATATCTGAATGAGTACATAACATGGCATACATATAGCTACTAACGATAAAGGCATAAGAGATTTTACTCATTTCCTCATTCTTGTCATCATAAGGGCACAAATCAGCATTAAGTTTGTAGTGTGATGCTAGGGGTGCACCAACTGGTTTGGCATCCTTCATATTGAACCTGCATAACACCTTTTCAATATATTTTTCTTGTGTCAACCACAAATTTATATTATTTATATCACGTACAATCCTCATGCCCAATAATTTTTTGTTGGACCTATATATTTCATTGGAAATAGATTTCTCAACTCCGTATTCAACTTATTAATCATGTTCTTATCATGTCCAATAATTAGCATATCATCCACATACAACAGTAGTATGATATACCTTTATTTGTCATAGCTCTTGATGTAGACACAATGATCAGCCTCTAGTATTTTGATGCCATGTTCTAACATAAATTAATTAAATTTCTTGTACCATTGGCAAGGTGTCAGTTTCATCCCATAAAGGATCTTTTCAACCTACAGACAACATCTTCTTTACCTTTTACCTTGAATCCTTACGATTGTTCCATATAAATTTATTCCTTCAATTCTCCACGAAGAAAAGTTGTCTTCACATCTAACTGTTCACATTCCAAGTCTAAAGCAACATCAAGACCAAGAATAACTCTTATGGATGACATTTTAACAACAGGTGAAAATTTTTCTGTAAAGTCAATACCTTCTTTTTCTGTAAATCCCTTCACCACCAGACTTGATTTGTTTATTTCCTTCTTCTCTTCACCCTAATGGTTAATCTTGTATGTCGATTTGTTTTGTATGGAATTTATTCTTTTTGGAAGCTTCACTAGCTCCCAAGCTTTATTTTAGATAGTCCATTTCTTCCTTCATTTCTTTCTTCCACTTTTCACTACTTTCCATTTCACAAGCTTTCTGAAAACAATTAGGTTCACCTTCATCAGTTAGAAAAATATAATATAAGGGTGGATACCTTTGTGACTTCTTTTGAGGCCTAGTAGACCTACAAACCAACTCTAGTAGTGTATTTTCCACTTGAATCTCTTGTAATGGATGAAACCATTTTTCTTCTTCTCATTGTCCATCTTGTACTTGAGTTTGTTGCTCAGATTCTTCCAATGGTGGGATATTTTCTTGTTGTTTTATAAACTTGTAAATATTTTTCTTGACCTATGTTTCACCTGCAGGCCTTTTATACATTGTAGATTGATTAAATATTACATCCATACTTCCAGCAATTTTGTGATTAATTGGATCCCACGGACGATGACCAAACTCACCATCCACATATTCCAAAAAACTGAAATTACTTGATTTATCATCTAATTTGCTTCTATGTTCTTTGAGAATATGCATGAATGCTTCACATCTAAAAAAATTAGGTGATAATAATTTAACTTTCTAGTGGTCCAAACTTCTTCAGGAATACCACCATCTAAACTATAGAAGGTGAGTGATTGAATAGGTAACAAGATATCCTTACTTCTTCTACCCAAAAATTCTTTTCCAATACAGAATTTGACAACATACTCCTCACCTTCTCCATAATACTACGGTTCATCCTTTTTGCAGTACCATTTTGTTGTGGAGTAGCAGGCACATTCTTATGATCTTTAATGCAAAACTTATTAAAATAATTATTGAATGCATTGGAGCAACACTCACCACCATTATTTGTTCTCAAACACTTGAGAAATTTATTAGTCTCCCTTTCAACATCAACATGAAATTTCTGAAATATCTCAAATACCCCACCTTTACTTTTCATAGGGCAGGCCCAAATCTTCCTAGATGCATTTGATCTATGAATATAAAAAAATATGAGGCTCCTCCTAAAGACTTAATATGCAATTGACTAAACACATTAGAGTGTATTAATTCTTGCAAAATTATTTTCTTTTTATTACCACCTCTCATAAAAGAAACCCTTCTTTTCTTGCCACAAATATAATTTTCACAAAGATCAACATAGGATTTCAAACATGGAAGTAGATTTTTACCAACAATAACTTTTAGACCCTTTTGACCCATTTGGCCCAACCGCTTATCCCATAACTCCACCTTGTTTTCTTATTTTGCAACAACAAATGTATCTGATATCTCTATTGTTACCATGATTGTATACAAGGTTCATGTCTTAGATCCTTTATCCATCACCAACGACCCTTTAGTAATTTTCCAGCCACCTTTCCCAAAGGTTGTGTAGCATCCTTCATTATCCAATCATTCCATAAAGATAAAACTCATACGCACCTATGGGACATGCTTAACTTGTTTAAAAAAGATACCATGTCCATCCTTTGTCTTGATTCGAGCATCTCCCACTCTAGAAGTATTACAAAAATGATTATTTTCTAAATGTACTCTACCAAAATCAACTTATTCATATGTAACAAAATTATTTTTACATGGGTTCACATGGTGAGATGCTCCATATTCAAGTACCCAATCAATGTTACCACTAGAAATATATAGACATGATTCTTCTACTGAAATAGTAAGTAATACATCACTTTCAGAATCTACAACAATAGTCTCACCTTCCTTTGTGTATCTTGATTTTTTATTTTTATTGGTTGATTTTTTTTTCCTTCTGCTCCTTCTGTTTCTTCCAAAACCAACAATCCTTTCTCTTGTGTCGTTTTCTTCCACAGTGAGACTTCTTGTTCTTGATTTCGATCTTCCTCTTGATTTTGAACTGTTAGAAAAACACCAAGGAAAAAATATTTTCTTGTTCTTGATAATTTACTTATGATGTTTCTATATTCTTATTAGTTTATTATTATCTTCTTTTCTTTTAGTTCATCAATAAATTACCAAAGCAATAGCACATATATCAAGGACACCATATATAGGAATATAGCTAGGGAAAAACCTCACTCTATGGGAAAACTGAGTCAGTAATTCTTCCTTGAATAGTTTTCTTGAGATAATACAACACTAGACCTTGACTCACACGTCCTCCACACCAAGTTAGCCTTCTTATTGATGCTACTTTCGATGTGGCAGCAAAAAAAACAACAAAAACATTACGCAACACTTTCTTCGACCCAAAAACTTTTACCTTGAAAGAAATACTTCAATCTTGACTTAGAGTGTTTGATTTTGACCCAATACACCTTCTCAAGGCAATATCATCTAGCAAAAACAAGTTCAACCTATTCTTGTCTTGGTAGCAACAACTGGCGGCAACAACATAATGAGGGACTTCGATCTTCCAATCTAAAGAATGAGAGAGAGAGAGAGCTGACACCAAATTTTTTATTTTGATTTTCTCCTTCACCTTGACCAAACTTGCACTCCTTTATCCCTCTTTCTTCACCTCAAATTTTTTTCTAGGCAATATTTTATATCAAACTTTGTGTGTGAGAAATCATGCTCCAAATGAATTCAATCTCCCTATATATATCCTTGGGGTGAGATCGAATTACTTGACTTGAGGCCGACTTGATCTCCTTAAGGCCGACTTGGTGTGGAGGTGCCATAAATCATATTTGACTCAATACTAGACCTTTTTACATGATTCAAAATCCCAAGAAGGGTCTCTTTAAATATACAATGACTCTATAAGATCAGAATAGATCCTAGAAGTCCTCAATGGGGACTTTGACTTAAAACATAATGACCCAAACATGAAACCCATACTTTAATAATTCATTGTAACAATAATAAAAGTTATTTTCTTTATTATTTTGATAAGTACATGACATAGTGACTCAAATACAATAATGAAGACCGAACCTAGTTACATTCTTCAACACTCCCTATTAACTAGGGAGGTATTAATAATATAAAAGTACAAGGAAGATCTACAACTATGTGAATTATGAATAACTAACCAGGGAAATCTATCCAAGGTATCTCAACAATTTAGGCACAACAATTCCACAAACTAGATTCCTGATTGGGGAAATCTATCCAAGTGGGAATAAGATGGACTAAAGCTTTCATCCTCTCTAGGTACCGTATGGATTACTTACTAACCATCAACCCAAGGATCCAAGTACACATCCAACCAATGACACCCTCCCTACCAGACATCAATAAAAAGTTTCATCCTAATGTCCCCTAGGAAATGCTTTACTCACAAAGTCTCAACAACAACAAATCTCTCTTGATCAAAATGATCAGGAACCAACATGCTTATAAAACCTTCGAGATATTTTCATGTACAAAAACAACCCCAATATGTAATACACTTTCAAATGTACATAATCAAATACAAACCTCTGTGGTCTTTCAAATAACTTGGTGTTGCTTCTCAACTTATCTCAGTAGGACTATGCATCTTTTTCCTCAATCATACAATTTACTTTCCTACTTCACATGCAGCAACATACTCTTTAAACTTCATTCTCCAATCATAACTATGGTATTCCCTCCCTCACAACCATGGATTTTTCTTCTATATAAGTTCCCTCTTAACCTAGGGAGATCAACTTATTTTTATTTTTGAGAATATTTAGGTTTATTTATTGATGAGATCTCTCCTTTCTCCAACTTCCTCTCAATCTTGACTGAAGGACTCTTTTCTTTTCTGATCTTAGTCTTTTTATGGATATTATCCTTCTTAGCCTTTCTCTTTGTTCTTTTTGTAGGCTGGGGGTGTTGCTGTGAAGCTGAAGATGGTTGAGCTGGAACATCTGGTATAGGTGCAGGTTTTCCTACCCTGTAAAATAGAAAATGGTCCCATGATTGATTTATTTTCTTGAGTTCTTCCTCAACTAACACTTTGATAACAACTTGATGATATAGACTATATTTTGAAGTAACTCTCTGTGTTTGAATCCTAGTTGATATCTTTGTTAGGCTATTCAACAGAAATAATGGCAAGTTGAGGGTCTTCATACCTACAATATGAAACATAAATCTCATATGATCATAAATAAAAACCACACTGTATCTCCTCTCACAGGTGAGATAAATTTTGATGAGATTAACATCCTTATCCCATTCACTCTTGAGGTAACTGCTGTGAAATAAATTTGCCCAGTTGGGATCTCTATGTCCATCTTTAAGGAAAATGTTGAGGTGTCCTCCAATGATGACTTGGAATTTAAACCACTTTTCTCCTTCCCATGGAAGGTTGAATGCCTCAGTAATTGAATTTTCTGATACCTGCCATCCAAGACCATAAATGGTTGTTTCCTGTCCATTGAAAGAATGTGAAAAATCCTGAGCTACTCCTAAGTGAGAACTCCCTAGTCTTGAACACAGTGGATACCACCCTGCTTGAACAAACAACCTTCTCACATTTGAACTAGCATCCACTAGGCCATCTCCTTGTGGTTCAATTCATTTTAGCTTTCCTCCTCTCTTAGTTATCTTCAGTAATAAATAAGATTGTATGCTGAAATATGATAGGTGGCAAGGATAAAGGAGCTCACCTAACAGGTGTTGCTGTGTCTTCTATGAGATCTTGTCTGAAATCTAAGACTCCTTTCTCAAGTTGCTCACTGGAATATATTGTTCACCAATAGTTAAACTCAAAACTGATAGTATTCATTCCTTCTCAGTGGTTTAAAACAAATACATTGGTTCACCTTACCATGCAAGATATTTTTCATTATGGTAAGTATCTTGGACCATAGCATGCACCCTATGATAGTCATTATGATCTTTAGTTGGCTTCGTAGCTTCAGATGGTATGCTACAGGTGGCTAGAGATGAGCAAGTGTGTAACTGACACTCACCTCCACTGAATCTTTATTACTGGCCTAAATTTCTGACAACGTCTATGCGTGATCAACCAAACAGTCATCGCATTAAAACCACGGATCCACGATCTATTCCAACACATAACACGTACTTTGACATATGAATGAGGTGACTCAGATGACAGACATGACGAAACAATGACTAAGCTGCTCTTGACTGCGGATTGACACCTAGGGTTCACTTATAACCACGAACCTAACTTAACATTATTGACCATAAATCTTTCCTATCACGTGACCTGAATCATGATAAAATATTTAAACTATATTTTAAAATAGAAACACATGGCTTAACACAAAGCAAATGCACTTTTTTTATTTCTTTAAAAATATGGGGAGTTACCGGAATTTCCGGTGGCATTGGGTTAAAGAAAAATAGACAAAAAAATAATTAAAAAGAATGTACAAAAAGGGCTAAAATAGATGCTACTGGAAATTTAAGTAGCATTCAATTTTTTTTTGAAAGTTTTCAAATTCTATCCTTAAAAAAAATAAATTAAAATAGACTCATGACTTAAAAAAGAACTATGCTAACAATATCAAACCCCAAACATGACATCATCAATATATCAAAACATAATAGAAATTTCTTTAGACTCCATCAATAACCCTAAGTAGGTTAGGGTTTCGTACATTATTAGCATACCCTTAGGTTATATTTTTCCAGATAACCTTTATAGGGTTATTTTATACAAACAATCAAATATATGAGGAGGGTAGATTTATGAGATGATGAATCATCCCAAACAATAATATTTATGATTCAATAGAGCTAGACACAAAAATTGTTAGTAATGTAGAATGGATTTCCAAAGAGAATGATTATGAAGAGAACAAAGCTTATGATTTAAGGCATACCTTTGTTTCTTGAAAAACCTCATTAGAGAACTTTTGAGGTCTAAAATGGGCCTCCTAAGAAAAATGTACAACCAAAACAAAATTTATAACAACCAATAGGATTCAAGATGATGTTGTCAACCATGGGGGATGGTTCATCATTATTGAGGTACAAAATTAAAAAGATTAAAAAATAATAAAATAATAAAACTACCTTTTGCAACTTGTATTTTCAACTTATCTCTGTATGTTTTTACTCAAATTTCGAGCGGGAGTACTCATAGGATGCAAAATTTAATTCCTTTTCCAAGGAGTACCCATGTTGCATACTTTTCGATGGACCCTACGACACGAAAAGTGAGAAATACATGAAAAAATGTGATTGCAATCACATTTTTTCATGCATTTATCATTTTTCGTGTCGCAAAGTCCATCTAAAAGTATGAAACATGGGTACTCCTTGGATGAGGAATCAAATTTTTCATCCAACACATGTTCATGCTTGAAATTTGAGTAAAAACATAGGGAGATAAGTTGAAAAAGTAGTTTTTTCTTCTTTCCCGCTAAAATTTGATGATGTAATCTAATCTTATTTTATGATTTCCATTATTATTTTATAATTTCCTTAGGAGGCCCATTTTATACCTCAAAATTCCCCTAATTTAACTACGATGATTTGTCTTGTGAGGCCTTCTTTCATAATCCTTGAGCATTCAATAGGTCATTTCCTAGAAAAGAAAATAGAGGTAGAAATGTCATTAGTATTTAATATAATCAAAACTTAAATAAGTATATGAATCCAAAATTGAAAAGAAATGAGATAATTTTATTTGGGAGTTGTTGAGGGCTCCCTCCAAAGCTTTAGGGATACCTAAAAAATTATAAAAATAAAAACGTCTTTTTTCAAATAATATGTTAAACCTACAAATACTAAAAATAAAAAATATACAAATGAAATGTCTAAGGTTAAGAGCAAAGGGCTTAGTACCCCCTTATGTTATATTCTTTGGGTTTAACTTTCTTAGGAGATATTTCTTCAACAACATTTGCATGATCTCTTTCTCTTTTATTATTTTTAGGATTGTTGGGGCAATCACTTTTATAGTGACCCATTTTAGGACATTCACAACATTCCACCTTGGAAATTTCAACCTTCCTTATTGGACCCTTCGACTTCTTGAAGTTTCCATTCTTTTTTTGAGTGGTGTAGGCATTTAAAACTTATTCATTGTTGGCTACTAATGAGATTATTAATTTCTCTTGGCTGCAGGTAGTCCATAATTCTTCAAAAATGGGAGCTGTTTTCCAACTGTTGAGTCCTGAAGGAAAAGATCTCCAAGAAAGTAGAAACCCTAATAAGATAGTGAGGGAATTCGATCTTCCAATATAGATCACAAGAGAGAGAGAGAGAGAGAGAGAGAGACCAAAATCTTAATTTTCCTTTTCTATTTCACCTTGACCAAACTTCCACTCCTTTAGCCCTCTTCCTTCACTTCACACTTTTTTCTAGGAAATAGTAGATATCGAACTTATATGTGTGAGAGATGATGCTCCAAATGAATTTTATATCCTTGTGTATATAGGCTTGGGGTGAGGTCGAATTAGTTGACTTGAGTTCGACTTGATCTCCTTAAGGCCGACTTGATGTGGATGTACCATAAATGATATTTGACTCAATACTAGACCTTTTTACATGATTCGAAATCCCAAGAAGGGCCCATTTAAATATACAATGACTCTGTAAACTCATAATAGATCCTATAAGTCCTCAATGGGGACTTTGACCTAAAACATAATGACCTAAGCATGAAACCCATGCGTCAATAATTCATTGTAACAATAATAAAAATTATTTTCTTTATTCTTTTGATAAGTACATTACATAGTGACTCAGATACATTAATGACGACTGAACCTAGTTACATTCTTCAACATGAATTCCCCTGTCTACCATGTTCAATTTTCCTTCCACGATCATCTAAGTCTATAGCTTCTCCTCCCTTGTTTTCTGCAATTAATTTATGATGCAAATCCACATTCAATAACTGCTACTGACATCATAAATATTTAGGGTATCTGCAGGTGTTGAAGTGCTAATAGATAGTATCAAATTATCCTAGTTATATGGCATAGAGAGCAATAATAATATGGCTCTAATCTTTTCATCCAAAATAATTTTGACAGAGGCAATTTGACTTGTTATTATATTAAACTCATTCAAATGCTTCGCTATTGAAGCACCTTCCTTCATATTGAGATTGTACAAATTCTTCATCAATAATATTTTGTTCGATGTCGTGTTCTTCTCATATCAATCATGTAGCTTTTTCCACAACCCTTCTATTGTCTTTTCTCCAACGACATTAAAATATACATTCTTTTCCAAATATTGAAGAATTGTGGCGATGGTATTTCTATCCATATTATTCCATTTTTCATCCATCATTGATGAGGGCTTCTTCAATACTCCATCAATCAATAAATATTGATCCTTTAAAATAAGTACTTCCTCCATTTGTGCCTTCAATAGGGAAAAAATAGTCCCATTTAATTTCTCCACATCACTTAATGTCGCTATCTCCATGCTCATAATTATTCCCAACAATCACATGGCATACACCAAAAAATAAATAGAACAACCTCTCTCTGATACAACTTGTTAATAAAAAAATAGCAGAAAAAATATTTAACCGAAAAATAAAAATTTTCATGCACTAAAACAAGAAATAACTCAAAAATTTACTCAAACACCAAACACCAGATTTACATGGAAAAATAGTACCATTTAATTTCTCCACATCATTTAATGTTGCTATCTTCATGCTCATAATTATTCCCAACAATCACATGGCATACACCAAAAAATAAATAGAACAACCTCTCTCTGATACAACTTGTTAATAAGAAAATAGCAGAAAAAATATTTAACCGAAAAATAAAAATTTTCATGCACTAAAACAAGAAATAACTCAAAAATTTACTCAAACACCAAACACCAGATTTACATGGAAAACCCCATTTTGGGGAAAAAAACAGAGAAATGGTTCAGTTATTTTTTATTATCACAATGAAAATATTTATACATTTCACTCACTTCATTCTTTCTCACCCATGATTCCTTTTTTAATCACACCCCTATATATACAAATATTTCATTGTAATACCATGGGTTGTGAATACCATGGGCATTAAAAATTTGACTTGATTTGGTCTCATGCCTAACACCTTTTGGAGGAAACCCCTTTATACTTTGGATCAGATCTTTTCGGCCCTTTTGGATCATATTTTTGGTCTGAGGCAAGGAGAATACTTCTGAAATTTTCGGTCCTGTGGAGACCTATGGCAAGGAATATTCAACCATAAATTACAAACCTGTAACAAGGAGTTTTTTGGCTTATGGAGACCTATGACAAGGCACCTATGGAAAGTTTTGAGTTTCGACCTCTAGGAGCAGAGCTTACCTCGCATAATTGTTGACATTTCTTAAGAGGATTTTTTAGAATAGTCTTGAAGCTATAACATAGACTTGTGCAGGCTTGATTGGAACAACCTTGTTGGAGAAGACTTGTGCAGACTTTGGAGTAGACTTTTGTAGAATTTGGAGTAGTTGTTGACCCTTGTGTAAATTTTTTGGAGTAGACTTGTGTAGAATTTAGAGCAGTTGTTGACCCTTGTGTAGACTTGTTGGAAGAATACTTTAGCGACTTCTTGGAGCAGAAATTCTTGATTTTTTTGAAGCAATGTTGAAGATACCCTTGGAGCATTGTTAAAACATTGAAGACATTTTTTAAGTAAGCGTTTCTTGTAAAGTTTTGGTTTGACCAAGTTGGATTTTGTAGTTGTTGAGAGGATTGGAGTCCTTATTTTTGACCAAGTAGGAGCTTGGAGTTTTTTGGAGGATTGGAGTCCTCATTTTGACCAAGTAGGAGCTTTGATTTGTTCAAATTTGGAGCCTAAAAAAAGTCGTGGATTTTGTTGTAAAGGTTGGATCTAGAAAGAGTTGTGAAAGAGTATTAGAGTCCTCTTAAATAGAATAATATAACAATTAAAATAAATATTGATTCACCCCTCTCCTCTCAATATTTCCAAAACCTAAAACCACCATTGTGGATCGAGTAACTTTGGCTCTTTCACTAAGTCAAGTTTACCTAAACAAAATTAAGCTCTATATGGATCTTGTATTGTGGATTTATGTGTGGGTTGATGTTATAGATATGGACGTTTAAGGGTATCTTTTTGAATTCATGTATGGTTATCCCAACCATGTGAAGATTTGTTGTAATAACAATATGGTTGGAGTGTAACAATAAAACCATTATTGAGTATATATCTATGCACTTAATATTTGGTAATTGAATTTATTCCCAGCTCATAGATACTAATATAGTTATTCAATGTTAATGAATTTTTACTTGAAGTTGGTGGAATGGCTTGATAATCTTCAATTCTCAAGCACATTCATGAATTTTTTTTTTTGTAATTACATAATTATGTTATGTTACTCATTTTTGCTTGAGAGAGATAAGAGATACAATATAGAGAAGAAGACACAAAATAGGGGAAGTGATTTCTAATATATTGCATAAACCCTCACTGGATTGAAATGAAAATCTCTATTGTTCTTGTATTTGTGATTTTTAGTAAGCTCTTCACTCTACAGAAATGGGGCCCACTCTATAAGTGTGACTATACGTGTGAATTTGTTTATATGGATTAACTTATTTGTTTTATTTATTTGAAATCAAGCAATTAACACAATTACAAGAACTTGATCGAGTTCTCACTTTTTAGAGGTAGAAAAAAATCCTATGATTTTGAAAATTCTTGATTCATAATACACTTCTTTTTAAGCATATTTTTGAGACTTTAAATTTTCTTATGTAGTAAGTATGCACATTGTTTTTTGTATGTTAGTGACTTTCGTGCCAATTTGAAAAGTGTTGACGCAACATAAACCTTTTTTTTGGGCTTATTTTTGACACTTCAAATTTTTTGATATATTAAGTATGGATAATTTTTTTAAAGTGTTGGTCATTTTCATGGGGGCTTTGAAAAAAACAACCTTTTTTTAGGCATATTTTTGACACTTTAATTTTTTTTATGTCATAATTATGCAATTTTTTTAAAATTTTTGATTATTTAACCATTTTTTAAGTTGTCTTATTCCTCTTCTTGTTTTCGTCCTTAGATCCTTTTTTTTTAAGGGTTTTCCAAAGTTGTGTTTTTTGTTTTTTTTTCACAATATTTTTTCAATAAATTTTTTAACATTTTTTGAAAAGTTATTTAATTTTCAAAATATTCCTTTTTAATGAATTTAATATATATATATATATATATATATATATATATATATATATATATATATATATATATATATATATATATATATATATATATATATATATATATATATATATATATATTTTATTTTTTTATTTTTGGTCTCTTTTGTTTATTTTTTATTTGTTTTAGTTTTTTATTTTTGATTTTTTGTTTTGTTGTTTTGATTTTTTTTTTTGTTTACAGGTTGGCGTCGATCATTGAATAACAACTCAACCCTATCATGTGTCAATTTTATAGTCGATTTTAAATTTTTCATTATAATGGATCGAGTCTGCCCCCACAATGTGTCAATTTCATGGTTGATTTTTAAGTTTTCATTGCAATGGGTCGAGTTTGCCCGCACTGCATGTCAATTTGATGGTTGATTTTTAAATTTTTGCTACAAATGTGTCAAATTGTCTTAGCCTAAGATTTTAAAATAGCTATACTTTTAGAATTTATAAAAGGAATTATTCTTCGTATAATGACTCATTCATTCAGGTATTCATTTTTAAAGTTTTTTTAGTCATTTAATTTTTCTATAATGCCATGTGTTAGGATGAATTCTGATCGCAAACATACGAAAAAAGCTCACTTTAGCTGTGCATAACAAACAACCCTAACATCAAATATGGTTTCCAATTTCATTATATTTGCAGTTAGTTGACCAAGATAAATGCTACAAAATGCAGATCTATGCAGTAAAATACATTAAGCAGTAAATAAAAGCAAGAGTTGCTCCATGCATCCAATAGACAAGACAAGAATATTTTTGAAGAATCTTTGTCTTTATGACACCTAGGAAGGGGACATAGAAAGATGTTACCAGTCCCCCTTAATGGGATGGGTTCTTGTATGTCCTCAACATTTCAGATGTAAGAAAACCCAGACAAAAAATGGAACTCAAAGGGAGCTCACAAGAAAAATGGTAGCAAAATATGACAATGATGGAGGATCAAAGTCAGACCAAAAGTATAGATCCAGAGTGATCTTTAGGCAAAAAAAGGTAGTGAATGAATGGAAAAACCTTTCTATTTATAACAAAATATTGAGTTAGTCTAGATATTGGTGCATAATTAAAATATTATTAACCAAATCTAGATCCAAATTTTATGGAATATTTTATTATATTTGTTGGAGGGAAAAAGAATTTGAATTTTGTCAAATCCCTTTATTTGTAAATAATAAATAAATAAATAATTTATTTATTATTTTAAGGACGTGGTTGAGTAATAATTAAATAAATAGTGATTTATTCAATTATTTATAAATGATTTATTCAAATTTAACAAGGAATAATATTGAAATAATGTTTAAATAATTATTCCTAGAAAATAATAAGATAAATAATTATTTATCTCATTAATTTTCATGTTTTGTGTTAAATATGTCCAGGAATATTAATTAAACTGTTGTTTAACTAATTATTCCATGAGGAAAATCAAACAAATGTGAATTTATTCAATATTCCTCATGGGGTTTTCTGTTTAGACCATAAACAAATTAATAAATTAAGGATTACTAAGTTATTTTTCATAGTGAAAGAAATTTTACTTAGGGTAAAATTGGTCTTACATAGTGCACTTTGGTCCATCTAATAGTAACAGGTTAGATGACCAAAAATTGGTGTAACAGATTTCCCCCCAGCGTGCGAGCATTAGGAGCTAATTGTATGACTGAAGTACGTTGTAAGAACTCAATCACTAGACACCGAAGGGGAAGTCAGAGAGAGAGAAATATAAGGTAGACCAAAGTGTTAGAGGACAAGACCCTGAGGAGGCAAGACTTACAGGTGCAACAAGTCTCTTTTATGAGTGAATACTTGTGCTACAGGAGGTGGGGGGAGGCATACCTATGCCTGCCTAGACAAAGTACAATGAATAATGCATCCAGTAAATAAGGGACTGAACTATATAGTACATGCTGGCATAAACATGAGCCATATAAAAACATGATAATGGATCCCACATACATACTATGCCTGGGATAACAACTAGGACTTATCTAATAATATCTGAATACATGAGATATAAGTACAACCAAAGAGGCCCTTTAAACAGGAGAGGGCTCTAAAAATCTGAATGATACATGGAAACTAAAAGGCGCTGCACGCGGTTGAGGCCGAAACCATCAAATTTGTGGAGCTGCATCGAAGGCTGTAATGAAGAGGTCATCCGGGCATGTGGGGGGCTACCTGAAGGGCCACCCCCTCATGAGGTCTAAAACATCTCACACACACACCCAGGAATCACCAGTAGAATCTGTTGCATCATTGAACCCTTGAGTATACGGATCTCGATCATGCCATTAGGAGCTGGAGCTGAGAAACAATTAAGTCAAAGGGAAATAAAGAGTCCCTTTTCCTGATCCAAGGCACTG
This sequence comes from Pinus albicaulis, assembly GCA_034641835.2. Classification (NCBI taxonomy): domain Eukaryota; kingdom Viridiplantae; phylum Streptophyta; class Pinopsida; order Pinales; family Pinaceae; genus Pinus; species Pinus albicaulis. The sequence continues at coordinate 521,909,768 of CM076571.1, forward strand.
AACAAGAGTGGAAGCTAGAACCAAGGTACACCACCCTCTAAACCTGTCTTCTGGAATGAATGAGTTGATGTCGACAAAAGGAGGTCCGCCATAGGTGAGGCAATAAGGGGTCCTCAACTAAGGCATGAGAGATAATAGTAGAGAAACTGATAGACTGACACTAGGGATGACGGTGGAATGGGGTTATTGAGTAGCAGGCTGGCGAATTCCCTTGTTAGAGCATGAAGGGCATGGATGACCTGGCAGCAACTGACATAATATCAAAGTGGGCAGGGGATAGTATGACTGAAGGCCAAAGTGTGCGACACGAGAGAGGGACAAAGAAATGAAGGATGGAGGACTATGATGGGATACAAAGGGACACATGATAGACTCCATGAATACAATGATGAATCAACTTGGATTCTTTAAACAAGGGTGATGTTGCCACAGAGAATAGGCCTGGTGGGGACCATAAAAAAACATGTGCATAAGATGGTTACTCGCGATGAAAATTGACACGAGCATGGACAAGTATGAAGGCAAGGTGGTGCCCCAAGTAAAAGTGTTTCAAGTGAAGAAATTCGATTTTGAGGAGTGGTGAAGTGACCCTTCTTCGAAAAAGTGTGTTCGAGTGAAGTATCAAATAAAAAAAAACTAAATAATACCCATTTGAGAGCTCGACAAGAGCTTTCCAATGGTGCTGGTGGTTTGTCAAATTGAGCTATGGTTTGGTCACAATTGACAAAAGAAAAATATGAGGTTTCTCTTTTAATAAGGAACTTTCCCTCCAATTTAATTCATTTTCAAGTGTAGCTGTGGTGAATGTAGAGAGGAGAAAAGGCCCTAAATCTTATGGTGAACGTAGAGGACAAACCGACCATTGGAATCGAGATCCGTTAGTTGCAGGTAAGAGGCCCAACCATACTCTTTCAATTGAAGGGATCAAAATTTCAGTTTAGGCACCCAGAGCTCATGAACAAGTCAGGTCACACTTTTTGGGGTCTGCTATGTGACCTGGGTAGCAGGTACTGGGCAGAAAACTATGACCTGTCCCAGGAAAGGACCTGAAAAGTGTGACTTGTCAGAGAAATGGGGTTTCAGTGTTGTTTTTGGCTGAGAGCTGGGATTTTTATGGTTGAGGGGCATAAATTCCCCCAAGCATGTTATGGTCATGCCAAAATGTATTTAGAAAAGGGGAATCTAAACACATTTTAATGATGTGGTGTGCCCTTTTTTTCGTTATGGTTATGCAGTTCGAGAAAGGGAATGAAGGATTACCAATCTCTTTTGGTATTGCATATATGAAGCAAATGGACTAAGTTTCTGGGTTGGCATACATGGTGTCACTATCCCAAAGATTGGATTTGGAGATAATGAACTAGTGCTCTCCTAGAATACCCATAAGTTGGTCAACAACAATGTCTAGGGGACTGGGTTGCTGATCTATGAGGAAGGAATGATGAGGGGGATCATCCCTAGAGTGACGTGAAGTGATATGGGACTCTAGAGGTTCTTCTACACAGGGAAGAATGATGGTACTGGAGTCGACACGACCAGATGCACTAGGAGAGTTGTGGAGAATTGCCTCTCCTGACCTCTCAAATATGGGTGCCCCCTTACCAAAACATTGGGTGTCAATGTAATGACCACAAGGTGTATGTGGTTTGAATGTATGGGTTCGATGTAAGGGGGGATAGATAAAGTCAGGGGTGGTGACTGCTTCCATAATTTTGTCATCGTAATAGAATATGGGGTGACTGGTGGAAGAAGGACCACGTGGTGCGGCGAAGCTACCCATCTCATCATCATGATAATAGAGGTTCACATGCACATTGTCACGGAGGGTGACATAAGAAAAAGTAGATGAAGGATCCATCGATGTTGAGCCCAAGGTGATCGTTGAAGCGAGGTCAGGCGAAACAAAAGGGGAAGGCCCAAGGGGGTCTTCCACCGAGGATCTCATAGATGATGACAGGTAATGGACAGTGGCTACCAGTGTTACCGATGAAATAGGTAACCGCAATGTTACCCACTTTTTTTTGGTAGCATAAAAAGCACCCGATTTTGAAAAGTGGTGATGTAGAATCACCATTTTTTTTTGTGCACATTTTTGACACTCTAATATTTTTATTTATGAAGTATGAATATTTGTTTTAAAATGTTAGCGATTTTCATGCTAATTTTGAAATGTATTGATGCAGCATCAACTTTTTTTCTTAGAGCGGTGATTTTCATGCTAATTTTGAAACATATTGATGCTGCATCAACCTTTTTTTTTTAGAGTGGTGATTTTCATGTTGGTAATAAAACACAAAACTTAGATAAAAAAATATATATAAAAACAATAAAAAAAACCAATAAAAATGTAAAAAACAAAACAAAAATAGCTCGTAAAAATAAAAAATTTAAACAAAAATAAATTAAAAAAACAAAAAAAAAAAACAAAAATATTCGAAAATTATATCAAAGGAAATAAAAAAATTTGAAAAAAAAAAAACACATAATTTAAAGAAAAAAAAAATTGACCAAAAAAAAAAAAAAACATCAAAAACTTTTTTTTTCTAACTTATTAAAAAAAACCATATTAAAAAAAATATAAATAAATAAATAAATAAAATTTAAATTAAAAAAATAATAGTAATAAGAAAAAAAATACAAATTAAAAAAAAAAAAAAAAAAAAATTATAATTGAAAAAGAAAATTAAAATAAAAAAAACTATCATTAAAAAACAAAAAAAATGAAAAAAACCACGTGCAAATAATTAAAAAACAAATATACATAAATTTAGTGTTCTTTTTCAAATGAAACAATTTATAGACTTTAAAAATGAAAAACTAAATAAACTAAAAGATTAAAAAAAGCAATTAAATTAAATTAAAATTTTAAATTTTAAAAAATAATTAATCTAATAAAAATTAAACAAATTAAATTTAAAATAAAAAAATTGAATTTTAAAAAAAAAAATTTAAATTTTTTGAAATTAAAAAATATTAAAAAAAATCAAATTAAAATAAAAATATTAAAAAAAAAAAATCAAAAAAAATATATATATATATTAAAAAATAAATAAATAAATAAAAATAAAAATAAATTATATTTTAAATTAAAAAATTAAATTAAAAAAAAATTAAATTTTTTGAAAAAAAAAAAAATTAAATAAAAAAATTCAATGGCGGTGGTGGTGGTCGGGGCGGTGCCACCCGGCCTCCCACCCAAGTGGCGGCGATGGTCGGCCGTTGGGCGGGCGTGGCGCTGCCCACCGCCACCACCGCCGTTCAATTTTTTTTTTTTTTTTTTTTTTTATGGTAATTTGATTTCTATTTTTATTTTTTATTTTTCAATTTTTTTTTTTTTTTAATAATTTTTTTATATTTAAAATATAATTTGTTTTGTTTTTTTTTTTTTTTAATTTTATTTATTTATTTAATATTTTTTATTAAATTTTTCTTTTTTTTTTAAAATTAATTAATTAATTTATTATTATTTTTTTTAATTTCATACTTTTTCTTTATTATTAAGTTTTACGTTCAGTTTTTTAATTCAATTTTATAAAATTTAATAAATTTTGTATTTTTTTTTAAATTTATTTGAATTTAATATTGTTTTTTAAATGTTTTATTTTTTTATTAATTTTTTTTGTTAATTACATAAAATTTTTATATTTTTTTTTATTTCAATTAAAATTGTGTATTTAAAATTTGATTTTTTTTTTTTTTTTTTTTTTTTAAATTAAACTTAATTTTTTTAAATTTTTTTTTAAATTTTCCATTTTTAATCGATTTCTAAAGATTTTTAACTTTTTATTTTAACAATGTTTTTTTGTTTTTTTTCCTTTTTTTATTTCTTTTATATTTAAAATTTATTTTTTATTTCAAAATTTATTTGTTTATTCATTTATTTAGTAAAATTTAATATTTTTGTTTTTTAATTTAATTTGTTATTTTAATATTAACCCTTTTTTTTTATTTAATAAAATCTGATATATATACATATTTTAATTTAAGTTCATATATATATATATATATATATATATATATATATATATATATATATATTATTTTTTATAATTTAAATTTGAATTAGTTTTTTATAATTTATTTGTTTTTTTTAATATATTGTTTTAAATTGATATTTTTATTGATTTTATTTTTCATTTCTTTTATTTTCTTTTAATTAATTTTTCATTTTTCACTTTTTAATTTAAATAATTATGAGTTTTTTTTTTTTTTAAATTTATTGAAAATTTAATATATTTCTTAAATTTTTTTTTTGTTATATATATATATATATATATATATATATATATATATATATATATATATATATATATAATTTAATAAACATTTTCTTTTTCTTTTTTAAATTTAATTTCTATATTTTACTTTTTATAATTTCCTATTTTTTAACTTGATTTTTTTTTTCTTTTTTTTAATATTTTTATTTTGTTTTTATTTTTATTTTTTAATTTCTATATTTTTCTAAATTTTAATCTTAATTTTTTTTTTCCTTAAATTTTAGGTTTTTTTTAATGTTTGAATTAAATTTTTTTTTTTTTTTTTAATCTTAAATATATTTTTTAAATTGTAAGCTTTTTAAATGTTGAAAAATATCTTTAATTAAAAATCACATCGAATAAATTTGATGAAGCAACTTAACGACTGATGATGAACCACAGCAATTTGGTTTGAAGCCTTGTCATTTAAATTTGGATGTGATTTTTACCGAAAGATATTTTTTCACAATTTATGGATCACAGAAGCAATATTCCTAAAACTTTTAAATGTTTTTATTTTTTAAATTTATTTTTTTCTTAAATTTTAGGTTTTTTTTTAATGTTTGAATTTTAAAAATTAAAAAATGTTACTTCTATTTTTAAAAATGCCAAAAGTATGACACAATTTTTATTTTTTTTTGTTATTCCAGCATCAACTGGTTTTGTTTTGAGGGTGTTTTTTCAATCCTTTTTTCGAGAAACAATTTTGTTTTTACCATAATTTTATAAAATGTTGAAATTTGACCTTCAAAGAAAACGAAGTGCGTTCTGGAATACACATTTTTTGTTTTTGGGGTGTTTTTTCATGTTTTTTGAGTCTTTTTGGGCTAGAGTTCCCGTTTTGAGCTCAGGTTACCTATTTCATCGGTAACAGTGTTGGTTGAAGACTTTGTCATTTCGACATTTGGAGGGGGTATGTCTATGGGAGTGAATGTGTCCTCTAGTTTTGCTGAAGTAAAATGCACAAATAAGGGAGCAGTGGACTCATTGTGCTTGGCCTAGAATTGGCGAACCACTTCCAAAGAGGAGCGATACTCTTCGAGGCAGGGACAGAGGTAAGTATAGTGGCCACGGAAATCACACAAAGAACAAGGGTGATTTGTGCACAAAGACTTGAGTTTCAGGATGATATCGGGTATAGTGACATAAACCTCTGGGATATCAGACTCTAGAAATGTTTCATTGACCATGGGCTTGAGGCGAGGCAATTCAGGGTAGGTATGGGTGGCATGACCGACAAAATCACACAAAGCACACCGGGTGGTATGCTTTGTAGGTTGAGGAGGATCAAGGTTTGTCGGGGCAGCCTTGTCTTTAGGTGCCTTCTTGCGAGATTTTCCCCCTTCACCCGGAGCTGTTGCAACAAGAGTAGGTTTCTGTTGAGGTGCCTGAGGCACTCTAGTAGGGGGAGGGGTCATGGGGACTGGTTGAACTGGGGTCAAAGCAAGATAAGGTTTGGGCTGACTAGGTGGGATAGCGGCTGAGGGATTAATGTACTAGACTGGGATCCCTAGAGTCAGGTCAGGAAGGGATAAGGTAGCCATAATAGGTACCAAAAACACTCTAGGAGGGGGAGTTAGGAACAATATCTGACCGGAGGGGTAATGGCCAGACGGGACAGCTTTGAGATGGTTAAGGCCAGGAGGAACTGTGCTAGGAGGGTAGAGAGGATCATGGGTACTAGTTGTAGATGAGGGGCCTAGAGGAGGGGGTCCTGAAGGCTGAGTCGAGGTGCTAGGAGGAGGTTGCGGAGGGCAGGGTTGTTGACTAGTCAAAGCAGGCTACTTGAGGACAACCCAAGACGATTGCATAATGCAAACGTTCGATGAGCTGGGATGAGAGACATGAGGAGGAAGACCAAGGAACGAACCAAGCAAGGAGGAGTCTTTGTAGACTCCAGTTGAGACACTGGTCAAAGGTTCAACTATTTTTTTATTGGCCACTGAAGAGATGATGGACTCAGGGGATGTCTGAGACTTCGGTTTGTAATATGTCAACTAGTCGATAATGACTATCTTTCCCTTACGAGGAAAGAACATCTTATGGTGAACCATAGATGGGACAGCAGACATCACATAAGTGTAGCTACAACCCAATAGAATGTTGTAATCTAAGGGGCCATCAATGACTTCTATGTCAACAAAAACAGTCTTGCCCGCAAGAGTAATATGACAATTGCGGAATATGCCAATGGGTTGGGAAGAGTGGCCATCCCAAGTTCGGAGGGTGATAGTGGAAGGGGCCAACTCAGGAGATTTGAGTTTCTTCCAAACCAAAGTGGACATCACACAGGTGGATGCCCCCTCATCAATGATACAACAAGAGACGTTGGCATTCTGGATCTTGACAGGGATTTGGAAGGCGACGAAAGCAGGAAGGGGAGGATGTTCTGACCAGTCAACATCAAAGATGATCAAACGATCATATGAAGGATCCATAGTGCCCATGGTAGTTAGTAGAGATTTTCATTGTGAATGTCACAACTGGAGGAGTTCCAGTGTTGATATGGCAGTAATGGATTGTGCTAAATCATCTACTATACTATATGAATGGGCAGCTTTGCTAGAAGCAGCGTTTCAGCGTAATGGTCCCTTGGGGATCTTGGTAGGAACCTCTACCTTAGGTTGAGGGATTTGTAAAGGACCATTGGTTTTCGAAAGAGGCTCTATGGAACCTGAAGAAGGGGGCTCAGGGGCAGACGTAGCGGGAGGCTTGTTGTACTGATGGGACCGAGTTTGAAGGTTGAGGTCAATGGTAATGGGTTGGTCAGAGTTTATCATGAGAATCTGGTAATTAGAGGTACCAGATGGAGGACGTTGACTGGCCGCCTAACCTTCAGGGGGTTGGGTAGCCACGAATCCTTGCCGCGGGAAAGGATTAGTAAACACAGCCAGCAGGATAGGTGTAGTATTGGGAGGAACCGAAGGGGAGGCTTACTATACTCGTGATGTTGCTTGAGTCTCCCACATCTCACGCATTTGAGGTAAAAGAGGACAAACATGGGTGTAGTGACCATAGAAACCACAAAAAGAACAAGGCTTATTCGTGCGAACATGCCTGTACTGCTTGGGCTAACTGCCATGTTGCTGGTTAGCAGTGTTAGGTGCAATCCCTTAGGGATTAGGTCTTGGATTACCTGGGCCAGATTGGTTGTGGTTTCCTTTCCTCTTCTTTTTGGAAGTAGGAGGATTAGTCACACCCTGTTGTGTATACACCTGCCCCTGGGGGGCGGTGGCTGTTGTTGCAGGGGTTGAGAAGGCAAGGGAGGTAGTGGTGCTAATACTAGATAAGCTGGAGAACCAGGCTGCGGATACAGATAATAAGGAGGTTGGGCAACATTGTGGTAAATAGGTTGGGTAAAAGGAGGAGGCATGTCATATCCTAGATACATGCTACTGGGAGGGGGGGAATTTTCGGAGGAGCTAGCCCCTCCCTGAGGGAAACCATAACCCATTGGAGGATGAGTGTATGTATGAGAAAGGGCTCCAAAGATACCTTCGATGGCATGGGATGCCCCCAGTGTGTTGGCACCACCAGGTCTAGGTAGATCAGGTAAGATGGTATAAACATAACGATACTATGCGTAGATCAAGTCATATTTTAACGCAATCTAGAGAGAAGCTTCTTTGGTCTGAGGGAAATGAGATACAACATCTTTTCCAATAGTAGAAAAAAGGGATTTGAGAAACCAGTCCATGTTGACACGGTCTTCGAAGGTAGGGGCTTGACATAGTCTCTTTCTTCTGCGCCATTCCTGGACATGAACGGATAGGAAGGTCATAGAAAATTGACGAAAAGAGGTCAAAATTTCAGTACTAGTGTCATAACGAAGGGGAAGCTAGAAGTAAGACAAAAAATCCTGGGCAAGAGTAGAAAAAGTAGTATGAGAGGAGGAGGCCTGGTCAACATACCACTTAGAAGCTTCTCCTGTAAGCATACACTGGAACAACCAAAGATAGACAGAGTCATCGGTGATGGAGTTAGACGAACACCACATGTGGAAAGATCGAACATGGTTTGTAGGATCTTCTCCAGCAAGACCTTCAAACTTAGGGATTTCAGAAGGGAGCTTAGTTGGCATAGCAAGCCAACTAGGATCATGGTGTATGGGTCATTTATCAACTCGTTAAAATCGGGAAGACGGAGGCCTGCCATATAAGGGAGCAAGGGAGCAGCCGGGATAGTTCCTGTTGCGGTCCCACTAGTCGTATTCCCAGCATTAGGCCCGGGGCTACCACCTGCGTTAGGTCCTCAACCAGACATGGTGAAGGTGACAGGGGGAGAACCAGGGATAGAACCAGAAGGGGAACCTAATGAACCAGAAGCACAGTCAGAATGGGGACTCGGTAGAGGACTAACTCGAATCCTACACGGAGGGGTAAGTATTCCTAACGGAAACTGAGGATGAAGGCCAAGAAGTCTTCAGGATAAATGACTTGGGGGCGCAATGTTGGAAGAAACAACACGGATCACAAAAGGAAGAGAGACCAACAAGGGCAACGAGGTGCAAGATCAAATGATTACAATGTCGAAACAAGGGCAGAGAGGTGCGGTATGAAATGATTACAATGTTATAGTCTTTACCTGGTGGTGTTGACCATGCGCTTTTCACTTAGGGTGTGTGTGCTAATTTTAATTTTTAAACCCAGATGTGTGTAGAGGAAAAAAAGTGTGTTGTATAACTATAAATAAATCTGCAAATAACAATAAAGTAAATTGAATATAACAGAAAATAAATAGCTAAAGATGCATCAATCTAAATCCAAGGAGGCAGACTTCTCAACAACTAGTCTGTGGGTGGGAAAAAATCCAGTAAAAACACACTGAAATAGCCAATGGATCTAAATTCAGGAGGGAAAATGATATAAAGGTCAGATCTGGTGGAAATAGGTGCATAAAACAACAAAAAACCAGAGGGAAAAGTGCTGCAAATGAGGTGGCGAAAGGCTACAACCTGAAGGGAAATGGAGGGGACCTTAGACAAGGATCAAACAAAACTAAAAAGAGGTGTTTTGGATGGATAAATAACCAATCTGAAATGGATTTGAAGGTACAGGATCAGATCTGAAAAATGGTTGAACACACTAAAATCTCAGATGACCTACTTCAACTAAAATCCTCCTAGAAACATGGAAGCGTATTGAAGCCTTAGGGGGCTAGGTTCCCACTTTGACGAGTGAAACAGAGCAAGTGCAATTCCAAAATGGGTGGAGATAGAGGCCAGACAATCTTGAACAGTAGCCCAGACAAACACAGGAAAATCACAGATTACAGGTCTCATTTTCTGATTTGATTTCTACAGAGGTCATAGGTTTGAGCCTGTTTTCTACGTCGTGAAGTTTGAGGTCGTAGGTTTTGGCCCAAAAAGTGCGACTTGCACTTCTGACACTCTCATGAGCATGTTTCAAAAAAACGTGTCATCTCAGCTGCGGCTGATGCCTGTCACCTACACAATAGGTCCGGAAACACACAGAAGTTAGAATTTTTACTATTTTATAGTTTTAAAGGTTAAAAACAACGTCAAGAAAAGCAAAAAAAGAAGCTGAAGAATAGCTGGTCATGCAGGGATCTGAAAAACGACAACGGTCATAATCATAAACCCTTGTGGAGTTGCCACTTGTTAGGATGAATTCTAATTGCAAGTGTATGAAAAAATCTCACTTTAGCTATGCATAAAAAAAAGCCCTAACATCAAAGATGACTGCCAATTTCTTTAGATATGCAGTTAGTTGACCAAGATAAATTCTACAAAATCCAGATCTATGCAGTAAAATACATTAAGCAGTAAATAAAAGAAAGAGTTTCTCCATGCATCCAATAGACAAGACAATAATATTTTTGAAGAATTTTTGTATTTATGACACCTGGGAAGAGAACATAGAAAGATGTTACCAGTCCCCCTCAATGCGATGGGTTCTTGTATGTCCTCAGCACTTCAGATCTAATATATCTATCTCTTGATGGTGTAGAAAACCCAGACAAAAATTGGAACTCAAAGGGAGCTCACAAGAAAAATGGTAGCAAAATATGATGATGATGGAGGATCAAAGTCAGACCAAAAGTATAGATCCAGAGTGATCTTTAGGCAACAAAAAGTAGTGAATGAATGGAAAACCCCTTCTATTTATAACAAAATATTGAGTTAGTCTAGATATTGGTGCATAATTAAATTAATATTAACCAAATCTAGATCCAACATTTATGTAATATTTTATTATATTTGTTGGAGGGAAAAATAATTTGAATTTGGTCAAATCCCTTTATTTTTAAATAATAAATAAATAAATGATTTATTTATTATTTTAAGGATTTGGTTGAGTAATAATTAAATAAATAGTGATTTATTCAATTATTTATAAATGATTTATTCAAATTTAACAAGGAATATTATTTAAATAATGTTTAAATAATTATTCCTAGAAAATAATAAGATAAATAATGATTTATCTCATTAATTTTCTTGTTTTGGGTTAAATATGACTAGGAATATTAATTAAATTGTTGTTTAACTAATTATTCCTTGAGGAAAATCAAACAAATGTGAATTTATTCAATATTCCTCATGGGGTTTCCTGTTTAGACCATAAACAACTTAATAAATTAAGGATTAGTAAGTTATTTTTCATAGTGAAAGAACTTTTACTTAGGGTAAAATTGGTCTTACATGGTGTACTTTGGTCCATCTAATAGTAACAGGTTAGATGGCCAAAAATTGGTGTAACACCATGGTTGAAATATGTTGAAAACTTAAGTTTTTTTTGTAGTCATGATCTTTGTTTTTAATTCCATGGTTGAAAATTTATCAAAATTTTAAGGGTTTTTTGAGTCATGATATTTAATCTTTAATGCTATGGTTGAAAATAGTTACAAATATTTTATCTTTAACCCAATGGCTGAAAATTGTTGGAATTTTAAGGCTTTTTAGACACACGATATTTTACCTTTAATGCCATGCTTGACAAACATTGGAATTTTAAGGTTTTTTGGAGTCATGATATTTATCATTAATGCTATTGCTAAAAAATGTTGAAAATTTACCTCGAGAAAAAAAATAATAATAATAATAATAATAATAAAAAAATAAAATCAATATATATATATATATAAATCAATAAATATTGTTCCAGCATACCCATTTTTTGTTTTTAGGGTGTTTTTTGCACAAAAAAAATGGTTTTTATTGGATTTTAGTGCCATTTAAAAAAAAAACGTTGAAAATTTACCCAAAAAAAAAGTGTTGATGCAACATCAACACTTTTTGTTTTCGAGTTGTCTTTTCATGCTTTTTTGGGCTTTTTTGGCTAGATTTCTCGTTTTGAATTCATAGTTCTTGTTTGATCACTAATTTTTTTAATTGCAATTATAATTGTTTTATGCTATAGAGTTTTGTAATTCAACTTGTTCTTTATTTTTGTTATTTAATTTTGAATGTATTGTAAACGTAGAGACTTTGACTTTATGATTGAGTTGAGTTTTTTTGGCCTTCACCCTTTAAATTTGACTTGGGAAAATTATTTAAATTCAATTCAAAACACCCACATACCCTCCTTTGTGTAGTGACTTAAGTCTATGTGTAGACTTCACTGAAATTTGTACAAATGCCTAATAATTTTTTTTAGTTGTATGCTTACACATTTTTATGTTTATTTTGTTGATGTCCCAACACTTATGCTTCCATTGTCTTGCCTTCACACACTCTGATGTTAAAACTAGTGTTCTCCTCATACTGTGAAAATTTTTGGTTGTAGAAAACTCTAGCTTGATATTAATCTACAGTTATAACTCCTATGATTTCTCTCTACATAGTTGGGCTCATACTCTTTCATGTACGTGGTAAATTACCGCTTTAGTGCCTCATGGGATTTCTTCCATTGAAACCCTAGCTTTGTACCATTGTAGCCATGTCACTGGAAACTCTATCATTATTTATCATTTGTAGTACTAATATTGGACCACTTTGAATCCTTTTAGAGTCCAAGTTAATTTGTGTCGAATACCATTTGTTAGAACAAAAATGTGAGAGAAAAACAATTATAACAAAAGCATAGAAACATGCAAAGATAAATAACACATGATTTATGTTTGGCCAAAAGGTGTCTCATAATTGAGTCATTTAATCGTTAAATAAGTTATGTTACATTAAATTCCATGGGAAAACCATGGGTCACAAATATTGTGTACCTAAAAACGGTGTATTGTAGACCTAACAACTTTGACTCTATGACCAAATCAAGTTCACCTAAAATAATTTGTGTGATAAGATTGATTGTAACAACAATTTGTATCTTGTTTAGCATTTATGGATTTTACATATTAAAAAAAATGGAATAATGTCTTTTGATGGATACATAATTTATTTACTTTTTGATAAAAAATATGAATCAAGTCGAATTTAGAGGTTTTATTTTTTTCATGTGGAAAATACCTATATTTAATATGCATAATATACATGTTTTAGTCCTGAAGGGACTATTCATTTTTCAACAACATGGCTCGAAATCATTACAACATATCTCATCATGTCACTTATAGGAATTGAACCTAGGTGAGGAGGATCCCAATCATTCCTCCCATCCACCCAAGATAAATCCATTTTACAAGTAGAATTTAGAGATTATTTTTCACTTTCCAACATTTAAGAGTCACATAAAAAATATATCATTACACTATGAACATACAATACGTGATATCTCTCAAGTTTATAGACCCCTAGTTTGACATATTAAATGTACATGTAGATTAAATTTTTTATTACTATAATAAGGATGTTAATTCACCTAATATTTTTGGCATCATCACTAGGGAGATGCCAAAAGACCAAATAATTTTATTTGTATTGGTTTAGATAACACGTGACAAGGGATTAAAATTAATATAATGGTTGAAAATCCACATGTTTATATGGAATTTCATTTACAACAATACAATACTTTTTACCCATAGGTCTGCTCAAGACCTATGAAAAATTGTGCACTAGAGCTTGAGTTAACCTCAAAGTGGCACACATACATACATTATTAAAATAAATAGAGAAAGGATAATGTGTGCATATTAGCTTGGAAGGTAGATGTTTGATGCTCTAGGTGATTATAATCCTTAATATCAGCAAAACAATCTAAGGGTTTTCATCATTTAACGAGCATGGAAATAGGAACAAAAGGGGGCTTATTCCAAAGAAACGAATGGGATAACAATATGTATCTAGTTTCTAGGCTACATGAATCAACCTATTGTAGCTTCTACAACAACCCACCAAAATTTTCGACCTCTTCAAAATTTGGAGTCCCATCAATCTCTCTAAGGATCAAGCTCTAAAATTTTCGAAGTGTTTGTGCTTATCATAACATTGGTTAAGTCTTTCCCAAGAAAAAATTCAGTCGCAATATTTAATCATAAAAAACTTTCCTTTTCAAGCACAACCATATCTTTTAGTTGTAGTCATTCCTTATAGTATTATCACATCCTCTTACGCCTGATCGCATCCTAAACATGTGACCAAGTCACATGTGTGGAGAAAAATATATGAGTTTGAACTTGTTGTGACTAGCAACAACCCCCCTTTTATTTAATATTAGTAATAATACTAAATAAATGGGGACCCTTAGTTAAAAATCCAAAAAAAATCAATTAGGATTTGTTTTCCTTTTCAAATAAAACTTTCTATCATAACTTAGGGAAATTCTTTAGAAAAAACCTTTAGAAACACTTAATTTTATGATAGATTACAATAAAAAATTTCTTTAAATGAAATAGCGCATCCATCGCAAATAGTAGATATCTTTTGTAAAACTAAAATTACGATTTTGCGATATTGTGATAACGCGATCCCAAAAAGCCTATACCGGTCGCAAATCGCAGATCACAGAAATGTGTTAAATGAATACTTTTTGATTTGCGATTTGCGCTTTTGTGATATTTGCAATTTGCGCTTTTGCGCTATTTGAAAAATTGCAATGGTTATGTTTTGCGATATTGCGATATTGCGATATTGCGCAGCAAATCGCAGATCGCAATGTCGCAGATTCATAAAAGCGCGTTGTTCAAAGAAAATCCTCCCATAAATCAATATCCGTTATGCGCTTTAATGATTGGATTAAATGAATGGATTGTCAATTAATGGTAAATGAGATTTCGTTTTGATCGAAAGTCGTTTCACGTTAAAATAATATATTTCATCCGCCTTTGCATTTAAAACTATCTCATCACCTTTCTCGTGCCATTACTCTCATTTAACTCGTAAAACGCAGGCACGAAGGAGAAAATGTCTATACAAAGCGTTCACAGAACTTTATGGGTAAGAAAGAGAAGAGTTCAAATTTTGAAAACAGAGAAATGGCTTCACTGTATGCAGACACTGCTTACAATAAGGATGCTGGTATAACGACCTGGGAAGGAATGTATAATTTTCTCGAAGAAGAAAATCCTGTGGTGATGAAAGTTGCGGCTACAGCAGGTTCCAGTAATTCATCTGAGGCTACCCTTAAAGAACTGGCTTGTTCATTTCTGCATAGGATAGCAGCAAGGCCAAGAATTATTCTGTATACAGACATGGTGAAATGGGTGCTGGACAACACTGATATTTCAGACAGGAAATTTAGAACTCCAACTCAAGAGCTAATCGGGTCGTTCACTACGGAAGATTTGAGGCTGATGTATCAGTTGCCGGAACCTCAAGCGACTTATAATAAGCAATTTATGGAAGATTTTGCCAGAGAACATGCAAATTTGTCGGAATGCACACAGGAGTGGACCAAAAGAGATGAACCGTTGAAGAAAAACAAACACGGTATGTACAGTACTGGTTCACTTACCTCTCCTTATTGTTTTTCTGCTGCCATGTTATGCAGGCTTTTTGGAAAGCCTGACATAAATATGATCTTGCCTGAATGGCTCCCTTTGTTAAATGCTATCGTTAATTCTACAATTGTAGATTGGGCCAAAATCTTATCTGATAATTTGACCACTGCTATTTTTCACTACCGGTCCAAACGAAGTGTTTCTCAGTGGATTTATCCGCCTTTTTATTTATCTTCTTATGTCATGGACGCTATCTGTTTTGTCTCTAAATTCCCTGTGATGGGTTGGCAATGGACAATCCACGATCCTCTGCCTATTCATGTGTATCATAAGGAACTATGGGAGTCTAAGTTTTTCCCCCATTTTTACAAAATTTGCCATGGTATAATGCTGCCATTGTACAGAACATTGCATAATAAGGATGCCCCAAGGTTATCCCCAGAAACAGAGGTCGAAATTCTCCCTGTCGCGAGATGGTTTGGAGAAGATTTTTTCACTTATGTTAGGGTTTTTGGAAGTTCTGATTCTCCCCATGTTTTACCCCTATATGTTCCGGACAGACTTGTAGCTCGGGAGATTGCTTATCAGACCTGTGGCCAAGGAGGTTTAACAAAGGAATTAAAAGAGAAGAAGAAAGGCATTTGGCCACAATTTCCCGTAAACTGTGGAACATTTTCACTGTTTGATGTTGGTCACACATTCAAAGAAGTAAGCAACATTACATGCTAACAGCTGTTCAAATTTTCGAGAAGGTTATTTGACCCAAATAATATTGTTAAGAATTTTACCAATGCAATCAGAGTAAGGGAATTTTCCGGGGAACAGGATCTTTTTGATGATATGTTCCAAACAAAAGGTTCATTTAAAGAAGTTTTGAATTCAGCTCAAATGCAGTTATCTCCAGAGGAATTCCAGGAATTTAAACTTTATAGAGAGAGAAGACTAACTACTATTCCTTTGGAAAATTTACGCTTGGAACCCGCAAGGGAACAAACTCCTGGTGTTAGTCTTAACGACAGTTCGAGTACAGATAAATCTAAGTCAAAATCTGAAAGAGAGATTTTTGAACGTTCCAATAAGTCTAATGAAAAGGAAGATAAAATTGAAGAATCAGTGAAAGATTCTGCTCAATCGAAAGAACTTCCTCAACAACAAATTTTGACTTCTCAACAGACAAATCCTCCTCTTACCAATGTACAGCAACAGTCAGTCACCATTGAATTAGACAAAGAATGGGAAAGCTTTAATCAATTGATTAATGTATAAGGACAGAATGTACAGACCCCTGTACAAACAACCAAAGTTTTGAGCATAGGAATAAGTAGCACAGTCACAGTAACTGAGCACATACCTATCACACCCTCCTCTAAAATTGTACTTAATGTAGAGGACATTCCTCCTCTAGATGTATTCTACAGTCCAAAATACAAAGCAGTAGTGAAGAAACAGAGAAAAAAGAGAAAGTTAGACGGTGCAATTGCTACTGAAGCATAACAACTAGATGTCTTGTGGAAGGATCCTGCCACAGAGCCTACTGATAATCTTGCTAAGTTATCTCAAATGACAAGGGCTTATTCTTCTGCAACTATTTATAAAGCATTTGAGATACAACTCTTATTAAATGAAAAATAAGAGCAGATAAAAGTTCTACAACAGCAATTGCAGTAGGTACAGGCCAATAATGAAGCACAGTTGAAACTTGAAGAGTTACAGCAACAACTTCAAGAAATGCAAATTGGACATCAAAAAAGTTTTGCTGATAAAGAAAAACAAATACAGATTATCCAAGATCAGCACAAAGATGATCCTAAGCTTCCTGAGTTTATTTCAAAAACTATCTCTTTAAACAATCAACTACTGCAACAAGAGGAAGTATTATGCCAAAAAATCTTGCAATGGAATTCTTTTTGCCAAGAGAGTGATAAAATCACAAATCATGTCGTAGATTTACGAAATGATTATGATTTAATTAATGAAAAGATCAATGATTATTTGGTATGGCAAAAAACAGAAGAAGGAAAAAAAGCTGGTGCACCAATTATTAATGAAAACCATAAAGAAATACTTTTCAATAATTGGGATGCACAAATCAGAAGGGCAGAGAAAGTAGCAGAGGAGGAGGCTACAGCAGCAAACATTCTTACTGATTGTGTAAATTATAATTTGCACAAAGCTAATTTGATTTCATAAACTGTTCCGGGATATCTCCCATAGGCACATCAATTGCAAACAGAATGGAGGCAAAAGGTAGAAGAAAGAGCAAAATCAATCCAAGGGTTGACAAGATTAGACTGGGACTCTTACTGGACATACTTAGTGAAACCACACAGTCAGCACAGTGCGCTTAATTGTATCATCAATTCTACTGAGAAGATTGCGCCTACACTTGCCGATTCTGTCTTTTCAGGACAGTTGAATTCTGAAGTCGGTCAACCACATCTTCTCAAAACAATGCTAGATGCCTGCAAGTTTAAATATCAAGTTCATAAGTAGTTAGTTAATAGTCTTTATTTTTAGATTTAGTTTTAGTTTTACTGTATTTTTGCCTAGGAAAAGGACGGTCATTAAACCAAATCCTTAATTTTTTGTAATAGACTATTTTTATATTTAGCTAAGTAGTATTTAAACCCTTCTCATGCATTTAGAGAGGGGTCCTGGATTTTAATATTTTTGACTTGGATATTACATTTCTGTACTCCACTGGCTTATATATTTTTTAAAAGGATCACAATCTGGTGATTTTATGCAGAATTATCTTTAAAGTGTTGCATTTCTGTACCTTGGATTTGATTTTGCATCAGAATTACTGGATTAGAGTATCAGATTTCATTTGAAAGCCTTCAAGATGAATAAGGTATTTATATCTGTTCACTGTTGATTTCTTTTGTTTTATGATATTCGCTTTAAAATTTGCTATCATTTACAAATATTTGTTTTCATAACGTTTCTTTATATATATCATTTTTTAGTATAATTGAAATGTTATCTTTCATAAGTATATGTAGATGATATATTATGATGAATGCAATATGCTAATACAACTCTGTTTAATTTCTTAAACAGAGTTATCTTTATTTGTTTCTGCACATTTCGATTTAAATGATAATACATTTTTATGGTTATTGTTTAAAAGAAATAATCTGAAGTTGTATTCACATATGATTGCTCGGGTTATAATTTCTTTATCAATATTTAGTTTAAATTAGATAGTTTTATTTCAGTCAATTTAGTCCCATTTTCACTCATCCAAATCAACCCATCACCAACCCATTAGTTATAAGGAAACTGGTCCTTTCAATCCAGTCGGAGCCACCATACCAAACGGAAAAGGAGCTGTCTTAAGGTCCCGACCGGGTGGTTTTCCCCAATGTTTGAAGCAGATATTTTCTAGGCTTCAACAGAACCCCAAATTTCATTTCATCATTTATTTCATCCTTTGGGAGCTTTGCGCATAGAGATCTATACCTATCATTGTGGAGTGTGACTGTACTAGCGCATCAAGTCTAGGTAGGCCTCATTTCACTTGTGCTTGAATTTTGTGACATGAGTGTGTGTCTTCATTTTTGTAATTTTTTCAGTATATGTCATTTGGCCTTTTGTGACCCATGGTGTTCTCGTTGATCGTTAACACATTATATAAAGGGGTTTTCATTTTAAATTCTTTGTATGCACACTCTTGAACCAAACCCTCACTATACTCAGTCATTCTTTGAATTCCTCAT
This sequence comes from Pinus albicaulis, assembly GCA_034641835.2. NCBI lineage: Eukaryota > Viridiplantae > Streptophyta > Pinopsida > Pinales > Pinaceae > Pinus > Pinus albicaulis. The sequence goes on from CM076571.1 coordinate 521,928,543, forward strand.
TCACCTATGGTCCCAACTGCGATTTTTCTTAGTAAAATATTCATAAGTCTTAACTTCATCACATTCTTAACATTTCGTGGCTATTACTGTTAACTCCAAATGCGCTTAATCCCTTTGCTTGAAATCTTTGTAGTGCACTGGTGCAATTCAGATCCATAGTTATGTACCCTTTCCACTGAGAAGTGTGATTGCACCATCGTTAAACCTCCCATGTTGCTTATCGCACTCACGCATGATAGAGGCATAATATTGGTACCATTACCTCTATAAACCCTGATTTAACTAAAGCCTTGAGTCACCTTTCTTCATTATTGTCCTCGTGCATTACATTATCATATCCTAAATCCATATCCTAAATCCATTTTAATCTATGAATCCTGACTACGAATTATGCATGTCCTAGCCTATGGTTCGCGTGCTCGCACATCTTAGTCTCTAAATCTAAATTCCTCTATCGCTATCAATCCTGACTACGCCAAGCTCTAAACCTTGTCTCTATCCAGTACAACTATGCCTTGTGCACTGCTTTTTTATATTGAATAATATAAAAACATAGTATAAGGTAGAATGATATTTTTTTTTGGACTAATTGTGTCTCTCTACAATGAATAAATTTTACTTTCCAGGGATAGTAGAAATTCCATACATCAATGTATCATCATCCATGAAAAACAAGCCTCTAGTGACAAGAAAAGGGCCAGTAAGGGAAGTAGTAGAAAGTAGCATTGAAGGAGTGGTAAACAATCCTAAACCCAAGGTGCCAATCCTAAAGGACACAAATTATTTCATTGAAATGTAAATATCTATTTCATGGTCTATAATATTCAAATATTTCATAAAAAAGAGATCCTAGGGAATGAGGAAGACAGATAGTTTTACATCAACATTATGAATTCCAAATTTCACAAATTTGTTGCCCACTATCCAGTGTTTCCTTATGCTGAGACCATATGATGGATTATAAAACAAATTGACCCTAATAACATGATAGTTTGAAGCACAAAAGGTTACTCTTGGCTCCATATAAGGCACACAACCTTCATATGTATTACAAACTTCCCAAGCCACAAGAATACCTAAATTCTAGATGGTATGTTAGTTTCAAGAAGTATACATAGGAGATCCTCAGGTCTTGGTAGCAAGAACAAAGTAAATTCTATAAAAAGCTTGATGGTACATATAAGACTAAGATGTTGAGGAAAGTATATCAGTACCTAATGGCTATGTGTTGTTGAATTTATGGCAGAGAGAATGTTGAATTATTTGAGGAGAAATGGGTTTATATGGTGCACCCTTGTGCGACATAAGGGAATATATTCAATTGGTTTGACCTCATAGTAATTTTATTTCAAAAATTTGGTGCACGAGTAAAGAACGTTGCATAGGGTGAGTAGCCATAATTTTATATGTATTCATATTTGTTTGATGACATATGTGCAAAGAATGAATTCCCTAGAATGGAGTGGAAAACAACCTTTGATAAAAATATACTGTCGCTACATCATATATTTCAAAACACTTTAGGAAACAAGATATAAAGGGATATATTGGTGCATGATAAATTGAATTTTCATGCTATGTTCACTTCCATAAACCCGCAATATTATGAATAACAAACAATTTTGTGCTAATTCAATGATCCAAAGTTTATTGGATTGGATTGATATGTCAATCACAAAACATGTTTCCATGCTTTCTTTGAAATCAAATAATCATATCACACTTCACATAGAATTCTTAGATTCACAATTATGCATGAACTCTCATTCATTAAACTAGCTTTGTACATACACGTGCTCAGAGGCATTCATTCTCTCTATTCACTCTCTATGGCCCGATTTCACATTCATTTGTACATTTTTTCTCCCCTTAGTCTTACAATATTTATAATAACATATAAAAACAAAATAAATTTTCCTAGATCCATAAATCAATCTGCAAATCACTCATTCTTTTCAAGGTAGACTCGCTTTTTCCTTATTGAAAAAATATTTCCTATCCATAACTTTTCTAAATAAATAGTTTCTAATATTCTAAACTTTTTATTATCCTAAAAACTTTCTAATTGCTTCCAAGACTTTTTTCTCCTACGACCTCTCATGAATCATTTCCTAAATTTTTCATGCCTTAAAAGGAAAATTTTCTTCTTAAAAATCTTATCTTTATCTATAGTTATTTAAGAAATAAAGAAATTAAAATTATTTACTGAAAATAAATTCCTTTCCACGTGGAAACCAATTTGGATCGTTTACTCCAAAAATCTTGATGACTTGGAAGCTCTAATGCTCCTGCATCAAACTCCCAAGGTAGAAAAAATTTCATGGTCTCCTGAACATGAGTTGTTGTTGATGTCCTCCTTAATCCCATACAAAATTTTTATGTTGATCATCAGATTTGGCATCATTTTATACTTTTTTGGATGCAACATCTTGAATTCCATTACAATTATATTTTCCCTCCTTGTGGAAAACCATTTGTTTTCACCATGTTATCGCTCATTATTTCAAGTGAAAATTTTCCAATAAAAAAAACAAAGAAATATGTAGGCATCCAAGCATAATTTCTTCCTCATTCCACACATGTAAATTTTATCTCTGAACCCTCTGCCTCACTTGAATTTTTTGATTGACTTTTACTCCATGTTTCCAAAAAACTCTTCCTCCTATGACTGTATTGCATCCTTATTCACAACAACTTTTTCAAGTTTGTTACACCATTTTTTGGTCATCTAACCTATTATCATTAGATGAACCCAAGTACACCATGTAAGACCAATTTTACCCTAAGTAAAATTGCTTTCACTATGTGAAATAACTTAGTAAAACACCTTTATTAAGTTGTTTATGGTCTAAACAGGAAACCCAAAAATGAAATAATAAACAAATCTATATTTGTTTATATTTCCTGGTCATATTTAACCCAAAACAAGGAAATCAATTAAATAAATCCTTATTTATTTGATTATTTTCTAGGAATAAGTTATTTAAATCCTTATTTAAATAATATTCCTAGTTAAATTTGACTAAATCATTTATAAATAATTAAATAAATAATTATTTATTTAATTATATTCCCACCATTTCCTTAAAATAATAAATAAATCATTTATTTGTTTATTATTTATAAATAAAGGAATTGACCCAAGTAAAAAATCCTTTTCCCTCCAACAAATATAATAAAATATTCCTAAAAGGTGGTTCTAGAATTTGATTAATAATATTTTATTCATGCACCAAGTTCTAGATCGCCCTAATATTTTGTTATAAATAGAAGGGTTTTCCCCATTCATTAGTCACCTTTCATTGCATTAGATCACTCTAGATCTATACCATTGGTCATTTTTCTCCATGTTTGCCTTGTGAGCTCCCTTTGAGTTCTATGTTTGTCTAGGTTTTCTACACCAACAAGAGAGAGAAAATTTAGATCTGAAATGCTGAGGACTGTTAAGAACCCATCCCATTGAGGAGAACCGGAAACAACCTTTCTTGTTTTCCTCTCAAGTGCCCCTTTTTAATATAAAAAATTCTTTCAAATATATCGTTCTTGTCTTATCTATTGGATGCATGGAGCCATATTTTATTTTTACTGCTTAATGTCTTTTATCCTTAGATTTGGATTTGTGCAGCATTATTTGGATCAACTAACTGCAGACTTAAAGATATTGGCAACCATAATTGATGTTAGGGTGATTTGTTATGCATAGCTAAAGTGGTCTTTTTGCAATGAAAGATTCATACTAACAATTGGCGACTCCACACGGGTTTTATTTTGCGACCGTTATCGTTTTATATATTCCTGCATATCCAGCTATTTCAGGCCCTAGGGTTTCTCTTCAATTTCATGTTTTTCCTATTTTTATGGTGCTTTTCCCCTCTAAAACCCTCAAAAATTAAAATTTTTAACTTTTGTGTGTTTCTGGCCCTATTGCGCAGGTGACAGACATCAGCTGCAGCTGAGACGACAATTTTTTCTGAAATCTGCCGCCGAGAGACCCAGATCTGCAGGTTGCACTTATCGGCCCAAAAACTGTGACCTGGACTTGAGGGCGCACTTTTCTGCCCCAAAACTGTGACCTGGACTGCAAACAGGTCAGAACCTGCAACCTGCACTTTTGTCTGTAATTTTCCAGCAATTTTTCTGGGTTTATCTGAAGCTTCTGTCAGGGTTTTCCAGCCTCCGTCTCTACCCGTTTAGACCTGTCTCTAATCTGTTTCACTCAACTAAGTGGGTATATTTCCCCTTGGGGCTTTAGTACCCTCCACTTTTTGTGGGCGAGTTTTCGCTGTTTCAGACGTCTGAATTTTCAGAGTTCCATCCTTCTTCTTTTCAGATCTGATACCTCCTCTTCAAATCCCTTTAGATCAGCTCTTATCCCTTTCAAATCACCTCATATAGTTTTTTTTGGGTTTACCTCTAGGGCCACCTCTTTGTCCCTCCTACCTTTAGCTGATTTCCCCTTTTGTTTCAGCAACCTTGCCTCTACCTCTTTGTTGTTCTCTGCACCTCTTTCTAGTAGGTTTATCCTTTAGATCCCTGTCCCTCCCGACCTTAGATCTATCGGCCTCTTTTTAGTGTGTTTTGACTAGATTTTTCCCCTCTTTTTAGACTAGTTTTGAGAGACCTGCCTTCTTAGGTTAAATCGATGCATTGTTAGCTGTTAATTTTCTGTTATTTCAGCATTATATACTATTATTTGCAGATTTATTTTCAGTTACGTAGCACAATTTTTCTTTTACTCTCAAAATGTCTGGGTTTAAAAAATTAAAATCAACACACGCCACACACTGACCCTAAGAGAAGAAGAGCCTGGTTAACACCGCCTAGCAAAGACTTTAAAATCAATTGACACTGCACCTCTCTGCCCTTGTTTCGACATTGACCTCACTTGATTTTTCACCTCCATGCCCTTGTCGGTTTTTCTTCTTCCCGTCATCATTGCACCCCCTAGGCGCTTATCCCGGAGACTTCTTGGCCTTCAGCCTCCATTTCCAGTTGGTCGACTTCCTCCTTCCCGTCGTCATTGAGTAAGTCCTTCCCCGAGTCCGCACTCTGACTATACCTCTTATTGTTTGGGTTCTCCCCCTACTCCTGGTTCTCCCCCTGTTACCTGCACCATGTCTAGTTCAGGGCCTAGCGCTAGCGGCAACCCCAATTCTACTGCTGGGTCTGTTTCCAGTGGAATCACTACGAGAACTACCTCGACTGTCCCTTTGTTCCCTTATATGGCTGGTCTCAGTCTCCCCGATTTCAATCAGTTGATCAATGATCCTATCCGCCACGATGTTAGTTGGCCTGCTATGCCAACCAAGCTCCCCTCCGAAATCCCCAAGTTCGAAGGCCTTGCTAGTGAAGATCCCTCCAACCATATCCGCTCTTTCCATATGTGGTGCTCATCCAATTCCATTATGGATGATTCCATTCGTCTTAGATTGTTCCAACGCAAGCTTACCGGCGAAGCTTCTAAATGGTATGTTGATCAGGCCACCTCCTACCATATCACTTTTGCGACCATTTCCCAAGCCTTTTTATCTTATTTCCAGCTACCTCTCCGATACGACACTGGTACCGAGCTTTTAACTTCTTTCCGTCAATCCTCTTCGACCTGCCTTTCCACTCATGTCCCGGAATGGAGGCGAAGAAGAAGATTATGTCGCGCTCCTACCTTTGAAGATCGTGTTTATATGGATTGGTTCCTTCGCTCTCTCTTACCTCCCATTGGCAAAGATTTTGCCTCCCATTTCCCTCAAACTGAAGAAGCCACCCTCCAAATAGCCTTGAAATATGACCTTATCTATGCTCAATCTAGTTATGTTTATACCGTCCTTCCTGACCTCCCCAAACCCGGTGGCACTAACGCCCCGAGGGCATCTCACTCTGCCGACGGTATCATTGGAGCTCTTTCACATACCACTGCTCAACCTCTTATGGGCTATGGTTTCCCTCCAGGAGGGGCCAGCACCTCCAACACTTTCCCCCCTCTAGGTAGCATGTATCCAGGATACGGCATGCCTCCTCCTTTTTCCCACCCTCCTACTTACCTTAATGTTTCCCATCCTAACCCCTATCCTTACCCATAGCCTAGTGTCCCAGCTCCTCCAGCATTTGGACCTCTCCCTCCCTTGCCTTCTCAACCCCCGCAGCTGCACTTACTACCCCCTCCAGCGCAAGTCTTTGCGTAGCAGGGCACGAATAATTCTCTTCCTTCTCAAAGAAAGAGGAAAGGCAACCAATCTGCCTCTGGTAATCATGGACCTAATCCTCCAACTATTGATTCTAACAACGCTAACCAGCCATAGGGCTCTCAGCCCAAGCCGGACAGGCCTCTTTGCACCAATAAGCCCTGTTCGTGTTGCGGTGTTTATGGTCATTACACTCACGATTGTCCCCTATTACCACATATGCGGCAAATGTGGGAGTCTCAGGCCACAGTGCGGGGACTGCATTCCTCCCCTATTGTCCCTCCCAATACGGCTACTTCTCAACCCGCTGTGTTTACCAATCCTTTCCCTCAACAATGATTCGTGGCCACTCAACCACCTCATGCCCCGGTAACCACTCAACCTTCCCATTCTGGTTCCTCCGATTACCAGATTCTCATGATGGCCTCTGACCAACCTCTCACCATCGACCTTAACCTTCAAAATCGGTCTCGTCAGTACTCCACGCCTCCCACTCCGTCTGTCCCCGAGTCCCCATCTTCAGGTCCTACAGAGCCTCTGTCAACACCCAATGGTCCCTTGCAAATCCCTTCGCCCAAATCTGAGGTTCATACCAAGATTCATAAGGGCCCATTACGCCTAAATGCTACCTCTGGTCAGGCTGCCCATTCATATATCATGGTAGATGATCTGGCACAATCTCCTGTTGCCATTTCAACACTAGAACTCCTCCAGTCGTGTCCTTCTCAAAATAAGGCTCTACTATCTACCGTGGGTGTTGTAGATCCTGCTAATGACCAATTGATTATTTTCGACGTCTGTCAGTCAGACCATCCCCCCCTTCCTGCTTCTGTTGCTTTCCAAATCCCAGTCAAAATCCGAAATGCCAACATCGCTCGGTGTATTATTGATGAGGGGGCATCTACCCGTGTGATGTCTGCTTCGGTTTGGAAACAACTTGGATCTCCCGAGCTGGCCCCTTCCACAATCACCCTTTGTGCATGGGATGGCCATGCCTCCCAGCCCATCCGCCTTTTCCGTAACTGTCCTATCACCCTTGCGGGAAAAAATGTTTGTGTTGACGTTGAAGTTATTGATGCCCCTCTTGACTATAACATTCTTTTGGGGCATAGTTACACCTATGCCATGTCTTCCGTCCCATCTTCAGTCCACCGCAAGACGTTTTTCCCTCATAATGGAAAGATAGTCACAATTGACCAGTTGACATATCATGAGCCAAAATATCAGACTTCCCCTGAGTTGATCATCTCTTTTGTAGCCAATAAGCCAACCATCGATTATTTGACTAGTGTCTCCCTCGGCGTCTACAAAGACTCCTTGCTTGGAACCTTCCCTGGTCTTCCTCCTCCTCTTGTCTTTGATCCCAGCTCAGCGAATGTTTGCATGATGCAATCGTCTCGGATCGACCTCACGCTGCCCACTTCGGCTAGTCAGCAACCTCAACCTCGCCCGCCGCTACCTGCTCCTAGCCTTTTGCCACCACCAACTGGACCTCTTCCTACTGGCCCTTCCCCTACAGCTGGTACCCATGAGCCTCTCTACCCTCCTGGGTTAGTTCCCCAAAGTCTTAACCATCTTTGCGCTATCCCTCCTAGCCATTACCCCGCTAGTCAGATACCCTTCCTCGCTCCCCCTCCCGAAGTCTATTCGGTCCCCATCATGGCCACCCTTTCCCTCCCTAATTTGACCCTGGGCATTCCCGTCTGGTACCTTGACCCTCCAACCACTACCCCACTAGGTCACCCCAAACCATACCTTGCTTTGACACCAGTTCAACCAGTTCCCTTAGCTGCTTCCGTCGCTACAGTGCCAATCGTACCTCAATAGGACCCTTCTCCTGCTGTGACAGCTACGGGCAAGAAACAAAAAGCTCGTAAGGGGGCATCCAAAGATAAGGTCACCACACTTGACCCTACCCTTCCTCCACCCGCCAAGCCTTGTGCCTTGTGTGATGGTGTCGGTCATGCCACCCATACCTGAGTTGCCCGTATCCAACCCATGGTTATGGTCGCGTTTCCTGCATCTACGGTCCCTGAAACCTCTGTTTCTTCCTCGTCCATAGCCAAGAACCCAAATAATCTTCACACCAACAAACCCTGTGCTCTGTGTGGTGTCCATGGCCATTATTCTCACCATTTTCCTCACCTCATGCATTACCGAGCCTCTTTAGAGGTCATTCGTGAGTACGAGGTCGAACAAAATCAATCCGCCTCTCCCATCCTTGCTCAGTATGCGTCAGGCTTACTCCAGGATCCCCCCGCTACCATTGACATTCCTCCCCCTGATGTTGAGATGTTGGAACCTGCTGCCCCCCTCCTATACCTATCATCATCCGCACAACCCTAAGAGTACATTCCCTCCGAATCAACTCCATCTGTTTTGCTTGATTCCCCTTCAACAACATTCTTGGGCTCTACATGCTTTGACCATATTTTTACTTGTTCTTCTTTCATCCCCTGTGATGATCCGTATGTGCACATTTCTTCCCATGCTGATGATTTAGATAGCTTTGCAGCATCATGTGTTTTCCTCAACCTCTCCCTTTCCTCCCATAACTAGGATGATACCATCCATATCTATGATGTCCTTCGCAGCATGAGCTCCCGCTTTTCCTCCCATAGTTCTCATTCATCACCCTCTAGTCGATATATGAGTCCTAGCCATCCTACACGGACTACTCCCTCCCATATTTGTCGTTTGATGTCTACCCTCTACTCACGTTGCCCTTATTCTTCTCCTTCCTCCCATTTCTTGTCTTGTGACACTATTCCGCCGGACCTCTCATCCACACATTATATTGGTTATGCCAATGGGGCAAGTCGCTATTCCTGGAATCTCGCCTCGGCCACATGGACCATCTTTACCCCCTTGCATACCCTCGTTCTTTCGAATGGGATCCGCATTGGTAATGCCACCAATAGTCAGGCCAAATATGATGCAGTACGTGGTCTCTTAGCCGATGCCCTCTCTCATCGCATCCTCCATCTGCACGTTCGTTTAGATTCCCTGCTTCTTGTCTTACAACTCAATGGTGTCTATCGTCTGCATAACCCTATCCCGTTTAGACAATATTTACGGGTGAAACTTTTGATACGTGACTTTTAGATTCATTACTTTCAACCATGTACCAAGAAGTCAAAATCACTACATAGATAGAATTGCAAATCATGTTCTAGACTGGCATTTATCACACACAAGACAATAACATTTCAAACCATAAACACAATGCAGACACATAATATATATCATATACCATGTTTTTAGAGTCCATCTACTCTGAAGTATATGACATGCCCATAGCATGTTACAAAAAACAAAACTCAAAAACTGGGGGGCACCACTTGCCCCTACATACACACTGGGGGGCACCACCTGCCCTACATCTAATCACTCTCTGGAGGATCCCAAGCCAATGGCTCTGCTCCCGCAGCTCGTAGATCATGCACAATCTGAACAGCCATTGCCATGCGTCGCATGATACCTCACCATTCCGAGGGTAGCCCAATACATAGCTCTATGTATTGGTCATCTAAATCCTGCCAACCTCGCTCCGACACACCGGTCAGCAGCCCCTCACATCTACGACGAATGTCCTCCAAAAGAGTGGCCATATCCTTGTCCTGGGCTGTCCGCGATCCACTAGCACCTATAGTCCCGGCTGCTGCAGGTCGTCCCATATATCCGGCCGATTTCACCGGAGCTATATCAGCATTCCAAAAAGTATAAGGATCAGTACCATAAATACTATTCACAAACTTTAACATGCACATAACATATTAGTTACTTGTCACTTACCATCAGGCCCCCATACCCGACCAGGCGGAAGCAGCAAGTCTGGATCTCCCTAATAACTCATCCTACTATAGGGATAGTCGTCTATGTACAATGGCATCTAATCCCAATGGGTGAAGAACTCTAGTCGGAACACCCGTCCAACCACCCCTCCCCCTCCTCTACACAGTAGTCGTCCCCACCGACGCATCCTGGGTTCTCTCGGACCCCCATCAGGTAGTTGTACATGAGGTCGCAAGGTCCGGATCTTCTAAAAAAAGAAGGAGCACAATACAGTCCCATACACACAATCATGGTTCAATTACCGCTTACACAACGACAACTGTCGTTTCAATGACAACAATATCATCTGTGCCCACCCATAGTAGGTCCCACTCAACACACTTTCTACAATCATCATCTGCCCTCCAGTGATGTGAAGGAGCACCTGGCTGCCCAAAATCCGCAACACTGCTGCCGCCACTACCCGGGTCTCCAACCTCTCTAGATCCCCAATCGATATCCGAGTCCCTTTGACTCGGACACCTGGTTGACAATGTCGCTCTACAAACTCCATGATGTTACGCCCACGCGGTAACTCTGGCTGTGTATTTCCCACCATCCCCAATGGTGGGAGACCAGTCAGGAAATATAGATCCTGGACTGTCAGCTCAATCCTGTGCCCATGCACTATAAAAAACTCATGATCTGGATCCTAATAACTGATAATCCAGGCCAACAAGGGCTCCCCAACTCTCATCAGAGGGTTCTCCACAAATTTCAGAACCCCAAACCTGGCCAATGCCCAACGGACACCCTGATCCGCTTGGATTTCTGTCCGTAATGTACCCAGGTCTCTCTCTCTTCACTTGATTCATATATCTGCCATATCTGCACAAAACCATCATATTTTTCAGTCTACAGATAGGTAAAATTACATTCAATTACCCAAAAACTGAATCTCAGCCCACAACAGCACTAAAACCGCCTCCAGTTGACAAGTCGCACTTTTTGGCCAAATCCTGGGCCAGGTCGCACTTTTTAGGCCCAAACCTGCTTCCCAGGTCACATTTTTTGCCCCAGAAAGTGTGACCCGACCGTAAGGATGAGGTAGGGGCTGTTACTGAGATTTCAGATCCTAATCTAAACTTTTAATCCATCAAAAACAAAGAGTAGGATTAGGCCTCTTACCTGCAACTGACGGATCTCAATTCCAATGGTTAGTTTGTCCACTACGATCGCTGCAAGATTTATGGCCTTCTCTCTTCTTCACATTCACCACAGCTACACAAGAAAATGAATGAATTTGGAGGGAAAATTCCTTATTAGAAGAAAAACCCCTGCTTTTTCTTTCGCCCGCTGCGACCAAACCGTAGCCCCATTTGACACACCATCTGCACCATTGGAAAGCTCTCACCGAGCACTCAAATGGGTATCTGTTATTTTTTCATATTTTCATACTTCAACAGGACCCATTTTGTCCACGAAGGTTCTATTCACCTCTCCTCCAAATCGAATTTCCTCACCTACAACACTTGTACTTGGGGCACCACTTTGCCTCCTTAATTGTATTTTTTCATGAGATACCCTATTGTACTCATGTTTTTATGGTCCCCCATTGGACCCTTACTATGTGGCAGCACCATCGAGTCGCCCTTGTTTAGAGCATCTGAGTTGAGACATGGAGTCCATCCCGCTATCGTCCCACATCCTTCATTGCTTGGTCCCTCTCTCGTGTTGCACATTATGGCCTTCAGTACCATTGTCCCCTCTCCCTCATGATATTGTGTCAGTCACTGCCAAGCCATTTATGCCCTTTATGCTCTAACAAGGGAAGTCGTCCACCCACTACTCAGTATCCACCATTTCATCATCATCATTAGTGTTTGTCTGTTAGTCACTCTACTATTTTCTCTCGTGACTTAGTTAAGGATCCCTTATTGCCTCACCTATGGCAGATCTCGTTCTGTCAAAATCAACTCATTTATTCCAGAAGCCAGGTCTAGAGGGCGGTGTACCTTGGTTTGAGATCCTTTCAGCATGATTGTGATCTGTATACTTGATGGTCTAGTGATGCAGCAACAGCTATTGGTGATTTCCGAGTGTGTGTGAGATGTCCCAACCCTCATGAGGGGGTGACCCTGCAGGTAGCCCCCCACATGCCCGGATGACTTCTTCATTTCAGCCTTTGATGTAGCTCCTTACATTTGATGATATCGGCCTCAGCCGCTTGCAGCGCCTTTTTGATTTGCATGTATCAGTCAGATTTTGCGAGCCCTTCCCCGTGTATAGGGGGCATTTGGGTTGTATTTTTATCTCATGTACTAAAATATTATACTTTAAGTCCTAGCTGTTATTCCAGGCACAACATGTATGTGGGATTCATCATTCTATTTTTCTGGCTCGTATTTATGCCAGCATGTACTTTACAGTTTGGTTCCTTGTTTACTGGACATACTATTCTTTTGTACTTTGTCTCGGCAGGCATAGGTATGACTCCGATGCCGCCTTTAGCACAGGTACCACTTCATAAAATAGAGATTTGTTGCACCTGTAAGTATCGTCTCCTCAAGGTCTAGTCCTTTAGCACATTAGACTACCTTACATTTCTCTCTCTGACTTCCCTCTTGATGTCTAGTGATTGAGTTCTTACAACATACTTCGGTCATACGATTTGCTCCTAACACTCGTACATTAGGGGGGAAATCTGTTACACCATTTTTTGGTCATCTGACCTATTATCATTAGATGAACCCAAGTACACCATGTAAGACCAATTTTACCCTAAGTAAAATTGCTTTCACTATGTGAAATAACTTAGTAAAACACCTTTATTAAGTTGTTTATGGTCTAAACAGGAAACCCCAAAATGAAATAATAAAAAAATCTATATTTGTTTATATTTCCTGGTCATATTTAACCCAAAACAAGGAAATCAATTAAATAAATCCTTATTTATTTGATTATTTCCTAGGAATAAGTTATTTAAATCCTATTTAAACAATATTCCTAGTTAAATTTTACTAAATCATTTATAAATAATTAAATAAATAATTATTTATTTAATTATATTCCCACCATTTCCTTAAAATAGTAAATAAATCATTTATTTATTTATTATTTATAAATAAAGGAATTGACCCAAGTCAAGAATCCTTTTCTCTCCAAGAAATATAATAAAATATTCCTAAAAGGTGGTTCTAGAATTTGATTAATAATATTTTATTCATGCACCAAGTTCTAGATCGCCCTAATATTTTGTTATAAATAGAAGGGTTTTCCCCATTCATTAGTCACCTTTCAATGCATTATATCACTCTAGATATATACCATTGGTCATTTTTCTCTATTTTTGCCTTGTGAGCTCCCTTTGAGTTCTATGTTTGTCTGGGTTTTCTACACCAACAAGAGAGAGAAAATTTAGATCTAAAATGCTGAGGACTGTCAAGAACCCATCCCATTGAGGAGAACCAGAAAACACCTTTCTTGTTTTCCTCTCAGGTGCCCCCTTTTAATATAAAAAATTCTTTCAAATATATCATTCTTGTCTTGTCTATTGGATGCATGGAGCCATATTTTATTTTTACTGCTTAATGCTTAGATCTGGATTTGTGCAGCATTATTTGGATCAACTAACTACAGAATTAAAGATATTGGCAGCCATAATTGATGTTAGGGCTATTTTTTATGCGTAGCTAAAGTGGTATTTTTCCAACGAAAGATTCATACTAACAAAGTTCACCCTCGATTTATGTTCTAATTGTATCATTTTGAAAACTCATAATCACTTATGGTTCACCTACATGCATACAATAAGTGTGAAGACTGAATTTTTCTTTTCCTTTGGCTCATCATTCCTTTTGAGCATCTCATTCAAGTATTGCTCCTCCTCTCTGTTGAGAAAAAAATTTGAACTATGTTCTCCTCTATCTTCCTCTTTGTTCATGACAACTTCAAAATATTTTCCATCATCTACAATAATACCTACAGCCATAAGCAAAACTTTAAGAAAAATATAATGATTTTCAACCTCATTTGATTTCTCAAACATCAAATCTCCACCAACATTGCTATATTATCCATGGGTTTCTCCTTGCTCAGGTTCACCCTTATGAACTTCCTCCTCACACTCAATAGATTTGAGTTCTTCCTTCAACCTATGTCTCATATTTTTTCTCTGCTTCTTGTCCCATAATATTTCAACATACTACTTAACCCTTTTCCTTAGGGTCCACCCATAACTCTGGCTCTCCTCATTTTGTTGTAGAAGCTCTATAAGCATAGTCAATTGTGCTTTTATCTCAACGAGTTCCCTCTTGTATTCTTCATCACTCATTTTCCTTATGCCAACTGCCTTGCCATCTCTAAGTCTTCAAATTACTTCCCATAGGCATCTTCATCTTCTCCTCTTACTTTGTGAGCTTTTTGCTACCCACTATGAACTGAAAATAACCTTTACAATAATAGGTCCCATTCAAAATAAATCAATCCACAAAGCACTCATTATTTTCAAGGTAGACTCACTTTTTCCTTATTGAAAAAATCTTACCTATCCATAGATTTTATATATCAATAGTTTCTAATATTTCTAAACTTTTTATTATCCTAACAACTTGCTAATTGCTACCAATATTTGTTTCTCCTACAACCTCTCACGATTTATTTCCTAAATTTTCATTCCTTAAAAGGAAATTTTTCTTCTTAAAAATCTTATTAAATATTATCTCTATATATATTTATTTAAGGAATAAAGAAATTAAAATTATTTACAATAAGGAAATAAAAATCATTTTCCATGTAGAAACCAATTTGGAGCTTTGTCTCCAAAATGCTTGAGGACTGGGAAGATATATGATCTTGCATCATATATGCTAAGATAACTAAATTATTCATTTCAAGGTTATATAAGATGTTAATTGACATTGAAGCACCATATATGTAAGTCAAAGAGATGGCACCTCTATTATACATTGCATATTGGTTCATACCTCTTGATGGGAGAATTATCGAAGTCTTTGGTGCATAAATAAGTCCTCTTCTTCTGCATATATTTGTGACCAATAAGGTAGTGATGCAAGAACTTGGTTATAAACTAGCTACAAGGTTATTTTTATCACTAGAGAAGGAAAAGAAATTAGCATGGTTGATATTCCCACTATGCATAGAATCATACAACTTAAATAACTTGAAGGAGGAGGAAGAAGAAACAAAAGAACTAGAGAGACTTAAGTTCGATGAAATGGATATCATCAATATGATCCTAGGGGAATAACTACTCAACATTTTGAAAAAACAAGGTATAGTTGGATGTATGCCTTAGTTTCTTAGTAAGAGTAAGAGAAGGTCAAGAAATTTTATAATGCCACTAGAGCAATTCAATCAGGAAAATAAGAAATCCCATCCAAGGTAACAATTGTCCTAGATGATAAATCAGGAGGAGATGGATATTCAAGAAAATATTGAATTGAAAATAAAGAAAGAGAAAATAGCCCCTAGAGAAAGAAATAATAATCTCAAATTCGAAAGAGATGCTAAAAATGTGGTTGAATAAGAGAAGAAGAAGAAAGAGCAAGAAGAGGCACAAAAGAGACAAGAGGAAGAAGAATCAAGATAGAGAGAAGTGCAAAAAAAACAATAACAAGAGGTAATAAAAAAGAGGAAAGAAGCACTAAGAAAGAATAAATAAGAGGAAGCTTTAAATAAATAGCAAGAAGATGAAGAGAAAAAAAGGAAATAACTTGAAGAGGAGGAGAGAAAGAGAAAATAGGAGGAAGAGATGGAAAATATATTAGAAGAAGAGTTAATTTCCAAAGAGTTGGCCAAAAATAAAGCAGAGGAGATAAGATCAAATAATCTAGAAGTCGAATCTATAGTAGCCACCCTAAACATCTAGCCACCAACTCCTCTCATAGGAGGACATCTACCACTCAGTGAGATGGGAATCATGACATCAAGAGAAGAAAGGATTTTGGACATCTCCAATTTCACTTTCAATCAACTAAAGCATAAGATCACTCAAGGGAGGAGGAAATACTTTCCTAATGATCCAGATTGTCCCATAAACATCAATATATAAAGGGACATCATTGAAAACAAAAGAACCAATCCAAAATCAATAGCTTTAGCAAGTATGGGCTTCACAACAACTACAAAGAAGAATGTTGATTATCTCACTTTCAAAATCGAAAGGTTGAATAAATTACTGGTCAGTGCACAATAACAACATGAAATCATTATTGAAAACCAAAGTGTGTATTACACATATTCCAATAGAGAAGGTATACAATATGCAATCCTTCAAAAATTAAAGGAATTGTAGGAAGCGATGAAGTAGGTGTATGAAGAAATGATAATATTGCATAATTTAATAGCACCTTTGTTTTAGATACAAAAGGAGTTGCAAGAAAGGGTGAGCATATTGAGATTTGCTCACATGGATATATATTTCATACAATAATGTGGCACTAAATACTCCAATGCACCAAAATAATTTCCTAAGAAGGGCATGGTATAAGTTGAGCTAGACAAAGTGGAAATGAAAATGCTTGTGAAATCCCACAAACAACTACGTAGTAGCATAAATATACTATATCATCCTATCTGAATTTTCATACTTGAGGAGAGTCCCTAGTCTGAGTACATAACATACCTTCCATTTGTGTAGCTAGAGAAATGAAGCCAAGAGAAGAAATAAATTGGGAATTGCGAGAAGCATTGGATGTCATAAAGTGTTCTACTATACAAGAAGAATTAGGGAGCCATTCTTCAATATGTTGTAGACCCAATCAAAATGCATACCAAACTGATAATTCCTTGGAACAAGTTACAACTAGTTTCAAAGACAGTATTGCTCGATGCTTTAGAGAGCAGAATAAGCTATGAAATAAATATGGCACATATGGTGAAGGACATAGCAGATGATTATAAGGCATGGTATGAATATGTCACTAAAGAGCTCCATATTGGAGTGCTAGAGCAACTCCTTACAAAAATTTTCACATGAATTTTTTTCTTTTTTCATAATTTTGTAAATGATAAATTTTGTAATTAGAAAGTGAAAATACATGTAGAATTCAAAAGATCACAAGGAAGTTGAAAAGTTATGAGGGAAGTTGAAAAGTCATAAGAGAGGTTAAAGGTCACCTCATTTCTTATAAGTAGACCTTCATGGATAAAGCAAAGTGGACTTTTAGCTTTGGTTTCTTCTTGTAAGAATATTGTAGAGATATTATTATTCTTTTGAGAATCAAGTAGTAGCATTAATATTCCACTATTGGATTGAGTGAGTGCTTCTTATGATTGTGTATTTTAATACTTCTACTTAATCCTCATAAGCTCTTTGAGCCAGACAACTATTTCACACATATATCATAAGGCATTGTAAGAATCTTATTGCAGTGGTTAATAGTATATATTTACATTTATATGTGTTGAATAAAACAAAATACTTTTTTTATATATCTAACACAAATCTTATTTGGAATTGTATGCCTCCATGCTTTAATGATCGTTGTCGATGTAAACTATTTTCCAATAAATTAATGATTATTTTCTTTACATGATATTTATTTAAAGTAATGTTATCACTGTTCTAGTGAAGTTTCATGCTATTCAATTTACTCGTAGTAGTTTTGTATGCATATTATCTATAAGTAGTTCACAAGGATATTGTTGCTTGTATTTATCAAAAGTTATATTGGTTTTCTCACATATTGTTGTTTTGTGCCAAATTATATCATAAGTTAAACGAGATTGAAATTGGGCCAATATATTGGATGGGACTCCTATTTCAAATGGTGTAGGGTCTAGTTGGAACTTCATACTTTGGAGATCCCATATCATTGGTGGAAATTCTAGGCCTATATACATATTTTGGCACTAGGAGGGACATGCTTGTATGTCAATTCGATTCTAACACACTTTTCCTAAGTCATCCCAACAAGGCAATAATTTTCCAAGTTCACCTTATTCAAATCCCCATAATATTGAGAAGAAAAATCCTCACAATCCTGAGTCTCCTATGATAAAATAAGGTCTTTATTCCCTCTCACCCAAGAATTCACGAGAAAACTTGGAATACTCTCAGTTACATCAAACCTCCCTCATACATGTTCAACCAAAGAACATACAACTCATGGTGGTGTATTATTCACTATAATGAAATATTTGGTAAATGCCTCCTTGGATGATTTAGTAGATTTGGTTGAGAGGAATTCAAACCAAGACAACAAAGTACCACCCAATTTTGAAAAATTGGAGGAAAACGGCCAAAACATTTAGATGCAAGAGATCGAAGAATATAACGATAATGATACTTCATATTTTGACAATGACTAGGAGAGTAAAATATGACTTATGATCAATAGTTGGACTAGATGGCCCACGTGCCAGTAAATATTTTGGGCATTCTACATGATATGAAAATGGAAAATGATCGTCCTCTAACACTTTGCAAGTCTGCTAATCTTGTGTTTTTAAATTTAAAATTAGTTTTCAACCTCTTCAAAGATGTCTGGTTAAGTTTTCAAATGAAATTAAAAGTGATCAAATTCATATGAAACTCAATATGAAAAACATGTAGAGAAGAAACATGTAAGTGATAACGAAGTTCACCCCTCTTATGATACGTCTTTGGGCCCTACTCCATGGATAATTTAATAATCTCAGTATCAAAAGAATACAATACACATCCTTGAATCTAGAGTGGCATTATTTCTCCTATAAAGAAATGTTCTCCTATAAATAACTCTCACTCAAAAATATGACTCCCTACAATAAGTGAAGATGGTGTCAAAGAAAAGGACTCTCTCACAGTAGGTCCTTGTACTCAAGATGATATAAAAAAAAGCATAATAATACAACTACTTCACAATGAAGTGTTGAAAACATCATTTCCCATAAGCACACTAACAAAATACTGAAAATAACTGCTATATTGAAGTAACAATTATTGTAGGTACATCTGGAAAGTTTCAAAACCCCTAGCTATACTCTTCCCATGCTCATCAAGGTCTTTATACGAAATCAAAAGAATCTCTTTCTACAACACTAAAGGACTTGTCTCTGCAAAAAGTCTAATATAAAGTGCTCAATTCACAAACATAATTCTTGCATTGAGTTTATAACACCCAAAAACCCTTGTGTAGGCTCTTCGCCACCTCAAAAACTCTAAGAAACGACCAAGTTAGGCCTCCTCGAAGTTTTCTCTATCAATTGTCCTACAAAATGGAAAAATTGGCTAATTTAGAAATGAATTTCTCCCTTTGGCAGACCACCAAGAAAAATTTTCGGTTGGGACCGAAGTTGATTCTACCGCAAATGGTGCCATTTGTCGCCTCCTTCTGCACCAATATGGCCTTAGCACCAAAATTTTAGCCCCTAAAGGTAGTTATATGGGCACATATGGCCAAGGGTTGGGATAACTACCCACCCCCATCGTAAGCCCTCTGCTCCGCTGGCGAGAGTCACATGGTCATTAATATGGCTAGGTTGGCTAAGCCCTCTGCTCCACTGGTTAGGGTCATGTGGTCATTAATATAGTCGGGGGACGGGCTAACCACCCACCCTCACCAACTTAGATCTTTCCATGGTCTTATTTGCTACCGAAAGGCCTGGGGGTTGGGGCTTATCTGTTCTCCCCATTAGTTGTAGCTTTGTGTCAGGTATATGGATGATGCATGGGACCAAGGACCTAGTGTGTTAGAAAATCATAAAGGAACAAATATTTTCTTATTCTTGATAATTACTTGTGATGTTTCTTTTTATTATGATTATTTATATCTAATTTCTTTTAGTTCATCAAACAATTACTAAAGAAAAAACACATAAAATAATAGACACCAAATGTAGGCACTATGTCAGGGAAAACCCCCCCTCGAGGGGAAAACACAGTCAAGATAATTATTCCTTTCAATATTATTCTTTGAGACTTTTCACCCTACACATATACCAGACCTTCCGTCCACACCAAATCAACCTCCCAGATCTTTGATTGCTTTCCAACAACTTCGACTAGGAATCAACTTCTAGTAGCAGATAGCTTCCAATAGTGGCAAAACTTGGAAGACTTTGATATCCCAATCTAGGGCATGAAAAAAAGAGAGATAGATACCAACATTTCATTTTTATTCTTCTCCTTAGACTTCCCCAAACTCTAACTTCTTTCATCTTATGGGCAACAGACTTCGAGCTTTTCCCAACTACAAGAGATATTGAACTTGTCGTGAGAGAGTGTGCTCAAAATGAGTTCAATTTCATTCCTTTTATAGGCTCCAAGTGAGGTCTAATAGGTGTCTCTTAGGCTAACATGATCCCGTTTAGGCTAACTTGGTGTGGAGGTTACATAATTCATATTTGACTCAATATTAAACCTTTTTACATGATCCATTAAAAGCCCAATAAAGGTCTCTTTAAATGTATAATGACTCTATTAACTCTGAATAAATCCTAGAAGTCCTCAATGGGGACTTTGACCTAAAACATGGTGACCCAAGAATGAAACCCATGCTTTAATAAGTCATAATAATAATAATAATACTAATTTTTTTCTTTATTATTTTGACAAGCACATTACAAGATGACTCAAATATATTAGATGAAGACTGAACCTAGTTACATTTTCCAACACTCCCTCTTAACTATTGGGGTATTCATCATATAAAAATACAATGCAAGATCTCACACTATATGAACAATGAAGAACTTTAGGCACCACAATGCCATGGACTAGATTCCTGACCAGGGAAATCTATCCATTGGTCTCTTAATAATTTAGGCACCGTAATGCCACAGACTAGATTCCTGACCAAGGAAATATATCCATGAGGGCCTAAGATGTACTCAAACTTTCATCCCATTTAGGTACCATCAAGCATACTTTCTAAACATCAACCCAAGGATCCATGTGTATATCTAAAATCAGATCTCTTTAATCAACACAACCTTTCCAACTTCAGGACCTAGACATCAACAAAAAGTGGCAGCCAGATGTCCTCCCAGGAAATTCTTCACTCACAAATCCTCAACAATCCTTTATCTAGCATATCCTGTATGACCAATCTCTCCCATTCAAACTGATTGGTAACCATCATGCTATCAAATCCTTTGATATATTTACCTTTACAAACATAACCCAAATCAA
This sequence comes from Pinus albicaulis, assembly GCA_034641835.2. Taxonomy (NCBI): domain Eukaryota; kingdom Viridiplantae; phylum Streptophyta; class Pinopsida; order Pinales; family Pinaceae; genus Pinus; species Pinus albicaulis. The sequence goes on from CM076571.1 coordinate 521,949,633, forward strand.
TAATATTATTTCACATGTACATAATCGAATACAAACCTTAAGGATGTTTCAGACAACTTGATGTTGCTTCTCAAATTTTTAGAGTGGGACTATCAATTGAATCTTTGACACATGATTCCTTTCATCATTCTCTTTATTTTTTATACTTCTTATGCAACAACATATCCTCTGAAATTCATTCTTCAATCAAAACCAAGCTATGCCCTCCCTCTTAATCAGGGAGCATATTTATCTAGAATCCCTCTTATTCTTAGGGATATCTCTTTTATTCAGTCTTCATTAGGGATATCATATCCTTCTTTTCATCATCGAAGAATATTTCATGGATTCCAACCATTTCATCAAAGTTATCATCCTCATCATGCTTATTACATCAACAAGCATCTTCACCATATTAAATATTGTGTACATGCAACACTTAGGTAGCAAGTACAACCAACTATATCGAAGCATGAAGTTATCCATATTAGAACCACGGAAGAATTTCAACTTTATACATATCATATATCCAAACTTAATTACAAAAAAGAGACATGTATTCTTCATCATTTTTATAGGGACTATGTCAAAAACCCTAGACTACATCATAACAACTTTCATTCTATCTAGGGCTTCAATGTTTCTTTAAAAGGTGTAACACACCCTATTACAACATATATAAAACCATATAAACAATTTTAATATAGATCTACAATATATATAACTACTTTCAGAATTCATATGTTAGACTTTCCACTATAGATTTACACAAATATTGTATTTCATACAAGAGAATCAATCAAAGTCAATCACAACTTAGTCATTACTATGAGCATATTCCACTAGAGTTAGTTGCAAACCCTATATTTTCAATCAACCATCAAATCCAACCAAAACTCAAATTTCAAAAATCTTACACAAATCTCAAATCATCACATTATCATACATGAGACTTCTACTAAGGTTCAACTTCAAAACCATAGAACATCATTCTAACAACCTCAAAAATCATTATATAAGTAGATCTCAGATTTTTATATCACACATACTAGAAAATTTGACTGCTACTAGGGTTTAGCTACAAAACAATAGATTTCCAAATATCAACATCATAGAATCTCAGACAAGGATTTATATTAAATACTAAGACTTATGACCATCAATAACTAGGTCAACACATGCATCTAGGAATTCATTATCATGCAAAGGCATATCATATGTCCGACAACACTAATACATTATACATACACAAACCTCGACCAAGCTACGATTTCAACCAAAAAGGACATATCTTCACATACCAAGAGATTCATCATCAAGCAAAGGTATTTCATATATGTTGAACACTTAATCCTCTATGGGTAGGTGTGGAAGGCGAAGAGTCACAAAGGAGTCCAAGTGACCTTGGAAGATGAATCCAAGAGTCACACCATTGTATTATAAATGTACATCTATGGTGAATAATATGTGTATCTCATGCTTATCTTTCTATGTGTATGTTTATTCTTCTCATACACCATGTGTGTGTTTAACATGGTATCAAAGCTGAAACATTCATAACCAGCTCAATCTTGAGTGAGCCATTTGTTTTTGTGGCCTGTGTAAACCTGCAAAAATCCTGCGCATTTTTTCATAATTCATAAATCATTTTCGCAGCATTCAGAATTTTTTTGCAGCATTCAGAAATCATAGAAATCATTTTTGAAGCATTAAAAAATTATTCTGTTGGGTTCATTATTTTGCTATGTTCAGAAATTATTTTTGCAAAAAGCAGCATTGTGTACTGCAATATCCTTGAATTTGAAAGTCTGTGCATTTTAAAGTTTTCAGATCTACAATCAAAGCCATAATATCTAGTGTTGTGTTGAACTGCTGTGTCTCTGAATCTTGGAAAGGGTTGAATTGGTGCATCTGCTTGGAGCTGTTGCGTTAAATGATGTGATTACAGTTAAAATTATTTGGCATTTGGTGTGTTTTTAAAATTTACTATAATTTTTTTCCCTCACCACAACACTACCCACTCCCAACAGCTCATGTTATCCCTCAGCCCTCACTTCCCTCGGCTACCCACCTCACTCCCCCTCGCTATCCCTTGGCCCTCCCCCCTCCCCCTTACGGGCCTCCTTCCCCACCCGCACTCACTTCTTCGGGCTTCCTCACAGCACACTCGTTATCAACACCCTTTCTCTGCTGACCTAGCACTCACCCCTCATCCTACCTTGCCTCTCCGTCCCCTCACCCCTCGCATGCACAATGACCCCTCGGCTCACAACCCTTCCTACCCGCGGCCTCACCACTCTCCCCCTCACCCCCTTACCTGCACTCGCCCTCATCCCTCACCCCTCACTCCGCTCATTCCTTCTCCCTCCCCTCTTGCTCTTACTCCCCAACCCACCCCCTCATGCTCATCCCCAAATGCTCACCTCTCACGCTCCCCAACCCCCTTCTCCGCCTCTCGGCTCTCCCCACAGACCCAACACCCCTTCATGGTCCTAGCCCCCTCATCTCCCCAACTCACCCCTCACCCATCACATGATCCCTCGGCCTCCCTCACCTGCACTCCCTACTCAACGCTCAGCCTCCCTCCCATCCCTTCCCCTCCCACATAGATTCTCTGTGTTTTTATTATTTTTGGCTTCTTATTTTTAATTTTTTTTTACAGTTTGGCCTTCCCCAGATTTCACCTCTCCCAGTAGTCGCCTCCCCCAGTAATCACCTACCCCAAATTTCACCTCCCCTAGTAAACACCTCCCCCAGATTTCACCTCCCCCAGTAAACACCTCCCCAAGATAATACCTCTCTTTTTCCCCCAAAAAAATTTTTCCTTAGAAAAAAAAAAAAATATAAGAAGAAGAGAGAAGGGAGATGCTATATGAGTAAATGGATATATGGATTTTATATATAGTAAAAAGTGAAGTTTTTGTTGTATGTTTCTCTATTATAAAAACGTGACCAATATTTGTGGCATGTATAGAAGGGTGACTCTTTGAAGATATTAAAAGTGTGAAGGCAAATGTTGAAAATTGGTCATCATTTTCAAAATAGCAATGGCATCATAAATTCACTCATAGTTTTTCCTTAGTATTTATTGTGAGGTAATATTTCAAGCTCAAGACCATCTGCTCATTGATAGTGAAGCATCCAAGCTTTTGAATATCTTTTTGTTGAATTAGATTTGTTGGTGTAAAACAATTCTTTGAAGAAGGGAGAAATCATTTGCCTTAAAGGGTTATTGCAAAGTGGTTTTTGCTGCACATTTACAAAATATTTGTAGTGACATTGCATTGCTTCTTAATTCATAGTTGTAGTCAGTGTTTGAAGTATAACTTTGAGTTGTTGAGAAATTGTTGAATACTTCTATGATGTGAGTCATTTTTGCTTGCCGGTTAGACGGCCAAGTCTATACCTTGAGGTCCTCCATAATTTGAGTAGAAGAGTTTGTTATTTGGGAATTCCATAATTGGAAGTTCAAAAAAAAAAGGGGGGGTCTTTGAAGTCATTTGTATTTTCTAAAGTAAGTTGAATCACATTGTAAACAGGTGCATTATCGGTTGAAGCCGACACCCTTTATTTCTTGAGCCTGAGTTGTTGAGAAAATGGCTAAAATCAATGATGCATTAGAGTTGTTGCATAACCTCATTCATTCCATTGTTCATGATATGGTAAAAATGAGCAAGAACACTCTTTTTAATATTCAAACTTGCTTGCTAGATGCACAAGACAAGATTGAGTTTTTGCAGTTGGAGTCTCAGCTTCGGCAAGATGAACTTCAACAAAAGAGTCATCATTCTGAACCTGTTTCTGTTCAGTAAATTGAAAAGGACTCTCATCAACAACAAGAATATAAATTTGCAGTCGATTCACATTCAGTTCCTTGTACAAGAGAAGATTTACATGCAGATGCAACAGCTCAGTCTGCACTTCCCAAGCCCATCATCAAACCTTAGGAAGAGCTTGTCCACAACAAGCAAAAAACTGGTTTGGATATGACAAGGAGTTGTCCTTTCATATTCCAGACTACTCCAAGCCCATCAAATTTCAGAGTGCTGAATTTCTTTATGACAGTTCACTTGTAGTTGTTCCAGATCCTGCTCCTCTTCCACAACAACAACAACAAATTGTAAAATGCCAACACTGTGATCACGTTAGCCATATGAAATATCACTATTTTTATCTTCATCCATGCAAGCACTGTGGTCGGCACACCCATTATTCACACAGATGCTTTAGAAACAAGCCTCCTACAAGAACAAATATTCATCTTGGATGGATCACTTCTTGGAAATGGGCATCAATAGCCAAGAATATTTTTAGGTCGCATGTTAGAACTTGTTCTCGAATATTGAACAATCTTGCAGTTGAGTTTTCACCATCATCCCACCTTGTACCTAACAGGGGGGAAAATGGTGGTCATCTACAAGCTTTGATGCCAGATCAAGCGAGCCTGAGCCACAATCTCTCATTCCATATTCAGAGTTGTAGCCAGAGACACAACAGTTCAAGAAATCCTGAGCCACAATTCGTCATTCCAGATTCAGAATTGTAGCCAGAGACACAACAGTTCAAGCGAGGCTGAGCCACAACCTGTCATTCCAGATTCAGAGTTGTAGCCAGAGACACAGATGCCCATGAGCATGCCTTTGATTTATGGACAACCTTAAACCATCCATGTGAGGTTGATATTCTTCTTCTTTCAGAACACTTCCGCCAGTAGAAGACTTCAGCTTCTTGCCAGCTTTGGAAGAGTTCCAGGAATTGCATCAAGCATTCTAGTTTTGGTGGTCATCCTTAAACCATCACAGGTTGTAGATATCCCTTCTTCTAGGTTGAAGGTCTCCCTCTTCAAATATGAGGGAAACTTCCTCTAGCAGGAGCCCTTAGCTTCTTGCCAGTTTTGGAAGAGTTTTGAGAACTGCAATAAGCATTGCGTTGCAGTATTGGTGGTCATCCTTAAACCACCTATTTATGCCAACATTACAGAGAGCTGATTCAGCCTAAGTGCTGCCATGCATACTTTGTAGATTTGTATTACAACTCTCTTCTTGGACTCACACATACCCCTTCGGATTAAAGGGGGGAATGTTGAACACCTAATCCTCTATGGGTAGGTGTGGAAGGCGAAGAGTCACAAAGGAGTCCAAGCGACCTTGGAAGATGAATCCAAGAGTTAAACCATTGTATTATAAATGTACATCTATGGTGAATAATATGTGTATCTCATGCTTATATTTCTATGTGTGTGTTTATTCTTCTCATACACCATGTGTGTGTTTAACAATATCATAGTCAAACCTAACTTCACATCATATCAATAACATATATGATTAGACTAGGGTTTGATATGACATACAAAGGAACAAAATTCTAAGAAATTATAAGGGTCTTGCTTACAAATTCCACCAAACCATAATGAGTTAGAGTTTCAATATAGGAACATAGAAAACCCCTGATTTCCAACATTTCAAAGGTTCAATATTTAAGACCTTATCATTCAACCCTAACAAGTTTGGATTTTCCTGATCATACCAAAATCCTAAACATGAAAATATCAATAAAAATTAAAATATAATTTCACAATATCCCTAATAATTTTAGGGTTTCATACATTTACATTATCATACCCTTCGGTTACGGTTTTTCAGAATCTGTCTAGGGTTCTACAAAATCAATTAAGAATATAAGTGGGGTGGGTATATTTATCAAGTGATGGATCACCCAAAATAAGAATCGTTGTGATTCACTATAGTTGGAAAAAACAATGTTAGTAATAGATTTTCAAATGAGCATTTATCATAAATAAGTAATTTTTTTAAAGCATACCTTTGTTTCTTAACAAACCTTGTCTTGAGAGGCCCTCCTTGATACTCCTTGAGAATATAGAAGATGTTTTCCTAATCAAGAGAATAGAGGGAGAAAGGTGATTGGTATTAATATAATCAAAACTTGAATAAGTACATGAAACCAAAAATTGAAAAGAAATGAGATACATATCTTTGGGAGTCGTTGAGGGCTCCCTCCAAAACTTGAGGGGTACCTATAAACTTATAAAAACAATAAAATGTTTTTTCCAAAAATATTTTAGAAACCTATAAATTCTAAAACATCAAAAATATTAAATAATATATCTAAGGCTACAAACAAAGGACTTATTAGTGTAAGTCCCTAATGTGAGATTCTTTGGGCTTGACTTTCTTTGAGTCTCCTTCTTCAAAAATGTTGGCTTGATCTCTTTCTCTCTTCTTATTTCTAGGATTGTCAGGAGATTCACTGCTATAATGACCCTTATTATGCCATTGATAAAATTCTACCTTAGACATGTCAAATTTATTCCATGGTACTTTTGATTTCTTTCCTTTATGTTGAGAAATGTAGGCATTTTATACTCCTTTAGAATTGGCAGCTAATGAGATCCTTAATTCTTCTTAACTACTGGCAGTCCATAATTCTTCAAAGGTGGGAGCTTCCTTCCAACTATTAAGTCCTGCAACAAATGCACCCCAAGTAGTGGAAATCCTAATAGTGAAGTGATCACGAGTTCTTTATATGGAACAATTTAATCAATGGCTAAATTTCATCCCTGGTTCTTGCTATATTCACAAAGGAGGCCAATGTGTCTTCTTTAGCCATATTTGTAATCCTTAGCTCATTTTTCAAAGTATCTACTTGACCAATGTTATTAATAGTGAATAAATTTGACAAGGCTTCATACATTTCCTGAGTATGGTCAATGTTGGCTATGAATGGGACAAGGTTTTCCTTTATTCCTTCTACCATTAGAGTCATGGCCACTAATTCTAGTTCCCTATATTTCACTTTTTCACCATTACTGGAATCCTTTGTAGGCTTCTTTACTTTTCCTTTGACCAAATCTACTACCTTATTCTTTTCAAGGATAAGGTAAATTCTCTTCTTCCAAGTCCTGTAGTTTGAGGATCCTTCAATTTTATTTTCTCCCTTGATTGTGTTAGAGATATTCCTAGAGTATAGTAGATTCCTTCCCTGAGATGATACATTGAATGATTCCTTGATCAAGTGATGAAGACTGCTTTTTTCTTCCTTCACCAAATATTTGATACCATGTTATAAAATCATAAAGGTAGAAATATTTTCTTATTCTTAATAATTTCTTGTGATGTTTCTTGTTATTACGATTCTTTATATCTTCTTTATTTTATTTCATCAAGAAATTACCAAAGCAGCAAAACATAAAATAATAGACACCAGATGTAGTCACTATGTCAGGGAAAAACTACCCTCGAGGGGAAAACACAGTCAAGATAATTATTCCTTTCAATGGTATTATTTGTGACTCTTCACCCTATACATATACAAGACCTTCCCTCCACACCAAGTCAGCCTCCCAGATCTGCGACCCCTTTCCAGCAACTTCGACTAGGAAGAAAATTCCAGCAGCAGATGGCTTTCGGAAGTAGAAAAACTTGGAAGTTTTCGATCTCCCAATCTAGCACATGAAACAAAGAGATAGAGAGAGGCACAAAAAATTCGTTTTTATTCTTCTCATTAGACTTCCCAAAACTCACAGTTTTTCTGGCTTCCTGAAAACAAACTTTGAACTTTTCCTTGCTACAAAAGATATCAAACTTGTTGTGAGAGAGTGTGCTCCAAATTCATTTGATTTCCTTCCTTTTATAGGCTCCTGGTGAGGTCGAATAGGTGTCTCTTAGGCCGACATGATCCCCTTTAGGCTGACTTGGTGTGGAAGTTACATAATTCATATTTGAATAAATATTAAACCTTTTTACATGATCCAAAAGCCCAAGAAGGGTCTCTTTAAATGTAAAGTGACTCTATTAAATCAAAATAAATCCTATAATTCCTCAAAGGGGACTTTGACCTAAAACATGGTGACCCAAGCATGAAACCAATGCTTTAATAAGTCACAATAATAACAATTATTATTTTCTTTTTTCTTTTGAAAAGTACATTACAAGATGACTCAAATATATTAGATGAAGACATAATCTAGTTACATTTTCCAACATGGGGCCTAGTGCCTGCCCCGTCTGTTGTCACCTTTTCCATGGGTTCGATGGTATTATATGACCTAGGGCTGGGGAAAACCGCCCAACCCCTCACCCCAATTCGTCGACAACATAAAATCAAATATAATCGAAGAAGGATATATGTTAAGAACTAATGGAATGATGCAACGATAGAGTGATGTACTACTATGCGTGAGGTCCAGGGGTCGAACCCCACCGACGTTGATGGGTCAGCCTATAATTTTTTTTCCAATGACTAAGGGCCACATGGCGCCCTCTCATTGGGCCACTTCAACAATTGACCAAAAATGAACATGTGACACCTTAACCTGTATGACACTTCCACATGTCAAGCCCAAATTTGTCATATTATCCATCATACATCCCAATCAACATGCTGACATCAACTGTACGAGATTCCCAGTCAGCAACCCAGTTAAAACTAGAAGTTAATGTTTTAGTTGTTGAAATTCAACAAGAAAATGCAACACACACACTAGTGTGGGATCGTGGGATCATTAATCCAAGTGATACATTACTGTGAAAGCCAATTTAATTAATTAATTGGTGCAGTGTCTAGTTTAATTTTCCCTTAATTAAATTGGACAATAAAATGTAATCTTATCTCATAATCACTTGTAATAGTTAAATGAGTGTGATAAATTCAGTGAGCTCATGAATTTCGATTTGAGGGTGGTTGTTGATGCATGCAAAGCGATTCTATTAGTTATGGAATTCGAGTTGCAGTTAGTGCATTATTTTAATGCATGAGAAATCAATTAACTCAATCTAGGTGAGTTAAAGTCAGTTGAACTACTTGTAATTGTTATTGCACTAGTGAGAGATCAAGTGAATTAAATCATATTTAATTCACAATCAGTGATCTTTCATGCAATTGATGATTTAATATTAATAGTTGCATTCATGTTAGTTCCAGTGAAGACTCAGTTGAGACAAAGGTTAAATGGACGTTAACTATCAGTTGTATCATTAGTTGGTTGCCCACATGCAGCCAGACATACATTGGATTGCCCATAATTCTTGCAAAGTTTTGGAAGACAAAAATTCCTAAAGAATAGGAGATTGGGCCATCTACACCATGAAGCCTTGAAGTTCATGCAGCATATTTATAAGGTTCTTCCCAAGGATGCTCTTGTGCAGTTAGACACATGCAAGGGATGTACTATGGGGAAGTATCCAAAAGTCACTTTTCACAAGAAGGAGAACTGAGCTTCGGAAATCCTTGAGAGAGTTCACTCAAACATGTGTGGAACATTCTCTACTACTTCGACAACAAAGCACAAGTACTATGTGATCTTTGTTGATAATTTTTCTAGAAAGTGTTGGATCTAGTTCATGTAGAAGAAATATCATACATTCTCAAAATTTCTTGAGTTAAAGGAAATGGTGGAGAAGGATACGGGAAGCATGTGAAGGCTCTTAGGAGTGACAATGGTGGTGAGTAAATCTCTAATTAATTCAAGAAATTCTGCAACAAAGAAGGAATTCAGAGAGAGTTGATTACACCTCATAACCCACAACAGAATGGGGTCGCAGAAAGAAAGAACAAAACAATTGTGGGTGCATCACGAGTGATGTAGCATGATCATGGCCTACTATTGCATCTATGGGAGGAGGCATGCAACACATCAGCTTTTGTGAAAAACCGTAGTCGTCATTAAATAATTGGCATGAGTACACAGGAGGAGGATTTTTCTAGTAAGAAACCTGATGTTTCACATTTTAAAATTTTTGGCTCATATGTATATGTGCATGTGACCAAAGATTTAAATTTTTTGGCTCATCTGTATATGTGCATGTGACCAAAGACTCGAGGAAGAATCTCAAACCAACAACTGAGATTGGGATTTTTGTGGGGTACACTGATACTCCCCACAACTATCAGGTGTATTTTCCAAACAACAGGATGACTGTTGTGAGACGGGATATAAAATTTGGTGAGGAGAAAGCCACACGATTGTCCCTTGAGAGGGAGTTGGATTTGCATGCAGATGAGGAACTCTTGGTTTCAAAGAATGAACCTTAACATGTGGAGCAGCCACAAGATGAGGATGATGGAGTGGCAGAAAACACTTATGCAGATCCATCCACCAGAAATGGTAGAAGGTGCACCAAAAAAACTGATAGATTGAGACTTGATGTGGTAGAGCATGTAGGAGAACCTACTTCACTACGCAGACAGAGATAGTATCCAGACAAGTTTACTCGATGAATGGCTCTTATGAGAAAGTGTATTGTGACAAAACAATCCTCCTTTGAGGAAGCAGTGTAAAAACCAACTTGGGTTGACGCTATGGTTGAGGATTATGACTCCATCGTCAGGAACAGTGCTTGGGAAGTTGTCCCAAGACTGGTCAGAAAATTAGTGGTTGGATATAAATGGATCTATAAGGTGAAGTAGGCTACGGATGGGAGTGTAGAGAAGAACAAGGCTAGATTTGTAACCCGGGGATTCTCATAGATTGAGGGGACTGACTATGAGGAGAATTTTTCACCTATTGCGAGGTACTCATTTATTAGACCTATCCTTGCACTCTTTGCGTAGTTGGGGTGGTAGATACATTAGATGGATGCGAAGACTGCATTTCTCAATGGAGTTATTGAGGAAGAAGTGTACATAGAGCAACCAAAATGTTTTGAGATCTTTGACAGTGAGTCGCATGTGTGCTGACTCAAGAGAGCACTGTATGGGTTGAAGCAAGCACCTTGTGCTTGGTACACTCAGATTGAAATCTATTTCACTGAGTCGGGCTTCACCAAAAGTGAAGCAGATGTGAACCTATACCAGATTGTGGCTGAAGGTAAGCTCTTGATTATCATACTTTATGTTGATGATCTAATTTTGACAGGTGATGAGCAGCTGATGCATTCTTGCAAGGAGGATCTTGCAAGAGAGTTCGAAATGAAGGACATGGGACTCCTTCACTATTTCCTTGGTTTGGAATTATGGCAGCGGGATGGTGAGCTATTTTTTCTCAAGGTAAGAGATTCTGGGTAAGTTTCACATGGAGAGATGTAAACCTATGGAGACTCCTCTTCCAAGAAATTGGAGGAAAGAGGATTCTACTTCAGGAGAAGTAGTGGATGCTATTGTATACAAGCAACTATTGGGTTCACTGATGTACTTGGTGAACACTAGACCAGACATTTGCTATGCAGTTAACCAGCTGAGTCAAGCTATGGTTAAGCCAACCAAGCTCTTTTGGAAGGCAGGGAAGAATGTCTTGAGATATATCAGGGGCACTACAGAGTATGGATTATGGTACAGAAGGACAGAGGGAGTGAAGCTTCAAGGCTTCATGGATGCAGATTAGGCAGGAAGTCTATAAGACAAAAAGATCACATTAGGAGGGATCTTTAGCATAGGATTGACAGAAGTTTCTTGGTACATCAGAAAGAAATGATCTGTGGCACTTAATTCAGTTGAGGTAGAGTACATGGCAGCAACTCAGGCTACATGTGAGGCCATCTAGATGAGAAAGATCCTGGTTGGTTTGTTTGGTTCTTAGATGGATCTGACGGTGATACATTGTTATAACCAGAGTTTCATTAAACTCTCGGTTAATCTGGTATTCCATGATATTTACAAGAACATAGACATTCGGTATCACCATATAAGAGATTGTGTTCATAGGTGCATTATGTTACTTCAGTAAATTCCCACGAAGGATCAGGATGCAGATATTCTAACGAAGGCGCTCACTAGGAGAAAATTCGAATACCACAGAGGTAAGATTAGGGTGGAATATAATCTCTTTCTTATTGAGAGGGTGTGTTGAAATTCAACAAGAAAATGCAACACACACACTAGTGTGGGATTGTGGGATCATGGGTCCAAGTGATACATTAGTGTGAAAGCCAATTTAGTTAATTATTTGGTGCAATGTCTAATTTAATTTTCCCTTAATTAAATTGGACAATAAAATGCAATCTTATCTCATAATCACGTGTAATAGTTAAATGAGTGTGATAAACTCATTTAGGTCATGAATTTCGAGTTGAGGGTGGTTGATGAGGCATGCAGAGTGATTCTATTAGTTATGGAATTCAAGTTGCAGTTAGTGCATTAGTTTAATGCATGAGAAATCAGTTAACTCAATCTAGCTGAGTTAAAGTCGGTTGAACTAGTTGTAATTGTTGTTTCACTAGTGAGAGATCAAGTGAATTAAATCATATTTAATTCACAATCAATGATCTATCATGCAACTGATGATTTACTATTAGTAGTTGCATGCATGTCAGTTCTAGTGGAGACCCAGTTGAGATAAAGGTTAAAGAGATGTTAACTATCAGTTGTATCATTGGTTGGTTGCCCATATCAGCTAGACATACATTGGATTGGCCATGATGCTTGCACACTTTTGGAAGGAAAAAATTCCTAAAGAATAGGGATTGCATTCATTAGGAATTGCACAAGAAAGGCAGGCTTATTAGAGGCAGGAAATTGGCTAATTTTTGGTCGATTTTGTTTGGGTCAGTGTGAGACAGTTGTGAGAGTGCAAGTGACTCTTGTGAAAATAGTGCATTTTAATTGTTTCAATATTCTATGTCGAATATACAATAGAAGATAGAGGGGTTTTTAGCAGCAAGATTTCCATGGAAAAAATCTGTGTTATGGTTTGATTTTATTCTTTATTTACTTGTCATGATTGGTGATCATGTTTAATTTTCACAATTGATTTGTATAAGGATTCAATATCTATATTTAGTACATTTATTGAATGGATTGAATCTATTGATATACATATGTTTGTATAATTTCTACATTAGTTGTTGGGAAAAAAATCAAAACATCACAACTCTCTCATATGACATTGTTTTGAGGAAATTTAAGTGGTGTTGGAATCAGGATTATGAACACTACTAATTGGTGCTAGTTTCAGGCGATTCTAAGAACTTTTAATTTTGAGCAAATTTTTGATCTCTAGATCATACCTCTTCGTTAGGAACTTTTGTACCACCAAAAGTCTGTTTTTACTTATAAAGTAAGTGAGGATAAAAATCCTTCACTTTACCAATCTCAATCCATTTTTCTTGCTTGGATTGATGCCTTTGAGTCCCATTCGAAGGTACCCACATTGTCTCTACGTGAAGTCCTTATCCTCCTATCAAGAATCGTGACTTGCTGCAATTCCTCCAAATGTCCAGGAGGAAAATATTCAATGGATGGAATTTGAACATTCTCTTCATGACCATATTTCCTTGGTGGCTCATATGATCTTCACCTTGAAGTCTTTCCTTTCTGACATACAACCAAAGTTGACCTTCCACTTGGAAATCATGATAACCTCGATGCTTGTCATGCATTGCTTTGTACTTTTATTTTAATTTCTCAAGATGCACTTGTACTCTTTGATGCACATAACTATTTCCATATTCTACAAAATATTTACCAAAGATAAAATACAAAAATACTTTGGAAAATAACCCAAACAAGCTTCACATAGAAATACTTGTATAGTTGAGTTCTTGACACTATTTTAACATACTGGATGTAATGTATCTACTCATACCAACATTTAGGATGCTTACTACAATGTCCATGAAATAAATGCATTTTACAATATGTAATAAATTCAAGTCTTCAAATTCCATACAAATGGACTTATCAACAAGCCAAAGTAGCATAACAATGCCAAAGAAAACATTGTTGCATATAACTGATTTTATTCACAACATCACTTTTACAAAATACCCAACTATGGGGACATGCAACATGTGAAATACAAAATAAATTCAATGTTTAATTAGAAAAATAATCCAACCATTTCTTACCCAACTAGGCTAGAGAGTTTTCTTCCTGCATTTCAGTTTCTTCTGTAGTTGCTTCAGGAATGGTTATGGTGTGCCTCACAAATTCTTCTGCCTTCCCTTTCTCAGGTGATTTCATGACATGTTTTTCCTTCGAATGAATATGTGGATGAAACTTCCAAAATTTCTTGATCTAATGCCTACTTATGTTGCAATGAGTAAAAAAAATTGTGATCATTTCTTGGCAAATTTGTCTTTAAACTTGGATGAGAATTTTCCTTCTTGGTCTCACTTCTAGTCAACATATTGATTTTCATATCTAGTTCTTTCCTTTTTTGGAACTTGGCTACACAACAGTTAGATGCACGGAAAAAATTGCAAGGAAACACATTCCAAAACATTCTATTCAAATCATTATGTTGTTCATAGGCATATTGAAGCCTTAAAATAATAAGGTCATTTATACCTTTCATGATGGTCTGTTTGATTATGAGCCTAGTGAGGAGAACTTGAATGTCACAGATAACTTGACTTGGTTATTCTTTTGAAGCATTCACCTCTCTTTGGAGATGTTTCTCCATCAAAATCCTCATCATGACATGATTCTCCCTCATCTTGTAAGAGTTCTTTCTTCAAACATTTCACATTTGAATAATTCTTTGAATTTGCATCTTTGTAGCATTCTCCAACTTCTTTTTGAACATATTATAATCCTTCATGTCGAGGTTGTGCTCTCACCTCAATAGGATTAACAATTCCATGACTATGGATTCCAATATACTTACCATTGTACCCCATTTTGGTCAATAATTTCATAGCAATAACCTTGGTATGTTTCTCAAATGATGCAAAAGAAGCATTATCATTGTTAAGAGAATGAATTGAGCAAGAAGTATATTTGACCTCCTTTTCTACTTGAGACTCTTGGTCCTCTTCCTGAAGCTTGACCATCTTATCCTTCTCTTTTGTAAACGAATTGGTAGATGCAGACTCAGTAAAACCACTCTTGTGATTTAACGTATAAGTAGTGTTCTTCATTTGATAAAGGGTACACAAATCTATCATCCCATGACCAAAAACTTGTTGAGTCTTAGGGGAAGCTTCGATAGTTGAACATTCCCCAATTTTCTCTTCAATAACATTTTGCAACATCAGACATAACTTCTTCTTTTCATCCTTTGTTGCTTCAAGAAATCTCCTTGTAATATTCCTAAATTAGCCTACAACTAATGGGAATATTAAAATATTGTTTCGTCACTTAGAAAGGTGAATAAGTGGGTAGGAGACCCATAAAACTCTTTATTGTGAATAAAACCACTTCTCATGTGAAATTGGATCATATTTTCAGCCTAATAAAGCACCCTAAGGTGTGGGTAGGGGCTAAAATTTTTTGACTGGGTCAACCTTGACCAAATCTACAACATTGTCATGGAGGAGTGGCCATCAATGAGGCACAACAAAATTTTTAGATGGAGATGCCTTGTGTGAAAGGAGTGTTATCATTGGATGTGGTTTAGGGTTTGCAAGCTCTTGAATTATAAAAGGAAGAGGATGGAAGCATTAGAAGGTTGTTGATGTTTATCATATTTTCTAAATATATGGTTTGTTTAGACATATATCTTTCTCTAACTGTTTAGCTAAGATTGAATGTTGTTTAGCATTGGGTGTTCCTGGTCGGGAATCCCACCTCTTCCCATTGAGTAGCTCTTGGGAGAGTTTGTTTGAATTTTCCACTATTTAGCTTAGGGCCAATATTCTTCTTTCAACTACAGCACATATATTATTTAGGGTTTGGTTTTTTTGCAAGCTGCAACAAGTGGAGACTAGATCTTTCAGATCTAGATCATTTCAGTGCTCCTTTTTCAGTGGAGGAGGTTTCCACTTCATCGGGAGGAAAATATTGGAGTACTTGAGCATAATTTTCAGATATTGACATGATTTCAACCTCATTTTAATCCCTACAGTGCAATATAGATCCAGATCTGCGTTATTCTTGTAGGTGCAGTTGCGGGGTGGTTCAACACACCATTTGGAGAGTGATTTTCCTAGTGTTGGGGATCTACCCTTCACTTTGGAGATCTGTTGGAGGAGGCTATTCTATTTCCCATATCATTTCAACCCCACTTTCTAGATTTGAATATTTTAGTAGATCTGCAGTCTTAGATCTCAGATCTACATCTTATACTTGGTGTTTTACTGAAAACCCCAAGGGGGTTTGTTAGAGGAGGTTGTATAGTGCATGGATATAATATAGATCTAAATTTTTATGCACTTATTTGCTCTAGATATAATGTGTAATATATATTTGTTGCAGAGCCAATAAAATAGCATTGTAAGGCTTTTCCAGTCTTTATATTTGGTTGCAGCACCTAATTTTGAGGGATTTATTTCATTGGAGGCTTCATTTTCTTGTTATGAATCTTATGGGCCATATTTTACATACATTTTGTTGCTGTTATAACAAATGAAAGGTCTCCATATTGGTTTCTTGCTTTATAAAATATGATCTGCTTTATTTTTCTATCATTCTACATTGTATTTTTGCATTCCCCATTTGGGAATATTACAGTGGTATCAGAGCATCATCTTGGCACAACCTGTGCATGCTAAGAGTAGTATGTCATATGAATAAGGAAAGCCTCTCACTGATAGAGAGAGGAGATATAAAAAGAGAAGATGCAGAATATTTGATTATACTGATGAGCAAGAAGACAAGGGTAAAACCCCTTTATCTGGAGGAATGAAAGGGAAGGAGCTCTCAAGACTTCTTCTCCAAACTATGCATGATATTAGAAGAGAAATAAAGGGAATGAGGAGGGAATGACATGAATATCCCTCAACAATATTTTCACATGAAGAAAGCCCCAGTTCTTCATATTATGGGTGCGAGCATTCAGCCACACAATCATATATACAACATTATACTATGCCCAGATTTACTACAAGAGAGATGGAGGAAGAAGATGCACCAAAGGAGGAAACTTTGAGTGATTATCTTCAGGAATATGAATCTCAATCTTGGAGATTCAAGGAGCACTTGAAATTCCAAGAGTTTTTCCAACTCAAGGAGGAAAGAAGACCCAAAAAGCACAACAGAAGCGGGAGAGGTAGATTCTTCCTGCCAAAGTTTGATGGGTCCTCCACATGCAAAGCTAAGGATTGGATAGATCAGATAGACTCATATTTACATCTACATCAAGTTTCAGAAAAGGAAGCCCTTAGGATAGCAGCGCTGCATCTTGAAGGTAAAGCTTATGCTTGGTGGTTATTTGAATCCTTTTCATTAAGGAATGCAAATACATCTACTTATGCAAGGTTCACCAAGAAAATAGTGGAAAGGTTTGATGAAAAACATTATGAAACACCTTTGGTGAAGCTACAAAAACCAAAACAAACAAAACCTTTGCATGGGTTGGAAGGATCTATGAACCCAACTCCATTTCAGAAAACTATTGAGGGGGATGAAAAATTGTATGATACGTCCTTGCCAAGGGCAAAGTCCCCATTGCATGGAGAGCTTTCTTCTCAAAAGAAAGACATGGAGGTTCCTCCTTCCAAGGAAGATCGAGATCTAGGGTATCTCATTGTTGATGAAGTATTCTCAAATATTGATGAGGAGAAAGAGCGGGAAGGACTTAACAAAGCTGTCACTTCAGAAGAAGAACCATCACCACATGGGGATGGGCATGGAGCTATTGCTTCAAGAGGAGGAGCTTTTGTATCTTTGCACAAATTTCCCAAGGAGCATCATGTGACAATGGTGATGGGATGCAATTCCTTGATCAAAAGAGGAGAAGAAAAAGTGGGTCAGCATCAAAAGATGGGGAGCATGCACCCTTATCTATTTCAAGGGGTTTATATTCATAAGAAGGAGACTAACTTATGCAGTAAAGGGAAGGACAAATCAGTCCACTCATATATACAATATACTTCAGATTTTGATGTCGATTTGCATGGAGGCATTCCACCAGGGAGACCCCCTGATTGGAATATGAATAAAGTGTTCTCTCAACTTAGTGCAACAATGAAATATTTGGCTAAGGAAGGAGTCTTGGGATAAGCTAGCACAGTGCTGAGAACCATTGATGGGTTCCAAGGAGGGGTGAGCAATTTTCTGATATGGACATTGCTATCTCCCACTCAGCAGTTTGTGCTGAATAAGGAGGATTCAGAAATCTATGATGACATGAGCATGATTTCAAATGGCCACTCCATAGATTTGGAGCATCAAATGATACTCCTACACATAAGGAATATTTTTGAATATGACAAGAGGATATTAACACTCTTGCATGCATGGGCCAAACTATGGGAGTTTTGGAGGAAAGAGACCTTTCAAGAGGAGGTTGAATTCCATATACTTCAATATTGTCTTGAACAAGATCAACTGCAAGAGAGGCAACAAAGGTGGAATGTCATTACTCCAACATTTGACTTTGGAATTAAGCATGTCAAAGAGGATAACCATGATATGACAAGAGCTTCAATTCAAATTTCTACTGCGCTGTGATTGATGGGAAGCCTAGATCCATATTGGGAGTCCCAACTCTTGGTAGAATATTCCAAGAACCTATTCACATGTAAGGTTGTTTATGGGAAAATGGAAGATAGGAGGTATAGAGTGGTTGATTGAGTCATCTATTTTCATGATCAGATCTACTTGACTAAAGACTCCAAGCTAAGGAAGGAGATTCTACATTTAGCTTATGAGGCACTCTTTTCAGGACATGTAGATTCCATTGAGTGTTATCACACCATCATGGAGGGATTCTATTGGGAGAATCTCAAAGAAGATGTGCACCAACATATCAGAAGATATGTAGCTTGTTTTATGTATGAGGAAGAGAGAAACCACCTTGCAAGGTTGTTTCAATCACTTCCCCTTTTGATGGAGAGATGGGAAGGCTCATCTATGGACCTCTTCACCAAATTGTTTACAATATATGGTAAAGATTTTGTTTTGATGTTTAGCTATCAACTAACAAGATATGTGCACTCCTTTACCATGAATTTGCGGCACATTGCTCCACAAGAGAGCAAGCCTCTTTGTGGATTTCATGGTCCTTTTGGGACTATTTTCAGTGATGGGGATGACCACTTTATGGAGGATTTTGGGCAAGACATAATTTTCTTGGATCATATTCAACCAACACCTAATATCCTCTACTATTTTCAAGCTTTTGAGAAGCTTATGGTAGCAAGAAAGTGGTTGGATGGCCACTCAACACATCATGTTTGGAGACAAGAAGAAGAAGAACAATGCTGGTCTCACTTGAAGGACTATTATCACCATCCAATATGTCATATAACACTTAGTATATGTTTCTTTTGGAGCCCATATGGTGATGATACTTTGTTCACTATATGCATGGAGGATTGGGCAAGGAGGCTCCTTAGAACCAATGAGTGGAGTCATGAGATTCCAAGTATCTTTTGGCTTCATGAGGACAATATTTTTGCAGCCCAAGATCAGCAGCTCCAAATTTATCATAAATGGTGAGAGAGACAACGTAATTTGAACAATATTACCTCTGATTTTCAGCCATGCAACCCCTACACATTGCATGAGCAAGGGATTGGTGACTATTTCTATGAGCTAACAAGGATGGCTCACTTTTTTTGGATGATAGCATGGAGATTGGAGTGTATCATGGGGGTTGAGTCACCAAAAATTTATCATCTCTCATGCCTTAAGGAGGCCAATGGACATCATATAACTCTTTCCATATATCCCCCACTTCTTCATGATGAAAGCTATTTGGTTTATTCACCAAAGGAAAACTTGTATTCTTGGGAGGAGACATATCCATTGGGGATTTTGCAATATACTTGTAGTTTCTTGAGGACAAGCAACATTTTGGAGGGGAGGACTATAATATTCCTAAATTAGCCTACAACTAATGGGAATATTAAAATATTTTTTTTTCACTTAGAAAGGTGAATAAGTGGGTAGGAGACCCATAAAACTCTTTATTGTGAATAAAACCACTTCTCATGTGAAAGTGGATCATATTTTTAGCCTAATAAAGCACTTAAGGTGTGGGCAGGGGCTAAAATTTTTTGACTGGGTCAACCTTGACCAAATCAACAACGCTGTCATGGAGGAGTGGCCATCAATGAGGCACATCGTAGTTTTAGAGGGAGATGCCTTGTGTGAAATGAGTGTTATCATTGGATGTGGTTTAGGGTTTGCAAGCTCTTGACTTATAAAAGGAAGAGGATGGCAGCATTAGAAGGTTGTTGATGTTTATCATATTTTCTAAATATATGGTATGTTGAGGATTTGGTTGTTTTTTCGAGCTGCAGCAAGTGGAGACTAGATCTTTCAGATCTAGATCATTTCAGTGCTCCTTTTTAGTGGAGGAGGTTTCCACTTCATTGGGAGGACAGTATTGGAGTGCTTAAGCATCATTTTCAGATCTTGGAATGAGGCCAACCTCATTTTGATCCCTACAACGCAGTATAGATCCAGATCTACGTTATTCATGTAGGTGCAGTTGCAGGGTGGTTCAGAACACCATTTGGAGAGTGATTTTCCTAGTGTTGGGGATCTGCCCTTCACTTTGGAGATATGTTGGAGCAAGCTATTATATTTCCTATATCATTTCAGCCCCACTTTCCAAATCTAAATATTTCACTAGATCTGTAGTTTTAGATCTCAGATCTACATCTTGTACTTGGTGTTTTGCTGAAAACCCCAAGGGGGTTCTTTAGAGGAGCTTGTATAGTGCATGGATCAGATATAGATCTAAATTTTTATGCACTTATTTTCTCTAGATCTTATGTGTAATCTAAAGCTACTACAGAGCCACTAAAATAACACTGTAAGGCTTTTCCAGTATTTATATATGGTTGCAGCACCTCATTTTGAGGGATTTCTTTCATTGGAGGCTTCCTTTTCTTGTTATGCATCTTATGGGCCATCTTTTGCATACATTTTGCTACTGTTATAACAAATTAAAGGTCTCCATATTGGTCTCCTTCTTTATAAAATATGATCTGCATTAGAAAATATCATTATGATTTGTATTTATACATTCCCCATTTGGGAATATTACACTCCTCAATTCCATATTCTCCAGATGGAGAGAAGAATTCATTTTTTCCACTCTCTCACAATAGGTCCTTGGATTCAAGATGAGATCAAAAAGCATAAAATACAACTACTTCACAGTGAAGTGTTGAAAAGTTCATTTCCCATAAGCACACTTAGAAAAGAATGAAAATAGTTTCTCTACTTAAGTAACAACTATTGCAGATACATCTCGAAAGTTTCAAAACCATGGCTACACTCTTTCCATGCTCATTAAGGTCTCTATATGGACTCAAAAAAATATCTATATGAAACACTAAAGGAATTTTTTCTATAAAAATTCCAATATATAGTGCTCAATTCACAAATATGATGCTTCCATTAAGTTTAGAACACCCAAAAAACCCTTGTCTAGGCTCTTCTTGAGCTCAAAAACATTGAGAAATGTCCAAGTTAGGCTTCCTGGATGTTTTCTCTGCTAATTTTCCTACAAAATGAAAAATTAGCTAACTGATATATGAAACACTCCTTTTGGCAGACTGCTAGGTGACAATTTTGCATGGGACCGACATTGATTTCACTGCAAATGGTGCAATTTATCACTGGAATCTTGTCACTGATAACCTTCTTTAAGCATGAAACATGGAAAACTGGGTGTACTCAAGAAGATGCAGGTAGCCCCAATTTTTATACCATAGTACCAATCTTTTGCAACACCTTGTAAGGACCATAGTGCTTGGGTGATTTTTTCCAAGATAAATCCCCTCTCCGGATAGAGGCGATCTCTGTAGCCCTAGAGTGGGTCTAGCAACACGAGATTCTTTCTAACATAAGATCTCTTAACTGATGTTTACAATTAAAAGAGGAAAGATACATAAATACCTTTTTCCAAACACTACCCTTGGATCTGTTGATGGTGACCTTGATCCATGATCCTTGCAGGATCGCTTCTTACTACTAATGGCGCGCGAACACCTGTGGATGATCAAGAGAAAACATCATAATCATGTAGACAAATATAGAAAGAAAACATCAGATGTTATTATTGATAAATTTCAAAAGGAGAGTTTACAACCAGGCCTTGATGTTGGAGGCATCCTTAGGTGAAAATTTGAGTTCTTCACCTTGCTCAAAAGAATTCCTTCTCCCATGAACTTAGGCTTAATCACGATGCTAGCATGCAAAGGGGTGAGAGTTCATGCGATTATGAAATTGATCAAGCAAGCTCTAAACTTGGGGTAATGAGGGATATGAATTTATAGCAAGGGAGAAGAGTTTGGGAGACCATGAAAGGAGGATGAAGGCCCATTTTCTAAGGGATGATCCCCTGTGGATGAGATCAAGGCTCTAAAATGAGATAGCTCGACCCTATCATCTCTATTCAAAAACCAAATCGCAGCCCTTGAGCTTCTAGAGGTCGAAGCTTCTCCTCATTTTGAGGAAGCACTGCCAGAAAGGGGATCAATGCGGTTTACCAATAAATTAGGGCACTGATAATGCTGGGAAATAACTGTGAAAAGGACATCAGCGCCATCATGGCACCAGGAAGAGCGTTACCCAAGAAAATAGGACTCTGACCAAGTTCCTTCAGTAATCTTTCAAGGAAGTCTTGTTTGGATCTTTAAGGGGATGTGTTAGCATATTTCTTGATGATGGAAACATTATGCAGGATCTATCACATCGAATTTTAGGATTAGGGATGGGAAAATGAGCACAGTGAAAAATTACGGTGTAAAATATGCCCCCTAAAGCATTAAGGTAGAATAGGGAGTGATGGCTAAAATGATTTATGAACCAAGGCAAGGAATGCAGACCACCTTCAGAAAACCTGCCAAATCAAACATTTTACAGTATATGACATCTCTGGTATAAATATTCCTAACCACATAATGTTGCACTAAGCATCAAATGACACATGAACCCATGGTATGGTCACAACCATTTGTCTAAAAGAGATCATAGAAATGGATCTGCGGTATGGACACAGCCATCCGTATATATAGGATCACATATACAATAATGAATACTCATTAAATATTCAAAACATGGACCAAAAATCAAATGTGACCCAAAGTCTGCACTGCGATCTCAATCAATCCAATTTATGAATCTATCCATATGAATAAATGTGTTGGTGTCGAACATGGTAGAAACCACTTGATTATCGGTCAATGATGAGAACCGTTAACAGGCACGAGAGAAACCACTAATAATGACTATGGAACTCAAGGTACAACAACACAATATACAAGTGTGAATAAATGTGTTGAAGTTGAACACTTGCAGAATAATTGTAATATTTCAAATTAGGAAGGACAACAATATTGAACACCAAACTGAAATGTACAGAAAATAATTATGCAAAACACATGAGTAAATCATAGATCCATAAGATTATTTATCATAGTAGAAAAATATATAATGTGTTGAGGAACAAATCACTCAAACTAGGCAAACAAGCCTCCAAAGCCAAAATATACTAGAATCCCAAATGATGCTGCAATACAGAAATGCCAGAATACATGACAGTGCAGTCCCAATGAGGGTGACTTCTGCAGAAAAATGGAAAAAAAATGGATCTACTAATATAATACTCAAAAGGAGCTGAAAATGGAGAACTAGTCTCTCAAACACAATAACAAGATAACCCAGCAAGGGTTTCTTGAAAAGCACAAGATGAAAAAAGTGCAAACTGCAACTCTGTGGCTGAATCACACTGTATCACTGAAGGTCTAATGAAATATTACTGAAATAACAAAGATATGGCTGTAACTTCTCCTCCCTATCTTTTCGGGTGAAAGGCTGCTCCTTTCACTAGGAAACTAGCTCAAAAACAGGGTTTCTCAACCCTCCACTGCAACACCCTGCAAAATAAAAAAGTTCCCCAAGGATACTGCATTGTGGCTGAAGGTGAATGCTTGTCCCAATGCCATATGGTGGAAATGAAGCTTATAATAACCCTCCTAGATGGCCTCTCAGGTCCTCCAAGGTATATTATAGGATTCTTGCATGGAAATTCCCTTGTACTAAAAAATACAACAAACTCAGCTAAAAAAATGAAGCATGCAAGAAGTCATAAGAATCAAACATAAAAAATATTCTGAATTCCTCTCATGGCTGCCATCTCTTCCCTTATATTCTTGGTGAGCGTCCTCACCCTTGGTCCCACTCATTTATGATTCTACTTCCATGCAAAGATTCCTCCACCAAAACTGTGTTATCCCCACTAGCTCCACTCTCTTCTTTGGAAACATTGTTGATTTGGTCAATCTTGACCCAGTTTACATGCATTTCCCCCTTTCACACCCAAGATGGATTTATTTTTACTATCTAAATTTATCCACATCCATATTGGTGGTGTTTTATTCCTACTAAATATATTTAAGGGTCTCCCTACCCCACTTATTCATATAGACTATGAATAGAAGAAACATATAATATTCCAACTAGCTAAAAGCTAATTATAAATATTACAGTCCTCCCCTCCCAAATGTTGCTTATCCTCAAGCAATAGTAAAGAAGGATGCTGCAAAATCTTCTCTCCTTCCCAAGTGGCATCCTCATCAGGTATATTCCTCCATCAAATCAAATATTCTCTAATCACTCTGCTCCTTAGTTTCCTCTCCCGAGTATCCAAGATAGCCTACACTTGAAAAACCAAATGGCCCTCATCATCAATAGGTGGGAGATACATGGTAGCAACCACATGTTGTCCAATGGCATTCTTGAGGCATGAGACATGAAAAATGTTATGGATATTGCTCCCAATAGGAAGCTCCAGCTCATATGCTACTTCTCCAACACGACATATCACCCTTTATGGCCCATAGAACTGAGGTTTAAGCTTCTCATCCCCCTTATCCTTAAGTTTAGACTATTTATATGGCTGAAGACAAAGATAGAACAAATCATCCACCTCAAACCACCTCTCTATCTGACCATGGTCTGCATAAATCTTCTGTTGGTTTTGTGTTGTAGCAATGTTTTCCTTGAGGGTAGGAGTATATTCTGACTCTCCTAAATCCAATCCTTTGCTATAGGATCCTTACTTGCTCCAAAAATCACATCCGCAAATGATAGAGAATCATACCCATAAAGAGCTTGAAATGGGGTCATGCCAATGGACATATGAAAGGTTGTGTTGTAGCAATACTCCCCCAAACAGAGCCAGCATAGCCATGCTCTCTTCTACCCCAAAACATAGTTCCACAAGTAGCCTTCCAACCACTTTTTTACTATCTCCATCCATCCATCGGTTTGTGGGTGATAGCTAGTACTTGGTGTTAACTCAGTACCCACCAACCGAAAAATCTCCTACCAAAAGCCAACCATGAAGTGGCTATCCCGATCACTGACTATGGTTTTTGGGAGACCATGGAGTCTAAATACATCTCTAAAGAAGAGCTCGAATACCTGTGAAGCAGTATATCATGCATAAATAGAAAATAAATGTGAATACTTTGTTAGTTTATCAAACTACAAAGATACAATCCTTACCCTGAACCGTAGGTAGACCGGTGATGAAGTCCATGGAAATACTTTCCCATTTTCCATTCAAAATAGGGAGTGGCTACAATAATCCTGTGGGATGGTTGTGTTATCCTTTTTTCTACTGGAAAACTACACACTCCTTGATGTGTTGGAGCACATCCTCCTTGAGACCCTTCCATCAGAATCTCTCCCGAATAGCCCGATATGTCTTGGTGAATCCTTGATGCCCAACAAGTGGTGAATCATGTGATGCCTACAAAATATTCTTCTTGAGCTTTGAATCTCTAGACAAGAAGACCTGATCTCAGTAATAGATGACCTCATCCATCACTTTATACCTCTCATCAGTCACCTCTCCATCTAGGATCTCACATGCAAAGCGGTCTTTGGAATATTCCACTAGCAACTAAGCCTTCCAATATGTATCCATGCTCATTAAGGATAGCGTTGCTGGCCTCCGAGATAGAGAATTTGTCACTACATTTCTCTTCCCCTTGACATATTCTATGTCAAAGTCATATGCTTGGATATTACTCACCCATTTCTGCTACCTCTCCTGAAGCTTCTTCTGCTCAAGGAAGAACCGAAGACTATTGTGATCAGTCTTGACTTGGAATCTGTTACCCACCAAATATTGCTGGAACTTGGTTAAGGCATGCATAATAACCAAAAAATCCTTATCATATATGGGATACAGTTTCTCATGTGGCAGCAACTTCTGACTCTCAAAAGCTATGGGGTGTCCCCCTTGCATCAACACTTCTCTAATGCCTTCTCCTGAAGCATCACATTCTAGCACAAAGGGTTGGGTAAAATCTAGTAGAACCAATACCGAGTAGCTACTCATCACCTCCTTGAGCTTATCAAAATCTCTCTATGCAGTTGCTGTCCAACTGAAAACTCCCCTCTTAGTTAGATTTGTAAGTGGTGCTGCTAGTTGAGAGAACTCTTCAACAAACTTCCGGTAATAGGTACAGATGCCTACAAACCCCCAAAGTTCTATGAAATTCTTTGGCTCGGGCCAATATCTGATAACATGGATCTTATATTCATGAACTCTCACCCCATCTACTCCAATGATGTGGCCTAAATATAGCATCTCTGTGAGCCCAAACTCACACTTGGAGAGCTTAGCATAGAATTGCTTCTCTTCAAGAATGCTTAATACTGTCTCAATATGTTGTATATGCTCCTCCCATGTGCATCTATAAATAAGAATGTGATCAAATAATAACAATACAAATTTCCTCAAGTGACCACGAAAAATGTGGTTCATGCAATATTGGAATGTTTCCAGAGCATTGGTTAGTGCAAAAGGCATCACCAAGAACTCAAAATGGCCATAGTGGCATCAAAATGCTATGTTGGGGATGTCTTGATCCCTCACTCTGATTTGAAGATACCCTGATCTCAAATCAATCTTGGAAAAATACTTGGATCCTCTTAGTTCATCCATCAATTCATCGATCTTGGGAATTGGGTATCTTCTCTTCATTGTATGTTTGTTCAAGGCCCTATAATCAATCCACATCCTCAATGTGCCATCCTTATTCTTCACCAAAACCATTGAAGAGGCAAAAGGACTGGTGCTAGGTTGAATGTGTCCTAAGGCCAAAAGCTCCTAAATGGCCTTTTCAATCTCATCCCTGTAGGCTTTGGGATGCCTATAGGGTGTGGTGACCACCGCTTGGATCCCCTGCTCCAACTCAATAGTGTGCTAAAATCCTCAGTCAGGAGGTCTCCCAGGTGGAATATCTCCAAATACTGTGGAATGTCGGTCCAAAATAGATTGTACATACAGATGTACTGGTGCATCCTCCCCCCTGATTTTGACATACATAGTTCTGCTTCCCAATCTATGTCCCCTCTGCGCAAATCAGCCTCCATCCTGTGTGCTGAGACAATCTAGGGTGGATAGGTGTTTATGCCTTTGATTTTCTAAAGTTTACCACTCCCCTTTTCTATCCATTCATCTCTAATGTTTCACAGTCTGTGGTAACCTTCCCTAAGGTGATTAACCACTGGACACCTAATATCACATTAGTGTCTGGAATATCAACCACAAAGAAGTGGTATGTCAATGTGTAGGTTCCCATAGTGATGGTTAATGCTGGAACATATTTGACACATTGCATGGTTCTAGCTCCTGGAACCAAAACCAAGAAACCCTCAAAATCTTGTATGTGAATGCCCCTCCTCTACACCAACTGAGTATCAATAAAGTTATGGGTAGCTCCACTGTCTACCAATACTGATACTCTTTGTCCCAGAATAATTCCTCTAACCCTTAATGTTAGATACTTGGGAACTCCCCGAAAAGCTACAATAGTCCCTCCCATTGGAGCAAATGCTCCCACTACATCTCCTGTGGGTGGTGCACCTCCTCCTGCTACTACAATGTTGGTCTCCTTCTCCTCATCAAATAATATCTCAATACAATGTGCCTTCCCTGCAACACATTGGTGGCTTGGTACCCATGGCTCTTGACAAGTGAAACAAAGTTTCTTCTTTCTTAGATATCCCTGGGAATTATCATCAAGAGATTTCTTCTCAAGATCCTCCTTTGTTTGAGAGGAGAAATTTTGATGAAAAATGGATTTTGCCTTGG
Source organism: Pinus albicaulis (assembly GCA_034641835.2). Lineage (NCBI taxonomy): Eukaryota > Viridiplantae > Streptophyta > Pinopsida > Pinales > Pinaceae > Pinus > Pinus albicaulis. The sequence goes on from CM076571.1 coordinate 521,977,519, forward strand.
GTAAAGCATGTTGTAGGTCTCTAGCCCTCTCCATATCTTCTTGGCGCATAGTTGGTCTAGTGGATTTCACCAACACATGCAACGGTTCAACCATCCCATCAATGAATATGCATACTCTCTAGGTCATAGTGAGGTTAGATACCATGACTGAAAGATTTAGAAACTCATAGATATAAGTCTCTAGATATCCTATTTTCTTGAGCTTGGTTAGCCCCAAAAAAATTTCTTTTGGATTCCTGGGATCAAATATTTCCACCAACCTCGGGGTGAAGTATGAATAAGAAGTGACACTAGAATGCTCAAATGTAGATAGGCCATGAAACCACCACTCATGTGCTTCACCTTCTAGGTGCAGTGCTGCTATTTTGATAGCCTCCATTTCTAAAACTCTATTGAGTTGGAAGTAAGTATCCAAATTCTCTACTCAAGCCTTAGCTGTGCACTTGGGTGATCTATCATAAGAGGGAAAAAATAATCTACCCAAACTACGTTGTAGATCTTGGTTCTGCATGTACGCTCCACTTTTATGCAGATTGGAGGATCTTCTACCATCCTTGATCCGACAGAACTCCTGAAAGTTAAAATTCTCCTTGAACCTCTAAGATTGAGATTCATATTCCACAAAATAGTCACCAAGAGTTTCTTCCTTCAATGGCCTTCCCACCTCACCTTCCAATGATAGGAATGTGGGCAGGGTGGAGCATTGTGAAGAAGGTTGTGCTACTAGTTTCTCCCACCAGGAATGTGAAGTGCCAGAGATTTCTCCATGATGAAAACCTCTAGGGGATTCCTTCTATCTTTCTAATCTCATCTCCTTGATATCTTTTGCAATGTTCTACATGTTATGAAGGAGAAGTTTTGGAATCTCTTTCTGCTCCATTTCTATAGATGTATTTCCCCACAAGCTGAGCCAAGATTGGAGCTTGGATACCACTGTAATATTACAAATTATGAAGGACAATAGTATTGAACACAAAAATGAACTGTATAGAAAATAATGATGCAAAAAACATGAGAAAATCATATATCCATTAGATTATGTATCATAGTAGCAAAATATACAATGTGTTGAGGAACAAATCACTCAAACTAGGCAAACAAGCCTCCAAAGCCCAAATATACTAGAATCCCAAATGATGCTGCAATACAGAAATGTCAGAATACATGAAAACACAGTCCCAGTGAGGGTGAATGCTACATAAAAATGGAAACAAATGGATCTACTAATATAATACTCAAAAGGAGCTGAAAATGGAGAACTAGTATCTCAAACACAATCCCAAGATAACTCGGCAAGGGTTTCTTGAAAAACACAAGATGAAAAAAGTGCAGACTGCAACTTTATGGCTGAATCACGTTGTATCACTAAAGCTCTACTGAAATATGGCTGAAATGAAAAAGATATGGCTGTAACTTCTCCTCCCTACTTTCCAGGTGAAAGGCTGCTCCTTTCACTAGGAAACTAGCTCATAAACAGGGTTTCTCAACCCTCCACTACAACACCTTGCAAAATAACACAGTAACTCAAGTATACTGCATTGTGGCTGAAGGTGACTACTTGGCCCAATTCCGGATGGTGGAAATGAAGCTCAGAATAACCCTCCTAGATAACCTCTTAGGTCCTCCAAGATAGATTATGGGATTCCCGCCTGGAAATGCCCTTGTACTAAACAATACAACAAACTCAACTAAACAATTGAAGCATGCAAGAAGTCATAAGACTAAAACATAAAAAATATTTTGAATGCCTCTCATGGTTGTGTTACACTAAAAAATGTCACCCTGACATTCTTCTGACTGTATGAGCTCATTGACACTCATAATTTCCTCCTCTACAAGTCTTACAACCTTTGTTCCTCATTCCAAACCTTGAAAATCAGAGAAAAGTTCCTAAAAATGGAGGAAAAACCCTTAAAACTCAAAAAAGCCTTGGGTACGCAGTTAATATGAAGCCTACCTATGTTTTTAGCTAGGGTACGCAGGCAATGTGAAGAGAAACTGTGTTCTAGAACGCATTTTTCCAGTGTAATGCCTGCGGTACCCCTGTAAAGTAAAAAAATCGCGAAAGAAAACTGAAAAAGTTGACTTTTGGTCAATTCTAGAAGGCTCTAGATGAGATTTTTTGGGGATGAGTACGCTTTGATAAGGTGCATGTATCCCACACCTTAGGGAACTAATCCCTTGATGTAAGGAGCCTATCCCTTTGAAGGAGGATTCTATCCCTTAAAAAGTGGAATCCTAACCTCCTCATCTACTCTATAAAAGGAGGCATTGGGTAGCCTCAAAGGGTTAAGAAAAAGTGAAGAAAACTAATGGAGGATTGAAGAAGTTAAGTTAAGATTTTTGAGTTGAAGTGTTATTGAGATTTAGACTTCTTTCTGCTAAGCTTTTGAGAGGAAAGATCACATACCTCTTTTTGCTCCTGAAGAAAGAGTGCAAGACTTATCAAAGTAGAGGAGATTCCTGCTTCGGACCCCGGGAAGACCTTTCGAACATCAAGGCTAAGGTTGTAAGGTTCTTCTGTATATTTTAAGATTAATACAATCAAGTTCTGTTTTTCTCAATAAATTTTCGTTCGATTGTTTATTTCGATAAGCTATTGTTTGATCATTTATTTCATATATTCCTTGATCACTATGATGGATATGTTTTATGATTATTTGTTATATAGGTGCTATTGATATTTTCTTGTTTGTGATTGCAGATCGACGAAAGATGATACTTTCTTGCGACAAAAGAGCTCTTGTTGCGATGAAGGATTATTGATGCGACGAAATCACTACGACCGCAAATAAGCATTTGGATCTAAGGTAAGATTGACACCTTCATAGCATTTATTTGTAAAACGAATATATTTAGAGAAAGACACACTTAGTTGTTCATTTGTTGCTAGATTGTCTTCTGACACTAGGGAGATCGGTCTTGTCCGCAAGAACGATTTATCCGGCCAACAGGCTGCCATCCATTTCCTTATATCTTTGGTGAGCTTCCTCACCCTTGGTCCCACTCATTTATGATGCTACTTCCATGCAAAGACTCCTCCTCCAAAACTGCGTTGTCCCCACTAGTTCCACTCTTTACTTTGGCAGCGTTGTTGATTTGGTCAATCTTGACCCAGTCTACATGCATTTCCCCCTTTCACACCCAAGGTGGCTTTATTTTTACTATCTAAACTGATCCACATCCATATTCGAGGTGTTTTATTCCTACTAAAGAGATTTAAGGGTCTCCCTACCCAACTTATTCATCTAGACTATGAATAGAAGCAACATATAATGTTCCAACTAGCTAAAAGCTAATCGGTAATATTAAAATAATTATATAGAAGTCCAATGATGCGAACCTATCGTCAAACATGAAGAAATTTCCATTGAGGCATGCAAGCTCCAAGGTACTGAACAGAAATTTCAAAACCACCTTCCTAGATAATGAGCTGAAGTCGACAAGAAGTGATTCGTTAAAGGAGGGCCATGATGATTCCCACATCATGGACATGAAACAACTGATATATTAACATCATAGGAGTGAATATGGATTGTAACAGAGGAGGTCGGATATGCAGAGGATGTTTGACAAAGAGGACTTCTCTTGAACACATTGGCGACACGACTGCAGAGTGTGGCATAATTTAACTCAAATAGGATCAGAGGTCATGTTGACAAAATTAGTAATCAGATGAGAGGCAAATGGAATTCCCAAACTCGACACGAATTGCAGATGGGTGTCATGTTCAAGAACAACAAGTTTCCCAAAATACACATAGGATGTTCAATTTCAATTCCCCCCCATTATTTCTAATGAGTACCTATTTATTTTTTATAGCTAGCGTGAAGAGGATAGCATATGTTGAGCATGTAAGTTCATTCTTCAAATGAATCCATCCTATTAAATTTAATGAGCCCTAGGAAGGAGGAACTTGGTCTTGTCATGGTGACAAGTTTTTCATTATTTAATCTTTAATGAGGCCAACGAAAGGTAAACTTGGTAACTTTTCATGTTTAAGGAGTTTAAAAATAAATAAAAAGGAAACTCCATCATGTCCCTTTGCATAAATCGTCTCTCGAATCCGAAAAGGTAAAAAACTATGTCCGAGTGAACCTCTTGACCATGTTCTATCAAGGTATTCCTTTTTCGTAAATAGTAAATATCAGCCCGAAAAAGGGGTAAATGTATACTAAGATCACATCAATTCATTCACTTTAATGAGTTTGAAATGACAAGTATTTGACAATCTTTTCATTTTTCGAGAGTCAGAAAAGAGATGAAAGTTGACTCCAGGGGGGTTCCTTTTTCTTAAACATTTAACGAGCCTGAAAAAGAGATAAAATTCAACTCGTTTGCATTAGAAACAATCATTAGTAGTGCGAAATTATGATTATTCACATAAACAACAAACATTAAAGATATCGAGGAAAAATAATAAAATATTGGCGAAATTTTTTCAAAAATCTATAAATAGACCAAAAAAAATCATTTTCACCTTTCTATTTTGAGAAGAGCATTTTGTCCTTTTTCCCTCTGAATTTCAAATTAGTGGTGTGGCCTATCCTGAGGAAACCATTCTTCGATTCGTTAACGTCAAGTAAGAGCTTTGAACCTCCTTTTCATTTTGATTATATTCATTTGACATTTGGTTTTAGAATTAGGGAGTTTAGGGGGAGGAATTTAAAAATTTAAAATCGCCTGTGAGTAGTGTGATTTCGAGATATATGGGTTTCATTGGTCATGTTTAGCCCATCAGCGTAGCACGCCACCATCACCAAATTGTTTCGGACAAATGCGTTAGCCGGGGGAAAGATTGTAAAATGAGATAATCACCCAACTCCACTGTTATTTTCTAAAAATATGTCAATGAAAGCTCCTAAAAATCCAATTGGACATGTTTTACAAGTGATTTCGTCGAAGATGTCGGTCAAATTGAAAGAACAAGGCCATGGGGTGGAAGACCACCAAGCCTTGCAGGATCAAAATTGCGTCGATGCTTTGTGCAATTGCAGATTGTTGAAATCATTCCAAACATCCAGTCTAAGAGCTCAACTAGAGCTTCTCCAATACTTAATCAGTATTTGGGACGTGGATTGACAATTTTTTTTCATCAGGGACCAAGATTTAGAGCTAGATATGATGGACATCTATTTTATCACTGGAATTTGCAAGAGAGGGGAGAGGATCCAACTCTCCAGTGCTCGCGTAGGGGCTGAGAGTACAAGCATGATCATCTAGAGATACTTTCCTCGGGAATATAAAAAAGAGAGTGGGAAGGTAGATATTTCTTCCATCAGAGTGCATCTCTTGCGTATGATACTACACTTCATCATGAAAGTGGCGGGAGCCCAGGTGTTGCATGAGGGAAGGAAATATTAGTTCCAATATGCAGTGGACTGCTTGTTCCCGACAACATTCAACTGGTGTGAAGAGTTGTTGGCTAACATGAAGAGCCAGCTAACCAAGTGCAAGATAGGGAGACTGAAAATTTTTGAGTATGAGTCAATTCTGGTGACCGTATTTCTAGAGAGAGTACCCCTATTCCAGTATTAGTGCCTATAGATCCATGATCCAGCCCCAAGGGATCCAAGGCTGATGAGATGGTGCGACATAATGCCCCGACATGGAGGGGGGAAACAAATGCATTTCCCCACAGCCTTTTTTAGTTGGCTGCGGCGTCAACTTATCGTAGTTGAGGACTACACATATGCTGGCATCAACTTCAGGGGAGATTTGGATCTTCTGATTCCACCAGGCACACAATGGACCAATGTAGGTAAAAATTGTTTTTAACATTTTTTTTTTTTGTTATGTATATTAAAACATAAACTTATGATGTGTTTACATATATGGGTCCTAATATACCTCTAGGAATGTCACTGATTGCACAGAGGGTAGCCCATCCAGCAGAGGATGCTCCTTATGAGGAGGGAGAAGATACACTAGCTGAGATGGAGCGGAACCTAGGTGGCCTTATGAGAGGCATTATAGAGTATGCTACATTCGATGAGATTCCATTGTGCTTTTAGAGACATGCTATTAGAGTTCTAGGAAAACTGCATCGATCACTCAGGCGAGTAATTCGAATAGTCACATGTTACCATGAGCACCATGTGGGTGGATAACAACCCTATTTTTACATTTTGTATTGATGTAGGCTCGGAGAGCCATTTTTGTAATATAACACATATTTTTTGAGCTTTTGGATGTAACACACTTACACACACACACACACACACACACACACATATATATATATATATGCATGTTTCTATGGCTACTTGTGTATCATGATGATGTCTTGATTTACATATAGCACAAATTTCTATCTAATACATGGTTCACTAATGTATCTGTTAATGTATTTAAACATCTTGGAATATGTTGATATGTGATAAAATAAAAATGTGTTTCCAATAATCTAACACGCAAATACATATGGAAAATTGGAGGATTGTGCACAGAATAATGCCCATTCAATTGTAACACAACAAGTTGTGAGTCTAACTTAACAACCAAATCTCTAATCTTAAGATCAATGGCATCGGATAATAGTTCTATCACTGCACTATACTCAACAATCTTTTTAGTTGTTTGACCCAAACAAATACCTTGTAAATTAATCAACTCTCCATCAGGAAAAAAGAGTGCCCATGTTGCGGAAGAAAGGTTTTGTGTGCTATGGAAAGCACCATCAACAAAACCAATGTAATTCTTTGAAGACATGTGAAAACCAAGTGGAACACAGGGTGAGAAGAGGAAAAATGTCTTCAAGGCAAACAATCACACCAAAAATCAACACAAATCACACTAATGAATAACACACTAATGTACAAAGTATCACACTTATGACTAAGTGTAATATTTTTTCAGATAGAGCTCATTTCGGGGCTCAGCTAAAGGATTTCCTTCATAATCAACTAGCTCATAGGCTCCACACTCCAAAACACATTGAATGATATAAGGCTCATGCCACATTGGCTCAAGCTTTCCTACTCCCAACTTATCATGGGCTTGGTCATAAAGCATGACCAATTCACCTTCAGAGAAAATGCGGCGGGTGACGGATTTTTCATATTAAACCTTGAATCATTTTTTCTGTGCTTCAATAACTAAATTAGTAAGCCTTCTGGTCTCATCAAGATGCTCGAGGTACAACAAAATTTCCTCTTCCAACGAAGTACAGAGAAGTAGTTCGATAGCTAGCTCGAGGGAACGAATCTCACGCTCCATCAGAAGTGTGGCCTCTAGACCGTACACCAATTGAAATTATGTGAATCTAGTGGAGGTCTTAGCATAGGTTCGATATTCCCACAGAGCGAAGAAAGGCATGAGGTGCCAGTCTCGCCTGTGCTTCCCAATGGTGCGTTGATGAATAGTCACCAAGACTTTTTGGACGGCCTCAACCTGGCCATTGGCCTGTGGATAGTAAGGGCTGGAGTTATCATGACGTAACACCAACTAAGAAGCGAGATTTTTCATCATATGATTACAAAAATGAGTGCCATGATCAGTGAAAATCGCTTTCAGGACATCAAACCGAGCTATGACATGATTGAATAAGAATTGCGCCATATTTAAACCCTCATTATCATATGTAGGCATCACCTCAGCCCATTTAGTGAAAGATTCAACGACAATGATGATATATCCATGCCCCCTGGATAAGCGAGGATTACAGGTCATAAAATCAATGCCCCATTTCACAAAAGGTTCGACGGTCATAACTTGGTGCAAGGGTGAGGGTGGGGGGCGCTCTTTTCAAGAGTAAATCTTGAAATCATGGCATTTTTGTACTGCGATAATGCAGTCTTTAAAAATATACGGCCAGAAATAACCTACACGAAGTATCTTTTGAGTGGTAGCATAAAAAAACATGTGACCACCATAAGCCCCAGAGTGGCAGTCATTGAGAGCTTTCTCAGCTTCCTCGAGAGTCAAATAGCGACAGAGGACAAATTTGATACCAGTGCAATAGAGGGTGTCTCCAACAATGCGATAATGTTGGGACTGGTAGAGAATCTGTCTCCTGTCATAGTGCAATAGCTCTAGCCAAAAATTTTGGTTTTGGAGATATACAATATTGTCTCCATACCATGGATCAAGAGTACTAATGAGAAAGAGAGTCTCATCGGGGATGGAATCATCAAGAGGGGTGGGATCATCCGTGGTGGGAAGATCATAGATCAACTCAGCAAAGACTAGGGATTTCGTTGACTTAGCAACAGTGAATACTAAGTCAAAATATTGAAGGATAACAATCCATTTTGAGTACTTTCCCCCAATCAACTGACGCATGAGAATGTAAGTCACTGGGTTGCAATTAGAAATCACCAAGGTTTTGCCCAGGAGAATGTAGTGATGAAAACGTTGAATTGAATGGATAGTATCCAGGGCCAATTTCTCTACATGAGCATAATGGATCTCAGTATCAAAGAGATTATGACTAAAGTAGTACAGTACATGTTCTTGACCATCATCATCGTCTTGAACCAACACCATCCCAATAGTGTTTTTGGTGATGGCCAAATATAGGCAATAATCACGGTAACAATCGAGAGGATGTAGCAGCAGAGTAGTAATGATGACTCACTTTAATGCATCAAAAGAGATTTGATAAATTTCATCCCAAAAGAACAGGATTCCATTTTTAAATAAGCACATAAAGCCTTTGGAAAGCTCAGTGTAATTCAATATGAAACGGCAGAGGAAATTGTCTTTCCCATGCAAACTCTGCAATTGAGGAACATAAGAAGGAGGAGGAAAATTGACGATTTCCTCAACTTTCAAAGGATCGATTTGGATGCCTTCTTTGGACACCATGAAACCCAAGAGCCATCCACATTCGACACAGAAGACACACTTATGAGGATTCAAACTAATATTATAGTGTCAACAACAGAGGAAGATAGCTCTAAGGTGTTCCAGGTGATCTCTATGTTTCGTAGAATGAGCAGGAAGGTCATCAAGATATGGCTGAACTATGTGCTTGATGTCATGAAATGCATAAGAAATAGCTTGTTGGAAGGTTGCTCTGACATTATTCAGGTTGAAAGGGAGCTTCTTATAGGTAAAAGTCACCCATGGAAAGATAAAATTGGTTTTATGTTGATCATATGGAGAAATGTTAATCTGGTTATAGCTAGAGAAACCATCCATAAAGGAAAATATATCACTCCCGACACATACCTAAATGATCTGATTGATAAAAGGAGTGGCGTAATTGTCCTTGGGACAAGCTTCATTGATGTCATGGTAATCAATGCAAACTTGAATGTTCCCTTGCTACTTATTGACATGAACAATATTCGAGACCTAATATTTTAATGGCATGGGGTAAATAAAACCATCTTTAAGAAGTTTTTCAACTTCACCCTTTACAGTCAAAACCTTTCTCGGATGCACAGGATAAATTCATTGGCGAACAAGCTTCGAATCCAGATAAGTGGGAATTTCGTGCACAACAATACTCATATAAATAACGAGCATTTCTTCATATGACCAAGTGAATACATCGTGAAACTACTGAAAAAGTTCTTTATAGGTGTTGATATCATTAGGAGAACAATACACACCGATACACACATTCCCGACAGTCCCTGGTTTGACAAAGATGTCGATTGAAATGGTCGAAGTGATATTTCCCATGTTCCCTTTGGACAACACTTCATGAATCAAATCCAGATATTGAAGTGGGCTAGTCGGTACTGGCGAAGCATGAGATCATAGACAGGTGGAGATGTCACTTGGGATTGGGAGAAATGAGGAATGATGATGTCCATCATCCCATGGAGTTTCTTTGAGAGACATTACCTCCACGATACTCTCGTCGCTGGGGCAAGTCTCATTCAAGGGATCATCAGAGTCCCAAGAACCAAACCAGGGAGGCTGCGTATAAGTGTATAGAGAGGAAACCAAATGAGTATTGGTTTCAGATGCAACCTCAGAAGTTGTGAGAATAGCTTGATACATTCTCTTTGCCAGGCTAAGAGGCATAAAGTCAAAAAAATTCTTTAGCTGGTCAGGATATGGAATAATCCATGGATTGTGACCAGAAGAAATCATATTGATAGAGGAGAAATTTGGAGGTGGAAGTAGAAAATCTCCCATAAGAGACGTGTCCTTGAATACACCCGACCCAATGTTCTCATAAGGAGTAGTGGTCTTCCCAACATATGAGATGTTGCCTACTGAAGATTTAGAGGGGAAGAAACCCAACCGATCAACGATCACAGTTATCTTCCCTTGATGAGGGAAATGGAGGATGTGAAAGAGGGTGGATACCACACAAACCATATCATTTGTCCAACTATGTCCAAGAGGGAGATTATAGTTCAAGTTTGCGTCTACTACTTCAGCTTCCATCGTTACTATTTTCTCCTCCAATAGGATGGGTAATGCCTTGAGAATAACATATGTCCGAGAACCTCTACCATCAAAATATTTAAGGTATTCAGGGACTGACTTAATGGGGGAAAGCTGATGGCTTTCCAGCATGCGAAAAACATGATGCAAGTTGAAGCACCTTCATCAATGACAATACAATGAATATTCTTACCCATAATGGTAACTTGAATAAAAAAAGCTACCTTGGATGGGAGGTGAGGAACGAAATTCTCGAGATTGAAATTAATCAGACTAGAATCTGAAGGATAAATCCCTCCAATAGCGAAGATTCATGATTTCCATTTTGATGGGCACGATCGAAGGACCTCCAAAGCTGAAATTCTCGAAGGTGTTTGAGCCAGATCTTCTACAATATTGTAGTGTTGTGCTGCTCTCACATTCAGATTGTAAGACGATCTCCGAAGAACACCTTTTGGGGGTGGTAGGATGATGGAGTCACTACTCAGTCTCTTAATCTGGAGACGACCAGAGGTAGGAGGCATGGAAGAGGAAGGGTGATATGTAACTCCCGGTTCCACAGGAGCCTTAGATGGATTGGGATAACCTTTCTTTCTTGTGGTGATGGAAAAAAATTGCGTTCTAGCCATGAACACCTGAGAGCTTCCAGTGGATTGAGCTTGATCTACCATTTGCATCTACTGAGAAGGAAATGGTTCTTTTAAAATGGATAGAGTCCCGGGTGTTCCCTTTATAAGACAATAAAATTCAACATGCCGAGGGCAATACTTGGTGTAATGATCATCATCACATATCAAAAAAGGATATTTGGGCTTACGTGTTGAAGAATCACCAACATATGACTTCTTTGAATCCTGTTTAGGATTTTAGTATTTAGAATTACCTTTACCATTTTTATTACCCTTTGAGGATTTATCTACTGCGGTAGACTCAACAACATTTACCTCTAAGGTTTTACCAGGATTATTTTGGTTATGGGAAGAAGTAGAGGGCACAATGGTAGCAGTGGATTTAAACTTTTAAGAAGCCTTAGGTGCACTACTATTAGTATGAACCATTTTCCTAATAACACCATCCACCACAGGTGTAACAGGAGACTGAGATGATGCGAGATTAGTCGAAGGATGCGAAACATCATGTAATAACTCATATAGAGTCTCGAACTAGGAATAAACCAAATCAAGGTCATGAGATATATAAATGACCTCCTCTTTTGTGACACACTCACCCATTGCAAGATCTTCAAATATTGGGAATGAATGATTTTGTAAACCATTCGGTCAAAATATGATCATGGATCTCAAATTTGATTAGGTGAAAGAAATGCCGCCATTCATGGATGTGATTTGAGATATGCGTAGCAATTTAATGCTTCAACGAGGTGAGAAGATAGGTGTCAGTTTCATATTGGATAGGCAGCTTGAAGTGGGTGAGGAAGGCCATAGCCAAGGAATTGAAATCAAAGAAAATTCCTTGAGGGAGCTCAATGTACCATTTGGTCACGATAGCGGTCAAAGTATGTTTGAAAAGACAAAGACAAATAGAATCATCAACCCAGGAATTAGAGGAACACCACAAGTGGTATGTCATAACATGGTTTTGGGGGTCTTCCTTAGATTTTCCTTCGAACTTGGGACAATATCCTGTAATCTTGGTTGGAATTGGCAGCCAATGCAGCTGATGTTAGATGGGGTCATCTGTGAGCTTTGACACATCCAAAAATTCCAATGTAGCCAGGAATTTCAAGGGTGGATGATGAGGTGAGAAAGGTCGGGGGTTCCAACCTGATTGATATGGATTCTGCCCCTAATAGGGAGGATTCTTTCTCGGATATGCATATTTCCCCCATGGTTGGTAAGGACCTTGCTGGAAATATTGGTGATAGGGACCTTGCTGGGGTTGTTGATATGATCCCTGCGGGAACTGAGGTTGTAGATCTTGTTGGATATGGGATTCAGGATAAAGTCCCTGTTGAACATGAGGTCTAGTTTGCAGTCCCTTCTAAACATAGGGTCCATCCTACGGTACCTGTTGAACATAGGATCCAGCTTGAGGTCCCTATTGAACATAAGGTCCAACATGTTGTCCTTGCTAAACATACTGTCCAACATGAGGTCCTGGCTGAGCCTGCTGGTACTGAGGAATTTGTTGATATGAAGCACCAGGTTGAGGCCTAGACTGGGGTTGTTGGTATTGACCTTGAGGAAATGGCTGGTATTGAGTACCAGAATGATGAGGGAAAGGACTAGATTGACCCAGAAGGAGATTCAGACAAGCTTGGGTGTAAGACCCAAACTGAGGATTAGTCACAACAACATTGACCGAAGGGTGGGGCCGTTGGACATATTTCTTAGATACGTTCAGTTGAGGAACATATTGATATTTTACGTTTGGCATTTGAACATAAGGAGTGTTAGCTTGTTGAACATATGAATATGCTACATTCGGTTGCTGAAGGGGTTGTTGAACATGAGGCTATCCTGCTCTAGGAATAGATCCAGAACTAGGCTTCCCCCCACCCAATAGGGTAGATACATAGAGAGGGTTATATTTCCCCCCAGGCATGGATGAAACCATGGATTTCCCACTCAATGGTGGGACTACAATAATCATAGATGGAGAATAGGGGACAGAGGATCCAATCAACACAGTCATTGGACCAATGGTGATCATCGGTCGAACAACAGGTTGAGACACTATGACCACATTTGAGAAGAACGGTTGTAGGATGGAGGAATACCCATTGACCAAGCGGGATCCAAAAATAAAGGTGTACCACCGAAAGCTCCAGAAATAAGTTTTCCCAAAGAAGTATAACCATGCGGGAGTGTAGACGCAACATTACTAGATGGTATTTTGGTTCCACTACCTAAATCGTGAGGTGTGGATCCAAATAATTCTCCCTCAGAGGGAAACACCAATGAAGAGGATTTTGGGTTATAAGAGCCAGAGGTTTTCTGAAGAGTGCTTTTAGGAGCACTCAGGAATGGAACATCATCTGCATTAGATTCCATTTCGTTAATAAACAATCGACGGACGGTAGAGTGAGACGCTACCAAAGAAGCACGAAAATGGATTCTGAGTTGATCAAAAGCGTTGTAATATTGCTGAGGTGAGACTACAATCAAACCAAAGAGTGGATTTTGAGGAAAGGCTGAGAACTGTGCAGATGGTTTGGGGATTTCTGGCTTAGTTTTGTTCGATGTGTTCCAAGGAGAATCATCTGGTGGTGCTCAAGATGATATGGGTTGAACACTCATGACAATTCTAAGCTCTTCACCTTGCGCTTCGAGGGGTCAAACCAGAAAACGAGAGACCTTAGGAGGAGGTTCTTTATATTCGTCAGAGGAGGAAGTGGGCGAATTCGATGATTTAGCTAGGATGACCTTTCAAAATAAGGTAAAAAAGGAAGGAGGTGAACAAAATCATATTTTACCAAGTGATAAAAGGGTAGAGAACTACACAGGTGAGATGTTTTGGTGGGAAGTTACTTTTATAATTAACAAAAAATAAATAAAAAAGGGTGTGCTAGGCATAAATTTTTACCAAGTATCTGTGAACTGCAATATACACCTTGGTGATCAAATGAAAGAAAAATAACCAAGGAATTAACATACGACAGCCACTCTCCCCAAATGTTGTGTTCGGTCTATCACATTTACAAGGAAGTTGACTCGGTTACCTATGGCAGGCTTACAACCAAGTGGTGTCTCCCCAAATATACGCGACAATACGTGGGATTCTAGTCCATAGTAGTGATGTCTAATGCATAACTGTTCGATGAGAGAGCCCCAAATATACTTATCATACATCAATAACTTACATATGTGGGATGGGATATCACCCCCAGGTTGCAACGTAGACCATTAGCGACAACTCCTACGTTTAACGACGCCGGAACACGTCTCTAGCCTAGACCACTAAATATTCTCATTAATTCCAATGCTCCTTAATGTAAATTGGGTTCATTTTAATTTGATCTTGATTAAAGTTTCATTTTAAAGGCTCAAAAAAAATGTCACCTGAATCCTTATGGTGCAGACTAAATGCAAGAAATAAAGCTTTCAATTTCAATGAATCCTAAACTATTTAGGGAAGAGATACACACAAGAATTCACTCAATACAGCAACAATACTTCTCCCCCAAACTAGTTCATAGTTACGAAATGAAATTCTTTTCAATTGAATTCACTTTTCCCAACAAATGCAACTTATCGAAAAATGAAAATGCTTTTCCTTTCAGTAAGATGCATGAAAGTATTTTTTTTTTGTTTTTTAATTTAAAAAAGAAAAAGAAATGAACGAAAGAAAAAATGAAAAATCCCTTTACTTTTCTTTCAATTGAACCAAACAAAAATCGCTTCAAGGGAATGCAAGACTGCAATGTTTTTAACTCTTATTAAATTGACTAGATGAGCTAAATAAAAAAATAAATGAAAATCACTTCCAATATTTTTAATTTAGACAAAACATACTCTTCTATATTTGTGTGCCAAACAATTCGTAATCCTGTGATTAACACTAAACCAAAGGGAAAAAATAAGAGATGCAGAGATGACCAAATCATACACCAATTCACTTTGAAACAATACAAGAATAATGCGACAAAGGGTGTTTGAAATGGTGAAAATTTCCCAAACTTACAAACAAATCAAAGAGATGAAACAGACTCACTCATAGAATATAGGTAAGTCAAACACACAAAAAGGAGATCATTGAGATCTTACAGATTCCTTGAAGGGCCAGGAAACACTAGATAATCAAAGGGGAAACTCAAATTTTCCTCAGACTGAGATCAACACTTATGTGCTAAGAAGAGGGGTGTTGAAAGGCCAATCGGCGTGGTTGTACTATATAGAACAACGCTTCTAGCACAAATATGCATACAAAAAGGGCATTGGTCCCTAAAAACAAGGAAAAAATAAGAAGAGTCTCACACAAATACCAGACCTGACACAATGAAGTGACTAACAATCTTTACACAAGCTGACAGAGGCCTAAGAAGATTTAAATTTTAAAAATTGATGAAACTGATCTAAGATCAATTCAGGGAAGGAGGACTTAAAAGGCTAAATATCCCCAGCGGAGTCGCCAGTTCTATTATCAAGATAAATCCCCTCTACGGACAGAGGCAATCTCTCTAGCCCTAGAGTGGGTATAGCAACGCGAGATTTTTTCTAACATAAGATTTCTTAACTAATGTTTACAATGAAAATAGGAAAGAGACATAAATACCTTTTTCCAAATTCTATCCTTGGATCTGTTGATGGCGAGCTCGATCCAAAATCCTTGTAGGCCCACTTCCTCCTACTAATGGCACACGAACACCTGCGGATGATCAAGAGACAACAACAAACGTGATACAATACATAATAAACTTAAACACTAGTTATCTATCAGATCAAGGAGTACCAGAATATTTGCATAATCATGTAGACAAATATAGAAAAAAAACATCAGATGTTATTATTGATAAATTACAAAATGAGAGTTTATAACCAAGCCTTGATGTTGGAGGTATCCACAAGATCTATCATAGGGAATTTTAGGATTAGTGACGGGAAAATGAGCATGGTGAAAAATTACTATGTAACATTGATAATTCATTATCCTTCTCAGCTTTCTTGAGGGACATTTATTTGTATGGTTGTAGCCGTAAAAATACCTAATCGCCTACATCAAAAATTCTTTCACTGTGATGTTGATATGCCTCTTGTTTCATTCAATTCTGCGTCATAGTGAGGTTATCCTTTAATATTTGGAGAACATGTTTTTGATTCTCGATGTGATCTTACATTGATTGAACCTTAGAATTTTCTCTTAAAGATGATGTGATGGATGGTGGATGATATCCATAAAGTGCTATAAATGGGGTCACTTTTTCTGCAATATAGAAGGAATTTTTATACAACCATTCAACTAGAGGTAACCACTTGACCCATTTTGTTTTTTTATCAGCTACAAAGAAACAAAGATATCCTTCCAAATATTTATTCACTATCTTATTTTTCCCATCAGATTGAGGATGATAAGATGAACTATGAGCTAATTGAGTGCCAAAAGACAAGAAAATAATTTCATTCAAAAATTTCCAGTGAAAATGGGATATTTGTCAATTACTATAATATTTTGGTTTCCATGAAGATTTTGAATTGTTTCCATAAATACAGTAGCGACTCTACTAGCTTTAAAAGGATGAAATAATGCACAAAACTATGCACACTTGGTAAGTATATCAAATACCACCATGATGACACTTGTTGGATGGTTTAATTGTCAGATTAAACCTCTCAATATTAATTGTCAATCCGGGAATCGTAAATGTGATTTGTACTGCATCTTGGCTCAAATTAATGGTCAGAGTATATAAGTTTCCTTATTGATGATCGTCATGTATAAAATGATAAAAAAATCTTCTATTAGCCAAACAAATTTATGCAAGCATTGTTAAGGAGATATACTTAACTCAATCCTTATTATAATTCTCTGCAATCAAAATACAATATTATCGAAACAAAGGCGCCAAGAAATTAACTTCAGCTACAATCTTAAGTAAGGTTTTCAACTTCTAATCATTAAAGAGACTAAGCATCTATTTACTTGTAACGAAACATTATGGAAAAAATAGATCTAAATTATCCTATGATAATTTAATAACTCAAGACGATGCTCTTAAATGAGATGATTTTAAGTAGCCCATATTGTGAAAGTTAAACCTAATTCAAATTGTGAAATGGAAATTTCAACACCTATCTCTACCCAACTCGATATATCTATTTGTGCAATCAAATTCATACTCAAACTTGTTCAAAGGAATGATTATGCTATGAAAAAAAAGAAAGGTCTTAATTAAAAATAAGAGATCCAATTACGAAGCTAAATCTCGGGAGATAAACGTTCAAAAACAAATACACACAACTCGCACTCGATTGCCCACACTACTAACATCATTGTATTTAATTCAGGAATAAAATCTTGTTCTAATTCATAACTACAATAGTCAAGATTCGTAAAATATGCAGTTCTCTTAATGGAATTCACAATCCAAACAAAAGATTAAAATGAGTTAAACCATATGAAAAATGAACTCTTACATTCACTAAGACTTTCCAACAATACACTCGATCTCACTCCAAATTCAAGAAAAATAAATTAATAATTAAGTACAGGATCAGGAAATATACAATCCTATTTAGAAAACAATTCCAAAACAAAATATAATTCTGTAGTAAAGAAAAATACCTACATCTATAAATAATTTCAGACTCAACTCCAAGATGCGGTGGATCCTTGCCACTTCCCAGAGCAAGTCTTGAACTAACCCAACACTCAGAAATAAATAAAAACCATAGCGCTGATACAGAGACAAATTACAGAACCAGAATTATTGAATTCAATCAAAACATCGATTTAAATATCAATTATCAATTACATCAACTGCTACCCATTACAATTTCTTGTGCTCGTCAAATTCGTGTCGGATCTGGATATTTCCTCCCACAATCTGGATCTCATGATTCACTCCCTGCTACCAATTACATTCCATTACTATCGATTACTGATTACAACATTCGTATTCCATTGTTGTCTAAAATTCCCTTGATCGATTTCCTAATTCATGGCCGTATAATTATTGTTTTCTCACAACAATCTCTTATATGCATTGAATTTACAAATTGGGGCTTTCAAAAACTAATCGATCTCAACAATTTTCCATGAATAAAAATTGGTTTGCAACTAAATGTCGAAAATAGGTAAATCGCTCCTCTTTTCCTTGGATGATGTTGTTGCTGGAAGGTGTGTTTCAACTTCTCTCTTCCTCTTTGCATGATGATCAGCTGCTCACAAATGTATCGATAGAGACTTCAGAATATCAATATCGTCTTGAAGTCAACATTGTTGGGGATGAGACAAAGTAGCTTCTTCGTTCCAGAATGTGTATATACCGTGTAAGACCTCCACCATGTGATCTAAAACAACATTTGAAGGTGCTGCAGGATTCTTATTTTTCAAACCTTCTGTCTTTCTTAGGAAGAATTAGATCCTCAAAATTCCGCATTGTTATGACAACAACATCAGCCCCACGACCTTGAAAATTGTCCATTCTTGCAACCTAGATGCTTACAGCCTCTGGTATTTGATCAAGTCGTTCACGTAAGAGCTAGACTTGAGCTATATAAGATGATTGCACAAAAGTGTCCATGGGCATCACTCCAGGAAAAATAAGAGATCTCACATGATGCAAGACAATATATTCTTCATTATAAAATGAACCTGTGCCTACATGATCCCAATGTTCCTCGCAGCCAAGTGACAGAATTTATTTTAAATCCCAACTCACAATTGCACCATTCATCCTGTATTGAACTGATAGCATATGACTCAAGCTACCTACATATAATTTTTCTGCACATTCTAGTAAAGAGAACCCAAGTCCTCCTTCCATGACTGGTCTATATAGAATCACAAGAACTAACTAGCAATTTTCACCTACAAGAATGGCACGTTCATATCTTATGCTAATTCACTTGTGACTACCTTCAACAATCAATGCCTAGTCATCAAGAGTTCTTGCCGCATTTAGAATGTCATCGTTCTTCTATCTGGGCCAATTTCAACAACTCAATGGGTTCTTTGCGGCCAACCTCATTTAGATCAGAAAGGACCCTCTTTCGAAGAGCTAATACTTCTCTAGCAGCCTTCTTTATTGCTTCCACGCCAGGTTGATGATAATTGTGGACATTGATTAAGCTAGTGTAGATCCTTATCGCATGCTCATACAGTGCAATCGATTAGGGCTACTTAATTTTTTAATTAACATTGGTGACAACATTAATATAGTGATAATTTACATAAGCTTGTATTATCTCACTTTTAGGGGTTCTACAGTACAACCGAAGAGCTAATAATGATATATAGCTACTCCAACTATGAGTATGACATCTTGGTAGAAAATTTATCTTCAATAAAATATCTAACAACTTCAATCAACACCTAGAATCCTAGAGTTTCCATTGTGGCAGCAAATACAATAATGCCAACAAAAGTACATTGGAAAAATTGAATACCTTTACTACGATATTCACTGCAGATTCATGTTGGTCCTCAAGTCGGTCATCATTATTACACAATTTATCAACCTCCTCAAAATATTCCAAAGTCGCAATCTACTTCTCATAGTACTCTTTTCTCCCCTACTCTGGTGCAGGAATCCATTTCTACTCTGGTGCAAGTAGTTCAATAGCATAATCAAACCACTTTTAAACCTGTAGTAGGAAAGCCTTTATTAAAATTTTATTAATGATATTTATACATAAAATACTTAACAAGAATAATTCATAATATTGCCTCTGTATGCCTCTTAATGAGATAATAATGATTAAAAACATTATTCAAAGGCACATAAAAAATTGTAAAAACAAGGACAAAAAGGCGGTTCAACATCCCCCCACACTAATCTTCTTGCACTTCCTCGTGCAAGCCAAACCTTTAAATTGTAAAACTATGAAAGAAGGCAGGGGAAAGAGAAGACTATGCTTCACAATAAGAATGTCATCAAAAATTCAATAATAAACATAGATATTTCTATCATTAAAACATTCATTAGGCTACAACATAACTACTACAATGCCAACTAAAACCATGTTCCAAATGAAAGTATCAATATCAGGTGTTGAAAGCAGACATTATAGAGAAAAGAGTATTGCACATACACGTTGTCTTGTTTCAAATGTTTCTACCTAGTGCCTAGACAATGTAAAGTGTATTTAGAGGTGAACACAAATATACATGGTTGTCAATCAACACCTCGTGAATAGATAACACTGAGCAATTCATCACACTAGATACCATGGAAAATTGAAGTGAGTTATGATACTAGACCAATCAAAAAATTGAACACTTCTAAATTTTGTTGTCCTTGAGATACAAGATAAGTCTCTCCTTAATCAGTACAAAGAATCACCTTTACTAAGGGTACCACATCATCAAAGATCAATTTTTTTTGAAAAATAGAACTCAAAGCATCATGTCCAAATTGTCTTAAAACAATTTTATAAGAAATAAAATGGTTAGTTTCAGGGACAGAGGAGGATAACTGAGCAAATCATAGTGTACAATTAACTTTAATACCACAGACATGGCCCTCCTGCCTGCAGGTGTCCATAACCTCGATAGGGTGTCTTTTAACCTAGAGAAATGTCAGTGTCCCACTTACTAGATATAGATTCATAATTATCTTATTTGACTTTTTAGATGAAGGCCACAGTCCTGGATTGGTAAACAGATGATGGCGGTGCCATTCACAAGAGGTAACATGGATGAACCGGCCGACTCGTGATGAGACCTCCTGTCTTCCAGATTTTTGGCTAAAAGACATTACTCTATCTTGGTGACCAACTGCACTAATGTCATGCATGTTAGATCCTATGATCATGGTAGGTCAACTTATCACAATACTTCCTATCCCCCGCCCCCTAAATATTTTTTAAGATCTGATTATGATTAGCCTTAATGTTTACTTAATAAGTGGGGAGACAGATCTACTCTGTACGAGAATAGGATGGTGTGAAATTTTTTTAATGACTAATCATTGTTGGCTAATTCCTCTACTCTAAAGACATATTTTAGATCAAATATCCCAGATAATGACTGAAAGATGTTAGCGTTCTCCTGAACAACTTATTATGATCTTTACAAGAGTGTTCCACCATAGGGGGTTTTCCAGTAGTACTTCTAAGGGAAACTGAAAATATATATCTAAGATGACAACTTATTAGAATGATTAATCATGGTTACTTTTGAAAAATTATAAAGTATTAAATTGAATCATACACAACAAGATTTGTCACAAATGTGTGTTGTTATCACCAAATTGAGTTCCTGTTGGGTTGTTTCAATGGTCAACTTGGAGTAAATATTTCAAACCACTTGCAACTGGAAATTAGCCTCTCCATTCTGAGAGGTGTCTCTCAAAAGAATAAAGGATATTCAATGAGTCTCTCTCAAAAGAATAAAGGATATTCAATGAGTAATCTTGAAAACATATGACTAACTATGAATTGAATTGAATGTGTTGTTTTGTGTAGGTGAAAGATGTAAATGGTTTACTACCATTGGGATTATGGAGTCAATATGAAAACTAAGTCACAATTCAACTTATCTCATGGAAGCTGAGGCAATTGTATTCTTATTAAACCACACATGAAGGAAAAAAAAACAAGCTATATGCATACAGGAAGTTGGAGCATGTCACCATGAATTCCAAGTTATTATACATAAGCAAACTAATAAATATTGACATTTACTATAGACTAGGAGTATATAGGAAGTTGGAGCATGTAATCATGAATTCCAAGTGATTATACAACTAGAATACTGGAGATAAATTAAAGGACTGATATAAAAAACATACAAAAGAATACAAAGAAGAATCTCATATCAGAAATAGGCTGATGCAACTGTATATTACTGATATCAAAATATTAAAATAGTGGTAGTGTCAAGTAACCATCTCCCAACCCTTTGTTATTCGATATTATGCCTATTAATAGGATTTAGCACGTTCACATTGGATTTGCCTTGAAGCTGGACCTTCTAATCCTTCTCTTAACACCTACTAAAAAGCCAAATACATGGTAATGATAATGACACCTACTAACTTTAGGAGTTAGAGACCTAATAGGACTCCACTAGCTAGTTATTACACTTTCCAACTGAAAGGACCACATATTTACAATCGAAATGATCATGTGCTTAGGTGGCACTGACCATGATCAAACTATAAATACCTCCACTAGATTCAAAATCTGGTCTTCCTATTTTTAAGTAGATGATGACATGACATTTGCTAAATATCTTTTGTTGAGTTAGTGAAAAAAACAACATTGTAGAAGACCAAATCTCTGCTGGAATGTTTCAATTCTACCTTGGAATGCCTCCACATGGTTGGCTATCTTTAAATACACTTTCCAAACATCAAAATACAACTAAAAACACTACGCTGCAAAAACAGAGTGCAATAGCCAGTTTCATAGCGTAGTTTAGTGGCAAACTCATTTTAGCCATCTAAGTCAAATTTTAGCTCTCTTTGCTAATGTAGACATGTTTTTTGGGTTTAAAGAGCTAAAACAAAATTTTTCTAGGTGTTGAATTTGATTTTATCCATCCCTTTTGCCATATAATCACCTACAGCAGTTTCGTAGCAGATTTTGGGCTTCAAGCCTGGGAGTTGCTATGAAACTACCTAATGTGCAGAAAATTAAAAATTATCCCTTTTTCATCAAAATTTCACCTGTATATATGCAAATATATATGATGAAGGATTAAAAGGCACATTTGGTTCAAAATTCCTCTTACCCTCTTCAAAAAGCATCATTTTCACCTTTAGCGAGTTAATTTACCAATAAAATAACTGTTTTTTCTGACAAATAAGATTTAGAGATGAGCTCCTATCTCCATATCCTTGATAGTTGTTGCAAAAATTGAGGATGGTTTTGTAAATAAGTTCATATTGAACAAAAAACTCTTGGTTTTCTAAAAACAATCTCCAGCTATCGGTAATTTGCATTAGAAACACGTTTCTAAAACGAAAATTCAAAATTTTGAAAATAGGTCACAAATACATCTTTGAATCTCCAAATTGGTAGTACCTGTGGAAAAAGTGAAAGAGGTTATTTTTCCTTGTTCTGTGTTTGAAAATAACCTCTCTCAGTATTTCATAATTCATCTTTTCTCATCCATAATATTCTATTTAAATTTACTTCTCACACAGTCCAAAGACAAAGAAAATTCCCTTATAACTCAAACAGAAATTCAAGCAACCTGAATTGGTGAATGCTTCAGAAAAGCTAGGTTCCTCCATGAATATATTAAGGTCCATGAGCTCCTATCTAACCACAAAGCCTCCTTTGTACACTTTCTTATTCATGGCCATATCTCTTTATAACCAAACTGCCTTCTTAATAATGTGGCACTTGTAAAAAGCAAATTGGATAGCAAGCTGCTTGCCACAAAGATAAAATTGTGAATGATGACACTAAGATTCTTTACATGCAAAGGCTGAAGGTCTAATGATAGAGAGGAGCTTGGATTATTTTTTTTAAAATATGAAATTCAAATATGAGAGGGAAAATGACAAATGGAGGGATGAAGGTGGACTGATGACAAGCACTTATGATTTCACATGTTGGATAGCTATCATAACCTACTAGGTGATCTCACCTTTCCCCAAAACCAATAGCAAATGACAACTCATCGATTTTCTTTTCGCATATTTTTTATGGAATTTTCAAGTAGTTTCGTAGAAAAATCTGTTGCTTTGCCATTGTTTTCGCTACGAAACTGTGAAAACTAACAAGTGGCTCATTTTTGTAATTTGAAGGAATGGGTGCGAAAACTAAATGACATGGGGTGTATTTGACTGAGATTAAATGACTCATGGTGGGTTTTAGACTTAGGATAAACATGATTTTATAAATTCTTCATGAAATGCATGACCCAACATAACACAACATGAAACCTATGGTGACCTTATCAAAACAAATTTACAAAATTTAAAGAGTGATAACAGTGGCTCCACTAGGGATGGTGTGCCCCTGTGGTACAACAAATAACTTGTATATCCAGTGCCTTATCTTGAGAAATTAGAAATTTTCTGAAATTGATGAAGACTTGGCCATGCTCTTATGGCCTTCTCCTATGGCTCAAGCTTGATGATAACTGCTAAAAAACCAAATATTTACATGTTGAAAAGATGCTCGGACTAGCTGAGCTTATTCACACACACTTCTACATGCCCTAACAGCTACAATCTTCATGTTTGATTCAAGCAACATGAAACCTCTAATAAAGCCAGTGAATGAGTTGATCTGATACCTGAACTCCTTGATTGTGCTTAAACCAAAAGAAAACTGTATTTTGAAATGATAAAGGTAACATAAAATGGGTCATTTTTTAATAGTGAAAAAATAATTGAAAAGTTGGACTATAAAAATCTTCCATGTAATCAGATATGGGATCATAGAAGACATAATTTATTGATATCCATTTTAAGCTCTCACTGACAAATTGATCCTTGATATCCTTTTCATTTTCTTTGTCAAGGCTGAACCTTGATTCCAACTCTACAATATCAATCTCAAAACCATATTCTTCTTTATCGGCAAGTCAAATGCTATAATAATTTTCTCTCTTTTTGGAGGAGGAAGACTTTCCAGGAACAGTTTAGGATCTTGGCAATCATATGATTCAATTTTAACATCTAATAGTTCAATTTCATTTTCTAATATTTCAGCAACTAAACCAAGAAAACTAATTTTATTATCAAGTGTGAGTCAACTGGATTTCAAACAAAGGAATACTATTGTTGAAAAATGTTCATCTATCTGAAATTCTACTAACTCATCCCTTACACTTTGTAAAATTTAATCATATGAAGGGTTTTCCACATACCCTGTCATCTTGGATCACCATCAATGTTCTGAAATCTGGATCCTTTTGCAGTGAAGTCATTCTAAACTTTGAAGCTTAGGATCTTGAACAATGGAGTTGCGAGGTGAATGGTACAAACTTCCTGTGTTTGGCTTGTGTTCACCATCATAATTCAAATCTGAACTTTGTCATTCTTCCTGGAGAAAATTTACACCTTCGATTTCCCCGGCAACGGTGCCAAAATGTTATCACCAAATTGAGTTCCTGCTGAGTTGTTTCAATGGTCAACTTGGAGTAACTCTTTCAAACCACTTGCAACAGGAAATTAGCCTCTCCAATCTGAGAGGGCTCTCTCAAAAGAATAAATGATATTCAATGAGCAATCTTGAAAACATGTGACTAACTCTGAATTGAATTGAATGTGTTGTTTTTTGTAGGTGAAATATGTAAAGGGTTTACTACCATTGGGCTTAGGGAGTCAATATGAAAACTAAGTCACAAGTCAAATTATCTCATGGAAGCTGAGGCAATTTTATTCTTATTAAACCACACAAAAAGGAAAGAAACAAAAAGCTATATGCATACAGGAAGTTGGAGCATGTAACCATGAATTCCAAGTCATTATACATAACCAAACTAATAAATCTTGACATTTACAACATATTAGGAGTATACAGGAAGTTGGATCATGTAATCATAAATTCCAAGTGATTATACAACTAGAATACTGGAGACAAAGTAAAGGATTGATAGGAAAAACATACATAAGAATACAGAGAAGAATCTCAGATCAGAAATAGGTTGCTACAACTATATATTACTGATATCAAAATATTACCATAGTGGTATACTATATAACCATCTCCCAACCCTTTTTTATTCAATATTCTACCCATTAATAAACTTCATCACCTTCACATTGATCTAAATTCAAGCCAGACTTTTGAATCCTTCTTCTTGACACCTAATCTAACTAAAAATCCAACAAAGGAAAATGATAATGATACCCCCATTAACTTTACGAAATAGAGACCTGGGGTGAGGGACTCAACTACCTATTTATTACACTTTACAATTGAAAGGACCACATCTTTACAATGGAAATGATCATGTGCTTAGGTTTCATTGACCATGATCAAACTATAAATACCTCCACTAGATTCATAAACTGATCTTCCTATTTTTAAGGATATGATGACATGACATTTGCTGACTGTCTTTTGTTGAGTTGGTTAAAAAGACAACTTTGTAGAAGACCAAATCTCTGCTGGAATGTTCCACTTCTACCTTGGAATTCCTCCACGTGGTTGGATACATTTTAATACACTTTCCAAACATCAAAATACAACTAAAAACACAACATTGCAAAAACGGAGTGCAATAGGCAGTTTCGTAGTGTAGTTTAGTAGAAAACTCATTTTAGCCATCTAAGTCAACTTTTAGCTCTCTTTGCTAATGTAGACATGTTTGTTGGGTTTAAAGAGATAAACAAAATTTTTCCCAGGCCTTGAATTTGATGTTATCCATCTCTTTTTCCATATAATCACCTACAACAGTTTCGTAGCAGAGTTTGGGCTTCAAGCCTGGGAGTTTCTACGAAACTACCTAAAGTGTAGAAAATTCAAAATTCTCGCTTTTCCTCCAAATTTCACATGTATATCTGCAAATGGATATGATGAAGGATAATAAGCCAAATTTGGTTCAAAATGCCTCTTACCCTCTTCCAAAGCATCATTTTCACCTTTAGCAAGTTAATTTACCAATAAAATGGTTATGTTTTTTTTCTTCTGAAAACTAGGGTTCAGAGATGAGATCCTATCTCCATATCCTTGATAGTTGTTGCAAAAATGGAGGATTTTTTTAAATACGTTCACCGTGAAGATAAACCTCTCTTGGTTTTCCTAAAACCATCTCCAGCTATCGGAATTATGCATTAGAAAAACGTGTCTAAAACAGGAAAATTCAGAATTCTCAAAATAGGTCCAATATACATCTTTGAATCTCCAAATTGGTTGCACTTGTGAAAAACGTGAAAGAGGTTATTTTTCCTTGTTCTATTCTTGACAATAACCTCTCTCAGTATTGCATAATTCATCTATGTTCATCCATAATATTCTCTTTAAATTTACTTCTCACTCAATCCAAAGACAATGCAAATTCCCTTGTAACTCCAGCAGAAATTCAAGCAACCTGAATTGGTGAATGCTTAAGCAAAGCTAGGTTCCTCCATGAATATATTAAGGTCCATGAGCTCCTATCTAACCACAAAGCCTCCTTTTTACACTTTCTTATTCATGGTCATCTCTCTTTATAACCAAGCTGCCTTCTTAAAAATGTGACACCTGTAAAAAGGAAAATGGACAGCACGTTGCTTGCCACAAAGCTAAAATTTTCAAGGATGACACTAAGATGCTTTACATGCAAAGGATGAAGGTTTAATGACAGAGAGGATCTTGGGTGATTTCTTTAAAAATATTAAACTTGAATATGAGAAGGAAAATGAAAAATGGAGGGATGAAGGTGGAATGATGACAAACACTTATGATTTAACATGTTGGATAGCTACCATAACCTACTAGGTGATCTCACCTTTCCCAAAAACCAATATCAAATGACAAGTCAGAAATTGTTTTTTGGCAGATTTGCTACGGGATTTTTAGGTAGTTTCGTAGCGAAATATGTTGTTTTGCCATTGTATTCGCTATGAAACTGTGAAAAACTGACAAGTGGCTCATTTTTGTAATTTGAAGGCATGGGTGCGAAAAATAAATGACATGGAGTGTATTTTACTGACATGAAATGACTCATGGTGGGTTTTAGACTTAGGATAAACATGATTTTATAAATTCTTCATCAAATGCATTACCCAACATAACAAAACATGAAACCTATGGTGACCTTATCAAAACAAATTTTGAAATTTTTGAGTGTGATAACAGTGGCTCCACTGGGGATGGTGTGCCCCTGTGGTACAACAAAGAACTTGTAGATCTAATGCCTTATCTTTAGAAATTTAAAATTTTATGAAATTGATGAATACTTTGCCGAGCTCTTATGGCCTTCTCCCCGGGCTCAAGATTGATGATAACTATTGAAAAACCAAATTTGTACATGGTGAAAAGATGCTCAGACTACTTGAGCTTATTCACACACACTCTTACCTACCCTAACAGCTGCAATCTTCATGTTTGATTCAAGCAACATGAAACCTCCAATAAATCCATTCAATGATTTTATCTGATACCTTAACTCCTTAATTGTGATTAAACCAAAAGAAAACCATATTCTGAAATGATAAAGGTAACAGAAAATGGTTCTGTTTTTTATAGTGAAAAAATAATTGAAAAGTTGGACTATAAAACTCTTCCATGTAATCAACTATGGGATCATAGAAGACATAATTTATTGATATCCCTTTTAAGCTCTCAATGAAAAATTTATCCTGGATATCCTTTTCATTTTCTTTGTCAAGGCTGAACCTTGATTCCAAATCTACAATATCAAGCTCATAACCATATTCTTCCTATATCAGCAATTCAAATGGTATAATAATATCATCTCTTTTTTGAGGAGGAATATTTTCCAGGAACTGTTTAGGATCTTTGAAATCATATGATTCAATTTGAACATCAAATAGTTCAATTTCATTTTCTAATCTTTCAGCAAATAACCAAGAAAACTAATTTTATTTTCAAGTGTGAGTCGACTAGATTTCAAACAACTGAATACTATTATTGAAAAATGTTCATCTATATAAAATTCTGCTAACTCATCCCTTACACTTTGTAACATTTCATCATATAAAGGGTTTTCCACATACCCTATCAGCTTGGATCACCATCAATGTTCTGAAATCTAGATTCTTTGGCAGTGAAGTCGCTCTGAAATTTGAAGCTCGAGATCTTGAACAATGGAGTCGCCAAGTGAATGGTACAACCTTCCCGTGTTTGGCTTTTGTTCACCATCACAATTCAAATATGAACTTTGTCGCTCTTCTCGAAGAAAATTTACACCTTCGATTTCCCCAGAAACGGCGCCAAAATGTTATCTCCAAATTGAGTTCCTGTTGGGTTGTTTCAATGGTCAACTTGGAGTAACTCTTTCAAACTACTTGAAACTGGAAATTAGCCTTCTAGTCCGAGAGGGCTCTCTCAAAATAATAAAGGATACTCAATGACTTATCCTGAAAAAAGATGACTAACTCTGAATTGAATTGAATGTGTTGTTTTGTGTAGGTGAAAAATTTAAAGTGTTTGCTACCATTGGGCTTATGGAGTCAATATGAAGACTAAGTCACAAGTAAACTTATCTCATGGAAGCTGAGGCAATTGTATTCTTATTAAACCACACATGAAGGAAAAAACAACAAGCTATATGCATACAGGACTTTGGAGCATGTCACCATGAATTCCAAGTGATTATACATAAGAAAACTAATAAATCTTGACATTTACAACAGACTAGGAGTATACAGGAAGTTGGAGCATGTAATCACAAATTCCAAGTGATTATACAACTAGAATACTGGAGATAAAGTAAAGGAATGATAGAGCAAACATACATAATAATACAAAGAATAAGCTCAGATCAGAAATAGGCTGCTACAACTATATATTACCGATATCAAAATATTACAATAGTGGTAGTGTCAAGTAACCATCTCCCAACCCTTTGTTATTCCATACTATGCCTATTAATAGGCTTCAACACCTTCACAATGGATCTGCCTTCAAGTTGGACCTTCAAATCCTTCTCTTGACACCTAATCTAACTAAAAATCCAAATACATGATAATGATAATGAAACCTACTAACTTTAGGAGTTAGAGACATATTAGGACTCAACTACCTATTTATTACACTTTCTAACTAAAAGGACCGCATCTTTACAAAGTAAATGATCATGTGCTTCAGTGGCATTGACCATGATCAAACTATAAATACCTCCACTAGATTCAGAAACTGATCTTCCTATTTTTAAGGAGATGATGACATGACATTTGTTGACTGTCTTTTGTTGTGTTGGTGAAAAAGACAACTTTGTAGAAGACCAAATTTCTGCTGGAATGTTCCATTGCTACCTTTGAATTCCTCCATGTGGTTGGTTTTCTTTTAATACACTTTCCAAACATCAAAATACAACTAAAAACACTACGCTGCAAAAATGGACTGCGATAGGTAGTTTTGTAGTATAGTTTAGTAGCAAACTCATTTTAGCCATCTAAGTCAACTTTTAGCTCTCTTTTCTAATGTAGAAATGTTTGTTAGGTTTAAAGAGCTAAAACAAAAATTTTCCAGGCCTTGAATTTGATTTTATCCATCCTTTTTCCATATAATCACCTACAACAATTTCATAGTAAATTTTGGGCTTCAAGCCTGGGAGTTGCTACGAAACTACCTAAAGTCTAGAAAATTCAAAATTCTCCCTTTTTCTTCAAAAGTTCACCTGTATATCTGCAAATGGATATGATGAAGGATGATAAGGCACCTTTGGTTCAAAATTCTTCTTACCCTCTTCTAAAAGCATCACTTTCACCTTTAGCAATTTAATTTACCAATAAAATGACTTTCTTCTTCTTCTTCTTCTTCTTCTTTTTTTCTGAAAAATAGGGTTCAAAGATGAGCTCCTATCTCCATATATTTGATATATGTTGCAACAATGGAGGAGGTTTTTGTAAATAATTTTATCATGAAGAAAAAAAAACTCTTTGTTTTCTGAAACCATCTCCAAATGTCAGGAATCTGCATTAGAATAACGTGTCTAAAACTGGAAAATTTAGAATTCTCAAAATAGGTCCCAAATACATCTTCAAATCTCCAAATTGGTAGTGCCTGTGAAAAAAGTGAAAGAGGTTATTTTTCCATGTTTTGTTCTTGACAATAACCTCTCTCAGTATTGCATAATTCATTACTTTTCATCCATAAAATTCACTTTAAATATATTTCTCACACAGTCCAAAGACAAAGAAAATTCCCTTGTAACTCCAGCAGAAATTCAAGCAACCTAAATTGGTGAATGCTTCAGAAAAGCTAGGTTCCTCCATGAATAGATTAAGGTCCAGGATTTCCTATCTAACCATAGAGCCTCCTTTGTACACTTTCTTATTCATTGCCATCTCTCTTTATAACCAAGTTGCCTTCTTAAAAATGTGACACCTGTAAAAAGAAAATTAGACCACAAGCTGCTTGCCACAAAGCTAAACTTTTCAAGGATGACATTAAGATGATTTACATGCAAAGGTTGAAGGTTTAATGATAGAGAGGAGCTTGTGTGATTTATTTAAAAATATGAAATTTGAATATGATAGGGAAAATGACAGATGGAGGGATGAAGATGGAATGATGACAAGCACTTATGATTTCACATGTTGGATAATTGTCATAACCTACTAGGTGATCTCACCTTTCCCCAAAACCAATAGCAAATGACAAGTCATCGATTTTCTTTTAGCATATTTACTACGAAATTTTCAAGTAGTTTTGTAGAGAAATATGTTGTTTTTCCATTGTATTCGCTATGAAACTGTGAAAAACTAAAAACTGGCTCATTTTTGTAATTTGAAGGCATGGGTGCGAAAACTAAATGACATGGAATGTATTTTACTGACATGGCATAACTCATAGTTGGTTTTAGACTTAGAGTAAACATGATTTTATAAATTCTTCATTAAATTTATGATCCAACATAACACAACATGAAACCTATGGTGACATTATCAAAACAAATTTTGAAAATTTTGAGTGTGATAATAGTGGCTCCACTGCGGATGGTGTGCCCCTGTGGTACAACAAAGAATTTTTAGATTTAGTGCCTTACCATGAGAAATTGAAAATTTTATGAAATTGATGAAGACTTCGCCAAGCTCTTGTGGCCTTCTCCTCAGGCTCAAGCTTGATGATAACTGTTGAAAAACCAAATTTGTGCATGCTGAAAAGATGCTCGAACTACTTGAGCTTATTCACACACACTCCTACCTACCCTAACAACTGAAATCTTCATGTTTGATTCAAGCAACATGAAACCTCCAATAAATCCAGTCAATGAGTTGATCTGATACCTGAACTTCTTGATTATGATTAAACCAAAAGAAAATTGTATTCTGAAATGATAAAGGTAATAGAAAATGGGTCTGTTTTTCATAGTGAAAAAATAATTGAAAATTTGGACTATAAAACTCTTCCATGTAATCAACTATGGGATCATAGAAGACATAATTTATTGATATCCCTTTTAAGCTCTCAATGACAAATTGATCCTAGATATCCTTTTCATTTTCTTCTTCAAGGCTTAACCTTGATTCCAACTCTACAATATCAATCTCATAACCATATTCTTCCTCTATCGACAAGTCAAATGGTATAATAATTTCCTCTCTTTTTGGAGGAGGAAGACTTTCCAAGAACTATTTAGGATCTTGGAAATAATATGATTCAATTTGAACATCCAATAGTTCAATTTCAATTTTTAATATTTGAGCAACTAAACCAAGAAAAAAAAAATATTTTCAAGTGTGAGTCGACTGGATTTCAAACAAAGTAATACTATTGTTGAAAAATGTTCATCTATCTCAAATTCTGCTAACTCATCCCTTACACTTTGTAACATTTCATCATATAAAGGGTTTGCCACATACCTTGTCATCTTGGATCACCATCAATGTTCTAAAAACTGGATTCTTTGGCAGTGAAGTCACTCTGAACTTTTAAGCTTGGGATCTTGAACAATGGAGTCACTAGGTGAATGGTACAACCATCTTGTGTTTGGCTTGTGTTCACCATCGCGAGTCAAATCTAAACTTTTTCATTCTTCCCGGAGAATATTTACACCTTCGATTTCCCCGACAACGACACCAAAATGTTATCACCAAATTTAGTTCTTGTTGGGTTGTTTCAATGGTCAACTTGGAGTAACGCTTTCAAACTAATTGCAACTGGAAATTATCCTCTCCAGTATAAGAGGGCTCTCTCAAATGAATAAAATATGTTCAATGAGTAATCTTGAAAAAAGATGACTAACTATGAATTGAATTGAATGTGTTGTTTTGTGTAGGTGAAAGATGTAAAGGGTTTACTACCATTGGGCTTATGGAGTCAATATGAAAACTAAGTCACAATTCAACTTATCTCATGGAAGCTGAGGCAATTGTATTCTTATTAAACCACACATGAAGGAAAAAACAACAAGCTATATGCATACAAGAATTTGTAGCATGTCACCATGAATTCAAAGTGATTATACATAAGAAAACTAATAAATATTGACATTTACAACAGACTAGGAGTATACAAGAAGTTGGAGCATGTAATCATAAATTCCAAGTGATTATACAACTAAAATACTGGAGACAAAGTAAAGGGCTGATAGAAAAAGAATAAATAATATTATATAGAAGAATCTCAGATCAAAACTAGGCTGTTGCAACTACATATTATTGATATCAAAATATTACAATAGTGGTAGTGTTAGGTAACCATCTCCCAACCCTTTTTTATTCGATATTCTTCCTATTAATAGGCTTCAACACCTTCACATTAGATCTGCCTTCAAGTTGGACCTTTGAATCCTTCTCTTGACACCTAATCTAACTTAAAGCCAAATACATGGTAATGATAATGACACCTACTAACTTTAGGAGTTAGATACCTAATAGGACTCAACTACCTATTTATTACACTTTCTAATTGAAAGGACCACATATTTACAACGGAAATTATCATGTGCTTAGGTGGCACTCACCATGATCAAACTATAAATACCTCCACTAGATTCATAAAATGATCTTCCTATTTTTAAGGAGATGATGACATGACATTTGCTTACTGTCTTTTGTTGAGTTGGTGAAAAAGACAACTTTGTAGAAGACCAAATATCTGCTGGAATGTTCCACTACTACCTTGGAATGCCTCCACATTGTTGGCTATCTTTTAATACACTTTCCAAACATCAAAATACAACTAAAAACACTACGCTGCAAAAACAGAGTGAAATAGGCAGTTTCGTAGCGCAGTTTAGTAGCAAACTCATTTTAGCCATCTAAGTCAACTTTTAACTCTCTTTTCTAATGTAGAGATGTTTGTTGGGTTTAAAGAGATAAAAAAAAATACCAAACCTTGACTTTGATTTTTTCCATCCATTTTACCATATAATCACCTACAACATTTTCGTAGCAGCTTTTTGGCTTCAAGCCTAAGAGTTGCTACGAAACTACCTAAAGTGTAGATTATTCAAAATTCTCCCTTTTGCTTCAAAATTTCACCTGTATATCTGAAAATGGATATGATGAAGGATGATAAGGCACATTTGGTTCAAAATGCCTCTTACCCTCTTCAAAAAGCATCATTTTCACCTTTAGCAAGTTAATTTACCAATAAAATGACTTTGTTTTTTTTTTTTAAATCGGGTTCAAAGATGAGCTCCTATCTCCATATCCTTAATATATGTTGCAAACATGGATGAGTTTTTTGTAAATAATTTCATCTTGAAGAAAAACCTCTCTTTGTTTTCTGAAAACCATCTCCAGCTGTCGGGAATCTGCATTAGAAAACATGTCTAAAACAGGAAAATTCAGAATTCTTAAAATAGGTCCCGAATACATCTTCAAATATCCAAATTGGTAGCACCTGTGAAAAAATTGAAAGAGGTTATTGTTCCTTTTTCTATTCTTGAAAATAACCTCTCTCAGTATTGCAGAATTAATCTTTTTTCATCCATATTCTTCTCTTTAAATTTACTTCTCACACAGTCCAAAGACAAAGAAAATTCCCTTGTAACTCCATCAGAAATTCAAGCAACCTGAATTGGTGAATGCTTCAGCAAAGCTAGGTTCCTCCATGAATAGCTTAAGATCCATGAGCTCTTGTATAACCACAGAGCCTCCTTTGTACACTTTCTTATTCATAGCCATCTCTCTTTATAACCAAGCTTCCTTCTTAAAAATGTGACACCTGTAAAAAGAAAATTGGACAACAAGCTGCTTGCCGAAAATCTAAACTTTTCAAGGATAAAACTAAGATGCTTTACTTGAAAACGCTGAAGGTTTAATGACAGAAAGGAGCTTGGGTGATTTGTTTAAAAATATGAAATTTTAATATGAGAGGGAAAATGAAAATTGGAGGGATGAAGGTGGAATGATGACAAGCACTTATGATTTCACATGTTGGATCACTGTCATAACCTACTAGGTGATCTCCCCTTTCCCCAAAACCAATAGCAAATAAAAATTCATTGATTTCTTTTGGCAAATTTTCTATGGAATTTTCAAGTAGTTTCGTAGTAAAATCTGTTTTTTTGCCATTGTATTCGCTACGAAACTGTGAAAAACTGATAAGTGGCTCATTTTTGTAATTTGAAGGCATGGGTGTGAAAAATAAATGACATGGAGTGTCTTTGACTGACATGACATGACTCATGGTGGGTTTTAGTCTTAGGATAAACATGATTTTATAAATTCTTCATCAAGTGCATGACCCAACATAACAAAACATGAAACCTATGGTGACCTTATCAAAACAAATTTTGAAAATTTTGAGTGTGATAACATGTGTGTTGACAACTAAGGTGGATCAAAAGCAGTTTCAGTGGCCATACTTAAAAAAATAAAATAAAAACCCTAATAACATTATTGTAACATCTTTTATTCAAAGAATAAATTTATTCTTCTACCCTACCCTACATTAGAAAGAGGAAGGCCTCCTTCAAGTGTAGGAGTACTTCTAGTGTAACCACATGCATAGAATGCTATAAATACACATACTCAATTTTAAAGAATAAACTTAAACACATACCAGAGTATGAGAAACCAATTTCTTTAATTGATATGGTACCAATATTTTCTGAATGATGAGGAAATAGGGTGTGTTGACGACTACTTGAAACTAGGATTCATTGAGATCCACATATTTATGATTCTCCAACGTCTGATGCAAGTCTTCAACAGTGTGATAGTCACTCTCCTAGAGGCATAAGGGATACTGTGAAAGACAATATATAACCCCCTCAAGTTCAGGCTCAAATATCTGCGTTTGAAATTGACAAGAATGGTTGAGAGAGATTCTAGGGTTTTGAGTTTCAACAACATTTTTAGAATAGGTTCCAATTATAGATTTCTCCTCTAATGGTATTTGAATTAGATATTCCTGGGGTGAATGTTTTGTAGTGATAGGAGATGTTTCCAAACTCACCCCTTCCCACAACCTTGAAGATATATCATTTTTTTTCAGTGGGAGACTCGACATTAAGAACAAGAGTTTTAAATTGTTGTGCAACCTCCTTGTTTTGATTAGGGTCTAAGCTATGGTTTGAGCTAGAGTTTGAACTAGGTTTTGGTTTAAGGCTTGGACTAGGCTTTAGATTTGGATTAGAGTTAGGTTTAGGGTTTAAGTTAAGGTTAGGGTTTGAATGAGGGCTAGGTTTCGAGTTAGGTCTAGGGTATGGATAAGGGCTAGGGTATGGATTAGGGTTAGGGTTAGGATAAGGGATAGGGTATGGATTAAGGTTAGGATTAGGATAAGGGAAAGGGTATGGATTAGGGTTAGGCTTAAGATAAGGGCTAGGGTATGGATTAGTGTTAGGGTTAAAGAAAGGTTGCATAGGTACTTGAGAACATGAAGGATGATAACTTTATGCACATGTGATTGTTGTTGATTTTGCATGAAAGACTGCCCTGGGGAAAACCATTCTTGAGGCCATGAGGAAGAGGAGGTCCATGGAGAGGGCCACTATGGCCATGAAGTATAATATTCTATTGGAGGAGTATTAAAATTTTTCCATGGAACTGCAAGATTATAAACATGTTGAGGAACCTGCACAGGAAAGTAATCATTATTCCAAGTATCAAATAGTGTTGGGTTTTGAGTTATACCTGGCGATTGATTTGATTCATTACTTGATTCCCTGAGTACCTTTCGTAATCATGGTAGTGATGGGCAATGTTTGGTTGCATGACCATCCTCGCAAATTTTGCAAACTTTTAGACATCTAAGTGGACACTTTCCAAGGCAGTGTTTCTTTCAACAATTGGCACAAAGGATAAGCAGTGGTTCTTCATCCTTCTCTTGCTCCTGCAAATCATCTAATTTTGAAATCAAAATTTAATAATATTAAATTTATGTTCAAGCAAGATATTAAATTTTGCACTTTTGAATTCTTCATTGGATGACTTATATGTCTCTGTAACAGCATCAAAACTCCTCATTAAATGCTTCCTCAAAATACCATTCTCTTTTTCTCAATAAGTCAACTGGTATTTTCTATCATCGAGGGTTCGTATAGCACCCCAAAAATGATATAACGTTGGAATATGAAAATGAATTTAAAAGCTATTGTCTAAAATAAAACTCAGCATACTTGCATGAAAGGAAAATTCCAAATCAAAGTACTATTTAACCCATTAAAAGCAAGAAAAATTTGGAAATTAAATGTCTAAATCCTGCTTCTACTTCTACACATAAAGGAAAGAAAATAAAATTTCAAAAGATAAGCAAGATGGCCAAACTTTGGAGCAACCCCACAATAGTGGATGTGTGGGTATCACTCACATCTTACCGTACTCTCTCCACCCTTTGACTACCCTGCAATATCCTTGAAAATTTGTATGAAAAAATTTACCTGAGCCAAAATACAAATCCCTAGCAACGACACCAAAATGTTGGGTGGTTTAATTGTCGGATTAAACCTCTCAATATTAATTTTCAATCTGGGAATTGTAAATGCGAGTTGTACCGCGTCTTGGCTCAACTTAATGGTTAGAGTATATAAGTTTCCTTATTTATGATTGTCGAGTATAAAATGATAAAAACACTCTTCTATTAACCAAGAAAACTCACACTTACAATGCAATCATTCTGAAGGAAATATACTTAACTCAATCCTTATTCTAATTCTCTGCAATCAAAATACAATCTTATCGAAAAAAATGTGCCATGAATTTAACTTCAGCTACAATCTTAAGCAAGGTTTTGAATTTATAATCATTAAAGAGACTAAGCATGTATTTACTTGTAATGAAACATTATGGAAAAAATAGATCTAAATTATCCTATTATATTTTAAAAACTCAAAACGATGCTCTTAAATGAGATGATTTAAAGTAGCCCATACTGTGAAAGCTAAACCTAATTCAAATTTTGAAATGGAAATTTCAACACCTATCTCTACCCAACTCGATCTCTCTATTTGCACGATCAAATTCATACTCAAACTTGTTCAAAGGAATGATTATGCTATGAAAAACAAGAAAGGTATTAATTAAAAAGAAGAGATCTAATTACTAAGCTAAATCCCGGGAGATAAATGTTCAACAAGAAATACACACAACTCGCTCTCAATTACCCACACTACTAACATCATTGTATTTAATTCAGAAATAAAATCTTGTTCTAATTCATAGATACAATAGTCAATCTTCATAAAATATGCAGTTCTCTTAATGGAATTCAAAATCCAAACAAAATATTAAAATGAGTTAAACCATATGCAAAACTAAACTCTTACATTCACTAAGACTTTCCAACAATACACTCGCGATCTCACTCCAAATACAAGAAAAATAAATTAGTGACTAAGTTCAGGGTCAGGAAATATACAATCCTATTTAGAAAACAATTCCAAAACAAAATATAATTTTATAGTAAATCACAATTCCTACATCTATAAAGAATGTTGGACTCGACTTCAAGTTGTGGTGGATCCTTGCCACTTCCTGGAGCTAGTCATGAACTAACCCAATTCTCAAAAAGGAATAAAAACCATAGCGCTTATACAAAGACAAATTTCGAAACCAAAATTATTGAATTCAATCAAAACATCAAGTTAAATTTCAATTATCAATTACATAAACTTCTACCCATTACAATTTCTTGTGCTCGGAAACTTCAATGATGGATCTGTATATTTCATCCCTCGATCTAGATCTCAGGATTCACTCCCTGCTACCAATTACATTCCATTACTATTGATTATTTATCACAACATTCGTATTCCATTGTTGTCTAAAATTCCCTTGATCGATTTCCTAATTCATGTCCGTCTAATTCTTGTTTTCTCACAGAAATCTCTTATATGCATCGAATTTACAAATTAGGGATTTCAACAACTAATCGATCTCAACAATTTGCCATGAATAAAAATTGGTTTGCAACTAAATGTCGAAAATAGGTAAATCGCTCCTTTTTTCCTAGGATGATGTTGTTGCTGGAAGATTCATTTCAACTGCTCTCTTCCTCTTTTCAGGATGATGAGCTGCTCACATATGTATCGACCAAATACTTTGGAATATCAATATTGTCTTGAGGTCAACATTGTTGGGGATGATACAAAGCAGCTTCTCCATTCCATAATGCACTTATACCGTGTAATACCTCCACCATGCAATCTACAACAATGTTTGAAGGTGTTGTAGGACTCTCATATTTCAAACCATCGTTATTAAGAAGCATTAGAGCCTCACAACCTTGAAAATTGTCCATGCTTGCAACCTAGATGTCTGCAGCCTCTCGTATTTGATCAAGCCATTCACACAAGAACAGGACTTGAGCTACATAAGGAGACTGCACAACAATGTCCATGGGCATCACTCTGGCAAAAATAAGAGATCTCACATGATGCACGACAATATATTCTTCAATATAAAATGAACCTATGCCTACAGGATCCATGTTCCTCACAGCCAAGTGACATAATTTCTTTTTAAGCATAACTCTCAATTGCATCATTCATCCTGTATTGAACTTATAGCATCTAACTCAAGATACCTACATATAATTTTGCTACACGTTCTAGTAAATAGATCCCAAGTCCTCCTTCCATGGCTGGTCTAGATAGAATCACAGGAACTAACTAGCAATTGTCACCTGCAATAAAGGTACGTTCATATCCTATGGTAATTGACCTATTTCTACCTTCAACAATCAGTGCATGGTCATCGAGAGTGTTTCTCGTAGTCAAAATTCCATCGTTCTGTTATCTGGGCCAATGTCAATGGCTCAATGGGTTCTTTTCGGCCAAACTCATTTAGATCAGAAAGGACACTCTTTCGAAGAGCCAATACTTCTCTAGTAGCCTTCTTTCCTGATTCCACACTAGGTTGATGATAATCAATGATGTTGATTAAGCTAGCATAGATCCTTATTGCATGCTCATACATTGCAATCAATTAGTACTACTTAAGTTTTTAATTAACATTGGTGACAACATTAATATAGTGATCCTTTGGATAAAATCTTACTATCTCACTTCTAAGGGTCCTACAATACAACCGAAGAGCTAATAATGATATATAGTTACTCCAACTATGAGTATGACATCTTGGTAGAACCTTTATCTTCAATAAACTGTCTAAAAACTTCAATCAACACCTGGAATCCTAGATTTGATATTATGGCAGAAAATAAGATAATACCAACAAAAGTACATTGGAAAAATTGAATACATTTACTGCGATATTCACTACAGATTCATGTTGCAATTCTTGATCGTGTTGTTCCTCAAGCCAGTCATCATTATTACACATTTATCAACCTCCTCAAATGATTCCAAATTCATAACCTGCTTCTCATAGTACTCTTTTCTCCCCTACTCTGGTGTAGAAATCCATTTCTGCTCTAGTGTAGTCAGGTCAAAAGCGTAATCGAACTACTTTTAAACCTGCAAAAGACAAGCCTTTATTAAACTTTTATTAATGATATTTATACATAAAATACTTAACAAGAAGAATTCGTAATATTGCCTCTCAATTCCTCTTAATGAGATACTAATGATTAAAAACATTAGTCAAAGGCACATAAAAAATCGTAAACACATAGACAAAAAGGCAGCTCAACAACACTCTTTCCTTAAAACTTGGGTAAACATATGATAAAATCCATTGAGACTTCCTCCCAACGCTAACTTGGAACGACTAAAGGTTGTAATAGACCAGGGATCCTAATTGTCTCAACTTTTTTTTTTTTTCAAACCAAAAATTCTGCCACAAACTTTTAAATATCAGATTTAAGGCCATCCAAAAATTTAAAAAAAATGAACCTCTCGTATTTTTTTAAAAATACTGAGTGCCCTCCTAAGGGAGAGATGTGAAATTCCAAAATAATATTTTGTTTGAGTTAGGAATTCTTACAGATATAAACAATCTATGTACCACAATGAATAATTTTTCTAGCTAAATGAATTAGATGTACTAGGATCTTGCTGCAACTTTTGAATGAGTGCCCACACCCTTTTATCATTCTTCATTCATCCCTTTCTTCGGTTATCCACTCAGGTTGGATAATAGAAATGGCACAAAGAAATTCTTCCACATCCTCATCCTTTCTTGAGAGTGCATCTGCAACAACATTTTTCTTCCCTTTTTTTAGATGATTTCAAAGCCATAACACGACATCTTTGTGACCCATTTTTGTTTCTATTCTGAAGATAATATTTTTTCCAAAAAGTATTTAAGACTATCATGATTTTTTTTTTTTTCCAAAGAAAAAATTGAACTCTTTATATTCATAAAAATTTAACTGTGTACATGCAATTAAGAATTTCTTGGTATGACTCTATGCTCTCCCAAATAACGACCGAGTAATCAACCCATATCCAAAACCCCCATCCTATTAAGTGATGAAATTTTTTTGAAACTTCCCATATTTTAGGGAATAACCTCCAACTAGCTGTCGACCCAAAAAACACAAAAAATCATAGCGCATTCGTGGGCCTCCTCTTAAGAGGAAAGCAACCCAAACAGGAATGAATGTGTGAATTAAGAGCAGTGTCAAAAATAGGTTTTTGTCTGATTTCTCATATGAGATTTATAGTTCTAAGTAGTATGAAATGTTTTCTACATGATAATAAAATATTACAAATAGTTTACGCTGAAAATAGACTGAAATAAATTCTATATGAAATATTCTATACAAAAGGAGGATGGTTCAAAGCCATAGAGCCTTCCGGCCCTATTTATTGTGTCCTCCAGCTGCCCAGATCTTGCTATAAACCCTCCTTATAAAGGAAGTCTGCAGTGGCATTTCTTTCTCTATAAATATGACATAAATCAATATAAGTAAAGTGAGTCTTCAGAAGCCAACATTCCTCAAGGATAGGAATTTAAATATAATTTGAACAGACACATTCCTTATTGAACCATTTGATGATGTTGAGTGAGTCCCCAAAAATATGAATAGAGTTAATGTCCAGGTGTGCGAGCCAACAGAGAAGGAGATGTAGTGCTTTAACTCCAACATAATTATTTGTACATTGTCCAAGACCGATAGAGGCTTCCAGCCTCTGGGCCTGATTTCAATGGATAACTAGTCCAGCCCCACACATGTTCTCTGAGTCGGAGGCACCATCGAAGTACACCCATGGGATGTCTCCCCTAATAATCTCAGGAATGATGGTCCTTTTATTCTAGTTGGGCATTTTATCTGGAAATAGTTCGTAAATGGCTGCCCCTTCTTGAGCGACAAGATGATAAGGGATAAATTCATCTCTGAAAATAGCTAGATTTCTAGCTAGCCATATTCCCTAGGAGATTAGCAAGGGAATTGTTTTTTCTTTCTATGACTGGCATTTATTCCACCATGTTTGCCATGACTCCTTAAATGAGATGCCTCTCCATTGATGTGTGAACCCAAACAGGGAACGGAAAGTGGCCCATACCTTTATATTGAATGGGCAGCTCAAAACTAGATGAGCCACAAATTTAGATTATGGTTTACATAAAGTGCACCTTCGTGGACCCTCCTTCCTTTATTTCTGCAGGTTGTCTGAGGTGGGTATATTGTTCTCTAGGAAAAACCAGAAGAAGAGCTGGCTTTTAGTAGGACATTTCATCTTCCAAAGAGGTTTATACCACCCCTTGGGCTCCGCCCATCCTTTCTTCCCCATGAGATGTGAGTAGCCAAAATTGGGAGAGTAATTACCAAATGGAGCCAGTGCCCATCTGATAGTATCATACTCATCTCGTAGATGAACATTAGACCTGTGGAGCTCATTAATGCAGTGGTTCCACGTCTTGCACCATGTTGGGTCAAGCTGAAGGTCTCCCCCTGATTTCCAGCCTTGAGTCCAAATCGATGTTGCTTCCAGTTTTCCATCTGATTTAGGAGCAGAAGACCTTTTTTAGCAAGGTGGTCTCTGCAAGCCTCAGGAAGGGAAAACCCTGCGTTGCAACTGACCCACGGGTCTAGACCTACTCTGATTCTTTTCCCATTTCCTACCTTCCACACCAGCCCCTCTTCAATCAATTCAATGGCTTCGAGAGTGGCCCTCCAAACCATCAACCCTCCCTTGTTTTTCTTATCCGGACTTCTCACCCAATCGATGATAGGTCTAGGGTCTATATAATTCCTTCTCATAACCAAGGACCATAAGGAATCCTTGACCAATAGAGACCGTCCCATTTTGGCTGCAAGAGATGTGATGAAAGATGGTAACTCCTTGATACCCCAGCCTCCCCATTCTTTAGGTTTGGCTATTTTTTCCCATGATACCCATGACAACACATGTTCCTCCCTTGAACCTGACCACAAAAATTTATGGCAGATTTTATGAATTTTCTCCATTATTCCTTTCGGAATCCATGATAGCAAAGCCAAAAAGACCAGGATGGCCATTAGCACTGATTTGATGAGAACCAACCTACCTGCATTGGAAAACCACTTGTAGCACCTGAAATTGTTAGAACATGGCTTCAAAATACTAGAGGTTGATCATTGTGTCTACATCAAGAGGTATGAAAAATAAAGGTATATAATACTATTGTTGTATGTGGATGATATGCTAATTATTGGACATGATAAGAGCATGATTAATAAGCTGAATAAGGACTTGAGAAATCTATTTCCAATGAAATATTTAGGTCCAACACAAAAAATACTGGGCATGAGGATTATACATGATATAAATAATATAAATTTGTGGCTGACACAAGAAAAATATATTGAAAAGCTGTTATGCAGGTTCAATATGAAGGATTCCAAACCAGTTGGTGCACCCCTAGCATCACACTACAAAATTAATGCTGACTTGTGCCCTTATGATGAAAAGAATGAGAAAATTAGTAAAATCCCTTATGCTTCTATCGTTGGTAGCTTCATGTATGCCATGTTATGTACTCGTCCAGATATTTCACATTCAGTGGAATTAGTGAGTAGGTTCCTTGGAAATCCAAAAAAACACATTGACAAGAAGTAAAGTGGATTTTGAGGTATCTCAAGGGTACTAGTAATTATTGTTTTTGTTTTGGTAATAACAATGTTATTCTTGAAGGTTACACATATGAAAACATGGTTGGATATGTGGATACTAGAAATTCCACCATTGGTTATTTATGTACTTTTATAGGTGCAACAGTATCCTAGATGTCCATATTACAGAAAGTAGTGGCCTTCTCCACAAGAGAGGTAGAATACATCGTTGCCACAGAAGCTTGCAAAGAGATGTTGCGGATGCAATGATTTTTAGGAGAGTTGGGAATAAATTAAGATAAATATTTTTTGCATTGTGATAGTCAGAGTGTTATCCATTTAGAAAAAAACCCAACATATCATTCTAAGACAAAGAACATTGGTGTTCGACATCATTGGATATATGAAGTGTTATTGATGGGCTACTACAATTGGAGAAAACAAACACTAAAAAAATCCAATTGATATGTTAATGAAGACTTTTCCAAGGGTGTTGGACACCTAATCATTATAAGCTTAGTGTCGATGATGAAGAGTATTAGGGAGTCCAAGAGACATTGGAATATGAATCCAACGGTCACCGCACAATGTATTATAAATGTATATCTTGTTAATGGTAATAGAAATCTCATGCATATCCTTCACTAATGTCTTCGC
This sequence comes from Pinus albicaulis, assembly GCA_034641835.2. NCBI lineage: Eukaryota > Viridiplantae > Streptophyta > Pinopsida > Pinales > Pinaceae > Pinus > Pinus albicaulis. Next base: position 522,022,122 of record CM076571.1, read on the forward strand.
CATTGGTGTATTTAACATGGTATCACAGCCATGATGAGTGGCATTCTTCTTCCTCATTGTGTGTTTATGTGTTAGGTTTTCTGCCTTCCAAGCTCTGTCAACCCTAACTATTGTTTATTTTCAAGCCAAACAACAACTAGGGACATTTTGAAACACAGGGCTGCTCTTATCTGCCTTTAATAATGCTAGTCTCTGTGTTACAGACATCGTGCAATACTTTAATTTTCCTATGACCTAAGGGTCCTCCTTCTTGTCAATGTGTCAAATTATTTTCTCCCCCGGTGCCTAATCTGCTGCATACTCCTCAAATTTCACCAATACGCTACCTCCATACACGTTTCCTCTGCAATGCATGTGTTTCTACCTCTGGTAGTCCATCGACACCACTTCATATCGATATTTATCCATTGTGGCCTTCTTCACAGTGCATCTCTCACATCTCCTTTCACAATATTCTCCTCCACTTTTGTCGGAGTCCCGATGTAGATATCCCTAGCCTCCATGTAACTATTTGTATAGATGAGATCATTTAAAGGCGTGAGAAGGTCTTGGTGAAGTTGGGAATGTAGATGGAAATGGAATCTATATGATGCTTCCAGTGACCTGTTGTAGGGTTCTTGACTTTGGAAATCATTCAAATCCTTTGATTTTGAGGGAAATTTTGTATTTTAAGAGAAAGAGATAAGGAGACTGTCGACTATTAGTCATGCTGCTGGCAGGAGAATAAATCTCGACCTCAAGAATGATAGTCTTTTCAGCTAGGGTCTAAAAAAATATTTTCATATTGAAATCAGGATAAAGTTAATAAGGAAGACCTGTAAAGTTATATGAAATGTTGCAGGTTATCACATTGTAAGAGAACACAAGAAAAAATACGTGGAATAAATGAAGGGTAGGTTTTATTTATAAATGTTGTGAATGAGAATTGATATTTAAAAGAGATTTCTAAAGAAAAATTTGAGGTAATTTTCATGGCATGGAGGATTTAAGTGGTTGAGGTGATTGACCAAATATCGAGGATCGATTATGATCGGAGCTGGATTATGAACGACCTCAACACGCCTCTCCTCATTGGCACTACTTGGCCCTCCCACTATGGCCTCTCCACTTGTGCAGTCTTCGTTGCCTCACTCCATCATCCCTCACTAAACAGAACGTCGAACACCATTCAACCTTCTCCCTGATATTTTTACTTTTCCTAGCTTGAAGTATTTTGATATTTCTCACAACCAGCTTTCTGAAAAAAGAGGAAAAAGAGCATCACCTCTCAAATTGTTCAAAAATTTTGTGTGTTGATATATGAGCTCATCTATAGGCCCCTCTCTTGTCTCAATATTTTGATATCTCTTCTCTATGGATTGAATTAAGTTGGGTTCCCAAACTCTTGTTGCTCAATCCTCGACTCCCCTCACACTCGGTTCAGCTCAGATCTCCTTATGCTTAGTCCTCCTTGCATGGACTTTGTTCACATAGCACTTTTGCAACCAATGCATTATGGATCAACTTAAAATATATTTTCATTTTAAAAGAAGCAAAGGGCAAGGATAGAGTTCGAAGCCAACCCAAGAGGCATTGATTCATTTTCTTTGCATGCACAAGTGAGAGTGATACCTGCATCAATGTCAACATCATGAAGATGAAATATCTGATCATGTGGCCGAATTTTCCACCATCATAGCCATTGTTTGCAGAGCTATATCCATTCATCTTATAGGGTTTTACCATTTACAAAGGTTAAAGGTCTCATTGTATTTTTTTTTTTACCTGTATTAAAAAAAATGGGGGTGGTGGGCTCAATAGGCTTTTGTTATCATTATTAATAAGCCCAAAAATTGTTTCCAGATCGAGCTTCAAATTATCAAGTTATTATATTCATGGTAAATATTTCAGAGTTTTTATTATTATAGAGTTTGATTCATCTTGATTTCAGAAAATGATTAAGACCAACTCAGATCAGTATTTAGCTGAACATTGATCTTTGTGGAAAATAAGCTAATGGGAAAAGGTGAGTTGGCCTCCTTTTATTAAAAAAAATGCTTTCAATTTTGGTGGTATAATCAAAGTATAAATGACATAAAGTATAATGACAATTTATAAATAGTGTTGAAGGGTGAATTGTTGGTGAAAATTGACACCTTTATTTATGGAGATTGGTGTTTGGACAATTTAGTGTGTCCTAAATTGCTACATTAATTTATCAATCTGGGATTCGTAAGCTGATGAAGTGCGGCGCACTATATGTGCAAGATAACCTATTTCTTAACTTTTTGTCGTTTTTGGTTTTCTAAGGTGAGATGGAAATTCTAAAATAAAAACAAGTATGGTTATGTTTTTTCAAGGAAATTATATCCTCTATAATGATTTACCAACTTGAAACTTAAAAAGGAATTTGAAACTTACAATGACAAAACTTGAAAGGAAATGAAAATGTGCCGCCGAAATGAAAAGGTAAGCCTAGTCTACTCAAAATGATATGCTAGAACTATTGAGCATGAAAACCAAACTATTCTTAAGCCATTCAAACACAAAAGAAACTATGCTTAAAGAAATCAAAATGGCAACAAAGTAAATCTAAATCAGATTACATCAATCTCATTCTCTCGATCCTTCGGGTACAGTCCAAACCTATGATTTTCGGAAGTAATCATAAACAACTTGTGTAACTGATATTTAATTTGCAGAAAGTAAACTAATACTAAACCATACACTCATGATTCAATCCCTCACCATCAGTCCAGCTGTGGCTTTCAGAGGTAATCGAAGATGTCATGCACAATTAATATTTCTAACTTGCAGAAAGGAAACCAATACCAAACTACACATTTCATAATACAATCCCTCACCATCAGTCCAGTTGTGGCTTTCAGAGGCAACTGAAGATGTTATGAGCATTTTAATATATCTAAATTTGCGTAAAGGGAAACCAATACCAAACTACACATTTCATAATACAATCCCTCACCATCACCACTGTGGCTTTCTGAGAACTCAAGATGTTATGAGCAAGCTTAATATATCTAAATTAACTACCGAAGCAAATAAGAAAAACTGAATTAAACAAAGTAGTACTGAAATTAAACAGAAACTAAGAAAAACAAATTAGCAGTAGAACAATGTTAATTCCATGTCATTAGTCAAAAAGTTATGCAAATGCCCGGGCTGCCTATTTATAACCTGAAACAAGAACACTGATCAGTGATTAATAACATAAAACATGAAAGACATAAGTAAAATGGAAAGCATGCAAGATTATAAACAGAAATGAAGCATATATACCATGAAAGATGTAATGTATAAACATGTGAATGGATTATGGCACAATGAGCTTTAAGAAAATAAAACAAGAACTATACAATAATGCACAGAAACTTGGCAAGTGCAGGGGCCCTCTACACCAGCCTTGGCAACAATCTTCAAGTACGAATTACGTTTGGAAACAGTCTTCTTATATTAATATGCAGTCATAACAGAAAGGTGATATTACGGCACAATGGTAATTACATTACAGAGCTATCTCCAGACTAATCGAGACTAATCTAATATGCGTATACAAACGCGTTATTTATAACAAAAGAAATATAACTGACTCCTAAAGTTTATGCTGATGGAGAACACATAGACCATTACGTCCACAGATCTAGGATCATGGCCGTATTGAAGAGTAAATCTATGAGGAGTGGATGTTTGAATTCGGCTATGGAGCCGTGTACAGATGTTGATTTGTCCTCCGCAACTCAGAAACGGCCATATGAATCTTCACGTGACACGAAACAGAGTCTTGTCACCGTGGGACTCTACGGTTGACTTCCATTTGGACACCTTTGACCGCAGCCTCCTTAGATGAATTTGCTCGAGCCAATAGGACACGATCCATGTCCACATCATTTCTGACTTGCCCATGTGGCTCGTTTTTCCTGTAGACACCTGTAACATAGAGTTTCACAAAATGGCTGTGGAAAGTTGCAGCAGCTGCGGAAAGTGGCAAGATTCCGCAGCTAAATGAGCAAAATCTAAATCAAACATCAGAGACAAAAATATAGTTAAAAACCATGTTAGATTCTCTTTTGCAATTAATATACAATGATATTGACAACTTGGGAGGTTCAGGTGGATGAAAAAGGTATAGAGAAGTGTATGGAAAAGATGCAGATTTGAGACTCAACATACCCCCACTGTGAAGGTGTTGCATGTCCTCATGCAACCAAAATTTTGATAATCCTTCCTCAGTTCATATGCCTTGACACTTCGGCCAGTACATCCAGCCCTCTCCTCTTTTTCCTCGGTGCTGCCATCATCCTGGGCTTCTTCATTAAGCACCTAAATTTGATATTAACCAGTGCTCTGCTTAACTTCTGGCATTTCCTTTTCAATTTCTTGTTCTTCTTCTGCCATATTCCCAGATGTAGCATGGTATTATCATGAATGATTTTGTCTAATTTGCCTTGTTCCTTCAATGTCTCATTTTCATTTTTGATGTGTCTATTTAAAAGCTCTAGCTCAAAGACTTCCTGTTTTAGTGATTGGACTAAATCGTGCATGTTGTGAGGGGCAGATGAATGAAATCTTTTGAGACCTATAGTACTTTCAAAGATTCTATGTAATCATATACTTTACTGCTTGGGAGTCTATATCTGAGAGTTATATTTTATTCAGGTGACCCCAATAGTCAACGTGAAGAGTTATGTCTTCATCTGGTGAGAAAGGGCTCACATCAACATCTTGCTGAGAATGGGATGGACTATGTTCAATGTACGGCGAGAATGAATAGACAGGTTCACTAACTACTTGAAGTTGAGATGGACTATGGTCAGCTGGGGACTATTCGGATGTTTCCTCTCCCAATCAATGAAATAGAGACCCTTCATTTGCATTTTTTCTCATTTCCCCCCTTGGAAGTCTCTTTGCTTCTTCTTGTTAGCCATCAATATTTTTACATGTTAGTGATGACTATATCTACAGCTGAGTTTTCTAGAAACTGATTTCCTTATGTCAATATGTCATCCAGAAAACCCTCCCAAAACTTTTTTCGCTTTTCTACCTATTCAGCACCCCTGGCAAAACCAAAACCTCCTTGTCACAATCCTATCTAACCGCAGCCTTATTGGTCTGCCCATCAGCTTTAAAAAGCAATTCCACATCTGTTTCAATAGTCTCCCCTATGTTAGGAAGTGGCGTTTTAGGACATCTCACCTTTGGCAATCATCAAAAAGCCAAAAAAGCCTCCATCTGCAGCAGACCTACCATGACTGATCCCTTACTTTGCAAATGAAATTGACAAACAGCCTTAAGTCGCACCACTCACAACCCCTAGATCTCAGCACTGCATAAAGCCCAATATCAAGCTGACTAGTAGGTTTTCCCACAATGTTCTATGGTTCTACAAAGACAGGAAATATATTTCATCTCATGGAGTAAATGCTTGAGTTTACAGCTAGAGGAACAGCTGCTTCTAAGTGTAACTTGAGCCTTTAGATATGTCTGCAAAACAGAAAGCTACTCATCAGGACCTTACAGCTCTTTCCAGCATGAAAATCACAGTAAGAAAGGGTCGCCACTGTCTCAGCAAAATGGTAAATTGTCAAGGGCCAGAACCTCCTTCATTTACAAGCAGAGGGTTAGGGCGCCTCCTTCATCCATAAGCAGAGGGCGCAGGCTAGTATTGACTCAGAAGGTTGCAAAAGTCCAGGTTTGCCTTTACTGAAACAATGAAACAATATCTTCAGGTTTCATGAATGTAATTGATGATCATAACAGGAATAGAGCTTGCAATATGCTAGCTCAAAAGAAAGGAAAATCTGAGTTGATAAAGGAGCTCATCTCAAACTTTCAGAATCATGTGAATTGATGAAATGAAGAGAGGCATGTCATTGGTGAAAATTCCAAAGCATAAGTACCCTGTCTATTCCACAAGATCAAATAGAACAGATGATAAACAATGCCATTACACAGGCAGGAGAAAGTTGGTTTTTCAAGGAAGCACTGACCTTCATAGTCACAAGGGTTATTTGTTAAAATAATCAATCAGGAGATGAACAAGCCAAATATCTAAATCACCCTTAGGACAGTGCAGGGAGACAATATTACTCTGGCTAGGGTTTCTGCTAACACACATTGATGCTTGCAAATGAAGATGCTAAGACTGATGTTTTCCAAGTGGTTTACTTACCATCACCTTCAAAGAAAGGCTGTCTCGAAAAGAATTGTTAAAAAACATTCAAATACCTTACCTGATGAAGAGCCTCCTCCATGCATGAGTAGATGGCCAAAGCTATTGCAAATTGCTGAAGCTGTTTGATTTGAAATACAACGGAAGGTTACAAAGAGATTGAATAAAAGTCATTTGCACAGGTAAGTGTTACTGTTTATGATATAAATGTTTTGATTTCCCTCTTCAAAAAAGCTATCTGTCAGACAGTACATCTAGTGGAAAGGAGAAAGTATTGAACATATTTGTATGCTATTAATGCCAAAGGAGCAGTTGATTTAAAAAGGGTTAAAGACATTCCATGATCACCTATCCAGAAATATAAGGAAATCCCTTCTAAGTAAACAGAGAAGTCTAGTGTGAAAGGAGGCAACCTAAAAAGTGTATTTACGATCCAGAGAAAAACTTGTGAAACACCTAGAAGCAGCAATGTATCACTGGGAAAGTAAAACAGTGACCAAGGTTGAGTCATAGAATGCATGATGACAGGTATACAATACTATGAATAGACAAAGAGACAGTTTGATAAATGGTCAGTCTTTGAGTTTGAGGCAAGTGCATTCCTCCAACCATTCAAAAGATAGATATATCATCACTAATGTACCTTCAAGCAGGAAGTTGTTTGAAACAAAAAGGAGGCGCCTTTGAAATTGAGAAGCCATATGCAAATCCAAGTTGGGATAGTGAACTTGGCACCTTCTGTGTTAAAGATTGGAGAAAGCAGTCAAAGGACCGAAGATTGTCAAAACAGGCCTACAGAATCATGTCCTATCAGCAACAAACCTATTTCAGGTATCTCATTGGCAATTTTATAACGCTGTGACGGAAGTAATGAAGGATTTGTTGAAGTTGCTTAGGTTCAAAGCCCGGGGGTAGAATCAAGGATCGGATGTATATATTCAAGTTACAAACCCAGGGTTTGAACACTAAACAAAGTTAAAAATTAATGTTCAAATGACCGTTGGGATGCTTGTTTGAAAAATGATATAAGTTTGAAGTGTGAGAGTGGGAAATTCACTTTCAAAAACTAGAGTCAAAATCCCGTGCATCCCCAGCATCAAACAAGCGAGAAAAACCGGGCGAAAATTCACAAATTTGCATTCAACAGCGGCGCGACATGCCTGGAATTCGGCGCGACGTGCCTGGGCATCATTTTATAAAGGTTTTCAACGTCGGCGCGACGTGCCTGTAGGTGGCCGCCCGACCGCACGACAAGTCGACCCGACAGGCCCGACAAGGGGTTTTTTCTGCGCGACGGGTTTGTTATCAAGAATGCCGCGCAAGTGTCAAGGGTCCCCCGCAGCGTTTTAGCTTTCGAAGGCAGGTGTTTATCAAAATTCGAGGTATTTTATATACTCCCCCATCGATTTTCAAGGTTTTGATAAAAAAACAATAAGCTTTAAAACCCTGGACCTTGTCATTTTAATTAAAGGCACAAGCAGTCATTTTTACACAGCAAGCTGAAGTTTTGAAATATGATAAGAGGCCGAGGTTGGTCATTCGAAGAGCACATGTCGAGTTACGGGTTTTGAGGTAGAGGGTCAGTTTGTCTCTTCCTCAAATCAATCAAAAGGCCGAGGAGCTTCCTGTAAAAAGCAGTGTTTGATTAAGAGAGGATTTCCGTTGCAAAAAAACTCATATAATCTCTGTCAAAGAGCTTGACATCTCCTATAAAACTCTGTCATCATTATCTCTCAAAAGCAAAGAGTATATTGTCTAAACCACTGTCTGCATTGATTTCCACCTAAATTAGGTCTGTTTTCTCCTTGCACTATAGTACATCATTCCGAAGATTTGTTGACAAAGAAATTCTGAGAGTAAAAGAGGCCATTTTTTTGAGGGCAGAGGTTTTTGGTGGTTGAATTCTAACATCAGAGACAGGAGCATAGATGAATTGATAGATCTTTGAACCCACAGGCAAGGGTGTGTTTCCTAAAAAGCATAGTGCACTGATATATCACCTAGCCTAGTTCTGTTTTTCTTTCACTGAATGGTGTCATTTTGAAGAACTGTTGTTGTGATATGTTTCGAGGGAAGGTCATTTCTAAAGAGCAGGGTATCAAAACACTTATCACAACAAGCCTGTTCTAGAGATATGCCCCTATTTCACTGTATTTCACTACTGAAGGTTTGTTGACAGAGAGCTTCCAAAGATGACAGCACATTAAAAGGCAGAGTTGTTGGTGTTTGAAGTTAAGATTAAGACAGAGGTACAGGTATTGTGTTGACCTCCTAGACTCACAAGCAGAGAGTATGTTTCCCAAAAACCACTGTGCATTGGTTATACATCTAACTTAGGTCTGTTTGTACCGAAACCATATTGTATCATGTTGAAGACTTACCGATGAGACAGCATCTTGAGTAAAACAAAGATAAGAAATAGACGAGATTGTTGATGGTTAGATTTTGACATCAAAGGCAGGGGTATAGAGGTGTTGGTGGACTTTTTAAAACTCACAAAGCAGAGAGTGTGTTTTCTAAACCACTGTTGCACTGATTTTACACCTAAACTAAGCCTGATTTTTCATTGCACTACATTGTATCATTCTGAAGATTGTTGAACAGAGTTTTCTGAAGGTGAAACAGGGCCATTTTCTAGAAGGCAGGGTTGTTGGTGATTGGGCATTTGTTGATAATCAAGTTTACATTGAAGCCAGTGGTATAAAGGTGGTGATTGACTTCTCAAAAGTCACAAGTGAAAGGTGTTTTCCTTAACACTGTGGGCTAATTTTCCACATAACCAAAGGGTATCCTTTCTTTCCACTGTATGGTCTCTACAGGAATCTGTTGACAGAGGTTTTTTTTTCAAAGAAGTGTAGAGGGGGCTTATTCAAGGAAGCATTGTTGCATTTCATCCAAACCACAGTGTCCATATCTGTCCAAACAATCTGGTGGCTTGTTTCAATCCAGCAGAGCATTTTTCATACATTGAAGGCAGTGTGCCTCTTCCAAAGCCTGTTTCAAGTCAGAATGCCTCCAAAACGAGATCACAAAGGCGGACAACATAAGAGATATGAACCTATATCCATAGAAGAAATAAATGCTCATCCCTCAGTGCTTTTCAATTTCCATGAAGTAGGTTGTCTTGATTTCTGTCAGAGGATAGAAGAAGTCAAGAGTTTCTCGCCACTCACACATTTGTGCGCTTTGAGATTCAAGGACAAACACTTTCAGTTAGCAGGTCTTGACTTAAAAATCTCCCCAAGATATGTATCCAAGGCTACCAAGATCCCGTATCATGGTGAAAAGTGGTTTAAGCAAGCGCATCTTGATCTGGAGGATTATAAACCTTTCATCAAGCCGGAACATAGAGAAACCATCACTGCTATTTTCCCTTTCTCCTATCTTCTTGACAGTTATGCTCCGTTGATGAAAGCCATAATGAGATATTTCACTTGTGAAGGGAGGTTTAGCCAAATTTTTGCCTATCATGTTCGCTTGTTGATGCATTTTACTAGAAGCAGGCAATTAAACCTTCCATACTTTTTGTCCAAAAGCATAGAGAAAATCGCAGCTACTGTCCAAAAGAAAGCTCCACTTCAAAAGAATGCCTTCTCTCTTTCACCATTCCTCGTATCAAAATCATCTTCTACACCCAGTTCGGAGAAGAAAGGAGTTTCATGGGATTCATTCATTAGCCATGCCGATTTCGCCACTGTCCCTCCTGTTCATGTGTCTCCTACTCAGCCTGTCCATCACCCAGTGCCTTTATCTAGTAGGCCTACCCCTAAAAAAATCAAGATGACCACTGGGCAGCCAAGAAAACAGGGAGAAGGAGAGGGCAGTGAGCCACAGAGAGAAAAGGAGGATGATGAGCAGCAGCAGCCAGATTTTGAGGGACAGCAGCAGTTAGATATCATTGGACAACAGCTGGAGGTTGATGAACAAAGAAGAAAAAAAAGAGAGGGACAGTGCTTAGAGGATAGAGAGGTCGATGAACAGCAGCAGCATAAAGGAGGAATGAAGAACAGACAAGAGAGATGCAGAAGAGCAAAGAAAGGAGCAAACAGACCAAGCATCTTTTGAGCCACAAGCTGGACAGGATGTTGAGGGAGGACAACAAGCTGAAGCTGCCTCCTTGACAGTGACCAAAACTGTTCCTAAAAAGAGGAAATTGCCCAAAAAGACAACTTCTAGCTTGCCAAGGAGAAAAAGCGCTAGATTGGCCTTCAAAGGCAAAAGTGCAGTTGGAGAAAGTGCCAAGCATGGAGGTAAATCAGCTGTCATCCCTATCCCAAGCGATGACAGTGATAATGAGGCACGCATCCTTGAAAACCTCCTCATTCACAAAGAAGGGCAAATTGAGGTGTTACAAGAAGATCTTCAAAGGGCGAGGAATTTCAACCACTTCTTGGAGGTTGAAAACAAACAAATGAAGTATCATGCAGCCATTCATGAAGCAAGGGAAATCAAGTACAAAAAAGAGGCAGAAAAGGCGCAAGTAAGAATTGAAGAGCTCATTGGCGAATTTGATGATGAAGAGGAGGAGGACCAGCCTAGGCGAAAGAGGCCTAGGACCATCGGGCTTAGAAAAGCCTTGGAGAAACAGAGAGCAGAAGAACAAGCTCAATTCGAAGCCTTTCCTCTCACTGCCCTCTTTGAGCAAGAAATTGAGGAAAACAAGGAAGCATGGCTTGAGAGGGCTAACCAGCATTTGGAAACAAAGCTTGAGAAGGCAAAAACATGGATCTTGTTTATACGTAGAAAGAGAACTCTTGGCTTTCGTAGAGTTAAATCAATTTTCCAAAGCAAATCAAGGTGGCACAAGAAAAAATTGGAAGAAATTGAAGGAGAGGCGCCTAGCACGGAAAGAAGCAAAAGCATATCAGCCCTTGATATTTTGGCTTCAGCTTCGGAGCATGTTTCTATGGACCCTTGAGGGTCATGCATGCCAATTTTGGGCCTGTTTCGGAAACTTTTGTTTTTTGGCATTTTTTGGGTTTTTGGCCAAAAACTCATAAATTCGCCATTTCAGTTTGATGAGTCGTCAAGGGAGGAGGATGATACCGATGGATGCCATAATTCCATGAGCAGCTCTCCAGCGATTTTCAGGGCATTTGAAGATCATTCGCCCCCTCAAATTGGCGAAAAACAGCCTCATTTTGCACATTCTGCCCGCCATATCAGCAGTCTGCTATTTTCTGGGTTTTTACACACAGGTACAATTTTGAGGGACTTCCAGAGATCAGATTGAGGTGATTCCACTCGCGCCGGAAAGCAGACATAGAGAGCTTTCCAACGAGCCATCATGAGCCTCATTTCGACATCGGGAAGGCTTCCATTTTCATCCAGCAAGTCAGGGGACCTTTTTCAGGCATAAATATGAAGTATTTTTGTAATTTTTGAACTCCAAAAATCTGCTTTTCCCAAATGTGCGTTAAGCTATTTTTATCATGGGAAAATCATGTAAAGTCAATATACTTTCCGTTTTTAGCAGTTTTTTAGATATTTTATGGGATATTTTGTGCCTTGGGCTTTGCAAAGCCTCAAGGACAAGTTTAGATATTTTGACTTGGCCAATGGGATAGCTAGTTTCTCCATGAGGTTTTCCTCCCTCAAGCCTATTTATCCCATGGTTCTCATTGTAAATAGGAGGCTGAACTTGAGAGAAGAATTAATGCATTGGTCATATGAGCTTTGAAGAATACACTTGAGTTATGATTTTTGGACTGCCTCTTGGATGCTTTTGAGGAATGTTGAAGGCTTGTTGATGGATTCCTTGACATGGTAGAATGGTATAGTGCTTCTTAATGTGTTTTGTCTTCTAGTTTTCACTCATATTTCATTTTTCTTGCTGCTATAGATCAGTAAAGATTGATTTTGAGACATGCCCATGGAGGCACCTCAAAATCCCCGAATCTTCATAGCTTGATGTTTTCTTCTCCCTTAGTTATGCTAAAGAATTCTTAGCTGCTCTTTAGTAACCTAAGGTGTTGTTGCTAAGTTTTATTCATCATTTCCATGTATGTTGAGTAGGATGTATGGTTTGCCCTACCTACCTATCAGCTGCCCATAGTTATGTCCATAAAACTTTCTCTTTGAATGATTTGTTGATCATTTTGTTGAACCAAGGAGGCCTAGTCCCGATCTAGCCCTTTGCCTAAAACTATGAAAACTTATTTGTCCAAGTGCCCAATGACTTAGAGACTATGTTTAGGCATTCCGGCATAGTTTATGAGTTGTTAGTTTGTCTCATGTGTTTTCCCAAAGTCTGATAGCCTTTTCCCGAAGTTAGAGGGTCATATACCTCTATGTATGGCTGGAATGTTTGATTTCTATGTATTGATTAGCTTATAGTTATTCCTAGCATGATTAATGGCTTGCTATTACATGTTTATGTCTGCTATTAACTAGTTTGCATTTGAAATCCCTTGTCTTTCACCAACTTATTGTCCATTTAATCCATTTTGCCCAGAGATCCCTTCTACTGTGAATCAAATCGGCCCTACAGCAGCTTTACATCATCACTTCATAGCTTCCTTGACCTGTTTTGACCCCATAGCCCAATTTATCTACATCTTGTTATCTAGTTTATGTATTTGATCAGTTTCATCCCTCACAAACTTAAAAACTAAAAAACCAAAAACACACTTCATAACTAGCCTAATATCAGAACACCGCAAGTAAACACACCGACATCCTTTACACCTATAGAGAGAGCCCTCTCTGAGTCCAGGAAGGCTAGGTCCTTGGGCTCCAAAGTTTGGTTTGATGTTACATCGTCATTTGGCTAGCCAATCGGCCAAATCACGGGACCCTAACATAATGGCGATCACGGTGGGACTTTGAGTCAAAACATCCTAGGTATCCCTTAGGAACTCTCAAAATCTCAGTCAAACTTAGAAGAGTAGAATCTGGTTGTCTCACCATCCTAGCAAAATGATGAGTCAGTTATAGGAAACTCTTCCAAACCTTAGAACTACATAAAACTCAGAAAAACCCCAAAAAAAAACTCCCTTAGATTGGTTTTTGTCAGTACTGGTGGTGGACCATACACATATACCTCAAAACAACTAAAAATCCACCTGGCGACTCCACTAGCCTCTAGTAGGCCTTACTACCTTGCTAAATTTTAGAATACCATCTGATTTTGCGACCTCATCGCCACACTAACATAATGGCGATCACGGTGGGACTCTGAGTGATTAAAAAGCTTAGTTTTCCTCATCTTTAGAAGCCTTTAAGAATACTATCTGATTGACTTATCCCGCTGCTCACTAACATAGTGACACTCACAGTAGGACCTTCCGAGTTAGTGACAATCTAAGTACAACTTAGTAACTCCCGAAGTCTCAATCAAGCTTAGTAAACTTAGAGATTGTTTGAGGAGTAGAAAATAGCTCTTTCACCATCTTAGCAAAATGATGAGTCAGTTATAGAAAACTCTTCCAAACTTTGTAGGCACATAAAACTCAAAAAACCCCAAAACACTCCTTTAGATTGGTTTTTGACATTACTGGTGGTGGACCATACAAGTTTATCTCAAACAACTCACAATCCACCTGGCGACTCCACTAAACTTCTAATAAGCCTTACTACTTTTCAAAACTCTAGGCTACTATCCGATAAACCTTTCCCATCACTCACTAACATAGTGGGAGATGGTAAGACACTGAGTACATAATAGTCCAGCAAACTCTTATAGACTCTTTGGTCCTTTAGGTACCATAAACAAGCAAGCAGTCTATAGACTCATTTTTTAGAGTAAACTCTTTTTGTTCTCATCACCCTAGCAAAGTGTTAAAACAAATTTAGGATACTTTAACAAACCATAGGCCGCACATAAATTCAGAAAATCCAAAACATTCTCAGATTAGTCTTGGTGGTGGACCATAGCTATCTTCACAAAAACAATCCATTTCCACCTGGCGACTCCACTAATCCATCCCTTCTATGTTTGACCATCCTTCGCCTTAATATAACTTTAGAAAAATCACTCATCCAGAACATTCACCAATACCATTCTCTCTAAAACTCTGGATCTAAAATCTGGCTTCCCGAAGAATCAATACCAGATCCCATCCAGACCCAAATCCCCCTATCATAGTAGATGACCCAGAGAAGATTCTGTGGCAAGCTTCTGAAACCGATCATCTAGCTACCGATAGATCCATCCGTAGAACAATATCTGTACCTAAAACTCGCAATATCCTTCTAGATTCACCTTCGGAATTAGAGTCATCACAAGCTCTTCCCCGAAGCAAATCATATAGTAAGATAAACTTCGACGATCTTGAACCCCTAAACCCACCACAGAGTCCTATTAGAGAAGCTTCACCAACCACTCCTCCTGATTTCCAGCTTCTTTATCAATTTGGCTCCTATCATCCCAGATCTGCTCAAAACCAGATCACTAGTCCAAGTTCATCCGCTACACCTGGTCAAACCACCACCGTTCAAACCACTTCATTTCAGCCTACTAGTCCTCATCTTGTATATCATCCATTAGCTCCAGTCATGGCAGCCTGGTACGCACCTTTGGTGCTGCCACCACCTTTAGCTCCTCTCCCAAACAAATATCAAGACAAGATCCCACACTTTACTGGAGAGGACACCACCACACCTCAACAGCATATAAGTAGAATGACTGATGCTTATGAATACCTAGAGGTACAAGACGAGACTGTCAGAATGAGAATATTTGCCCAAAGTCTTGGTGGTGAACCCAAAGCATGGTTCAAAAGCTTAGCTCCAAACAATATCCATGATATCCCAGAACTACATCAAGTTTTCAGAAACCGGTGGGAAATCCGAAGAAATCCCATTCAAATCCTGTCAGAATATAACAGCCTAAAACGAGAAAATGGGGAAAGTGTCCAAGCTTACTGTACTAGGTTCAACAGTGTATATAACTCCCTCCCACCTCTTTTCAAACCTCCACTTGGTTTAGCTTTGGAAAAATTTCCTGAGGGGTTTGATCCGGACATGACATATCACTTAAGAGATAAGGATCCCCCTACCTTGGAGGAAATGCAACAAATAGCTATAAAAGCAGATGCCAACTTAGCTGAAAAAAGAGCTAGGACTAGATCAGAAAGAAAGGTCACATATAGGGATGAGGTCTCCACTTCATCACCTTCCCTAGATCCCAGAATAGATGACTTAGTCAAATCTATGGCTAAAATGTGGGAAAAGATCAATGAGAAATCTCCTGTTAGAGACAACCAGCCAAACCCTCCAATCGAAACCGAAACCAAAACTTTAGGAGGGAACAGCCCCAAAACAGACCAAGGGATAATGACCAACAGATCAGGCCACCATTCAATGAAAACTATGTAGAAGAAGATGATAGGGACTCAGAACCTCTTGATGAACATCATTTAAACCTCATAGGGTCTGACAATGAAGGTGAGGTGTGCCTCACCGAAGAAGAACAAGCCTTCTTTTCGCCTGATCAAGATGAGACCAATTATGAGGATCTTGATGACCCTGCCATAGAGTTTCAAAATGCTATTGAAGAAGCCCACAGGCAATATGACCTTAGAAGCAAAAGAAACCAAGATAATGTCAAGAAAGGTAACTCTGATACTGCTAAAGCTCCAGATACCATCCTCAGAAAAGCATCAAGCAATGACAAAATCAAGGTTGAAAAGGCTGATCAAAGCCAAGCTAAAGTTACCCAAACTAGTCCTCTCTCATATACTCCTGATACTTCTACCAAGGTCACCAAAACAACTATGGCAAGCAAAACCCCTAAAAAAGGTCAACAAACTCAGAACATAGACAAGGTCTTAGCTGAAAAGGCTGAAACAAACATATCTAAACTTCAAGTGCCTTTTAGCTTTGAAGGCGAGATCGCTAAGATCAAAATCACCATGCCTCTCACTGAACTTATTGCCCAACACTCTTATAAATCCCAAGTACTAAAAGTCTTAAATCTAGGGAATGATGCAAACACTGTTAATCTCACTGATGACATTCCTGAAGTATTGTTTGGTCCAAAGGTAGAGGGAAAATTCCAAGAAGGAGCTACTCTTCCATTTTACATTAGCCTAAACATCCACGACCAAATCCTCCACAATGCCATGCTGGACTCTGGCGCCTCGCATAATCTTATGCCAAAGGTAGTTATGGAAAGATTAGGCTTGGAAATCACAAGACCATACAAAGACTTATACTCATTTGATTCAAGCAGATTCCAATGCCTAGTTTTAATCAAAGACCTTTGCTTTAGTCTGGCCCAAATACCCGCGAAACATCTAATCATGGATATAGTAGTGGCAGACATTCCTCCCAAGTATGGGATGCTTCTATCAAGATCTTGGGGAGCCAAACTCCAAGGGAATATTCAACTGGACATGTCATATGCCACAATTCCTGTGTTTGGTCAGAACAGGATAATCTACCGCGAATCACACATGAAATACATGATTAGCAGTCAAGATAGGCCCGATAACATTCCAATGTGTTCTTTGCGCTCCGACTTAAACTCTTTCATTATGCATATTGATGTAAACT
Organism: Pinus albicaulis; assembly: GCA_034641835.2. Classification (NCBI taxonomy): domain Eukaryota; kingdom Viridiplantae; phylum Streptophyta; class Pinopsida; order Pinales; family Pinaceae; genus Pinus; species Pinus albicaulis. The sequence goes on from CM076571.1 coordinate 522,038,785, forward strand.
TGGAGGAAGAGTCAGAGGAAGCTGATATAGACTTAGATCCACCACATCAGTTGTCCTTGGTGCCTTATGATGAGCTGGACGCTCAAAACTACCATGATCATGAACAACTATGTCTTGAGGAAAGTAAGTTTCCCCTCTCCAAAGTGGGGTTAGAGCAAGAAGCACAAACTCTCATGTACTATCAAGCAAATTGCTCTAGCTTTAATCAAACACCAGCAGTAACTTGTGGAAATTTCTTCCGAGTAAAAGCTTTAGAAGACCTTCACATCATAAACCTATTTGGAACCCGGGAGAAAGGTAGTTTGATGTTTCTACCATACCTCAAAGATTTACCATCATGTGACCCTCCTACTGCAAATAAAACTTTGACTATAACCTCAGTAGCTCAACATCTTGAGAAAATGCCAAATAAACTTTTTATGAGCAAGGATGACAGTCATAATCCCGGCATACCTGAACTACTGAAATTGGCTCATATTTTGTCTTTTCATGAAGAACTTAGAAAGGCTAAAATCAGGAATCTCATGCAAAACACTAGTTTCTACAGGAAAAACAAGGGAAAACATTGTATCACTACCTTTTCCCCAAAGAACAACTTTAACAGAAACAAACACAGCGAACTGAAACAAACTGAAATGATCAAGGAGAAAAATAATGGCCATAGAATCTGCTTTGATTTTAGAAATAATATTGCATCTCCATATAACAAAAATCATGTTTGTTCTACTCAAGATCGTGATTCACCAATTGAAAATGTTTCTAATAATGTATCCTTGCGAGATCATCTTTCAGATCATAATCATCAAATTCCTTTACAAAGTAGACAACTTAAAGATTTTTTCCAGTTTGCGGGAGGTAAATCTAATTTCAAGTTCAAAATTGCTAAACCACCCAATATCAGAAATCTGTTCATGAAAGCCATGTTCCCAGTGTTAAATTTCTGTGTTGTTACATACCTTGATGATGTCACTATCTATTTTAAGAATTATCAAGAGTACATACATTACCTGAAGAAAGCATACAACAAGGAAAGGAGTGGAAATCAGATATTCAGAGAGGTACAGAGGGAGGATACCGGGCTGTTTAGAGATTCTTGCATGAATCCCTATGTCATGTTAGAGAGAGAAAATTTCCCAAATTTTTCTTTTCAAGAGTTAAGTGGGCCTAGGGTGGGAGGAGATCCTTACGAGGATAAGATGCTGAAATTCCGTCATTTCCAAGATTTTTGAGTTTGAGGTACTTTCAGTCATTGTACATACCATTGTTTGAAATATTGAAAAAATGAAAAAATCAAAAACAGTAAAAGATAGGAAAGTCAAAACAGTAAAAAGCAGAAAAGAGGGCAAGTGAAGATAGAACAAAGTCCCATGTTCCAAAAAATAGTCTTTCGGAAAGCGAGCAAGTCTAAATGCCGCTACTAGTGCTTCAATGTCTTGTTCAGCTATCTAGCCTAATCATAGCTGAGCATGTTTAAAATTATTTGCTGATAAGTTAGTGAGCGCCAAGATAGTCAACATTGTGTAAGATTGACTTATCACAGAGCTTAGATTAGGGAGAGATTCTGGTTCCACATGCCTAAAACAGAACCAAAGAGAGAAGCAAGGGATGAAAAACACATTGTACATCTTAGCCCCGCTTGTCTATTTTCCTTTGTTGCAGAATAACATTTGCATGCAGCTTGTCTTTTATGCCGCAAATGCATGAAAAATCAGACCGCTTAATCCTGATTTGATCATTTTTGAATTTCATGTTGTAGATTAGAGAATGAAATCCTGTCAAACTGCTTAATCTTGACAGTCGATCTAGTTAGGTAGAGAAATGAAGGAGTTCATCAGCTTAATCTGAACTCCCGGCAGATATAAGAGTAGAAATAGATAGTTTCATTTTGCAAAAAAGAAAAATATGCATTGTCAAAAGGCTGCTAGTTCAAATGCGCCAAACAGAAGAAAAAATGTTAGGAAAGATAGTGGGGTAGGTAGAAGTATCATTGATGTTAAACATGCTGACACTTTTCAGAAATAACATCAAGAGAAGGGTAAATTTTGAGCCAATGGATAAGGCACTGGTCTTCATAATCCAAAAATCTGAATTCTGGACACCTCCTGACGAGGAGCTGCCCTCCCCAAATGGAGCCACTGTTAGCCATCAGTATTTTTTACATGTTAGTGATGACTATATTTTCAGCTGAGTTTTCTAGAAACTGATTTCCTTATGTCAATATGTCATCCAGAAAACCCTCCCAAAACTTTTTTCGCCTTTCTACCTATTCAGTCCACCCCTGGCAAAACCAAAACCTCCTTGTCACAATCCTATCTAACCTCAGCCTTATTGGTCTGCCCATCAGCTTTAAAAAGCAATTCCACATCTGTTTCAATAGTCTCCCCTATGTTAGGAAGTGGTGTTTTAGGACATCTCACCTTTGGCAATCATCAAAAAGCCAAAAAAGCCTCCATCTGCAGCAGACCTACCATGACTGATCCCTTACTTTGCAAATGAAATTGACAAACAGCCTTAAGTCGCGCCACTCACAACCCCTAGATCTCAGCACTGCATAAAGCCCAATATCAAGCTGACTAGTAGGTTTTCCCACAGTGTTCTATGGTTCTACAAAAACAGGAAATATATTTCATCTCATGGAGTAAATGTTTGAGTTTACAGTTAGAGGAACAGCTGCTTCTAAGTGTAACTTGAGCCTTTAGATATGTCTGCAAAACAGAAAGCTACTCATCAGGACCTTACAGCTCTTTCCAGCATGAAAATCACAGTAAGAAAGGGTCGCCACTGTCTCAGCAAAATGGTAAATTGTCAAGGCCCAAAACCTCCTTCATTTACAAGCAGAGGGTTAGGGCGCCTCCTTCATCCATAAGCAGAGGGCGCAGGCCAGTGTTGACTCAGAAGGTTGCAAAAGTCCAGGTTTGCCTTTACTAAAATAATGAAACAATATCTTCAGGTTTCATGAATGTAATTGATGATCATAACAGGAATGGAGCTTGAAATATGCTAGCTCAAAAGAAAGGAGAGTCTGATTTGATAAAAGAGATCATCTGAAACTTTCAAGTCAGGTGAATTGATGAAATGAAGAAAGGCATGTCATTGGTGAAAATTCCAAAGCATAAGTACCCTGTCTATCCACAAGATCAAATAGAACAGATGATAACCAATGCCATTTCACAGGCAGGAGAAAGTTCTTGGTTTTTCAAGAAAGCACTGACCTTCATAGTCACAAAGGTTATTTGTCAAGTAATCAATCATGAGATGAACAAGCCAAATATCTAAATCACCCTTAGGACAGTGCAGGGAGACAGTATTACTCTGGCTAAGGTTTTTGCTGACACACAATGATGCTTGCAAGTGAAGATGCTAAGACTGATGTTTTCCAAGTGGTTTACTTACCATCACCTTCAGAGAAAGGCTGTCTCGAAAAGAATTGTTAAAAAACCTTCAAATACCTTACCTAATGAAGAGCCTCCTCCCTGCATGAGTAGATGGCCAAAGCTATTGCAAATTGCTGAAGCTGTTTGATTTGAGATACAACTGAAGGTTACAAAGAGATTGAATAAAAGTCATTTGCACAGGTAAGTGTTACTATTTATGATATAAATGTTTTGATTTCCCTCTTCAAAAAAGCTATCTGTCAGACAGTACATCTAGTGGAAAGGAGAAAATATTGAACATATTGTATGCTATTAAAGCCAAAGGAGCAGTTGATTTAAAAAGGGGTTAAAGACATTTCATGATCACCTGCCCAGAAATCTAAGGAAATCCCTTATGAGTAAACAGAGAAGTCTAGTGTGAAGGGATGCAACCTAAAAAAGTGTATTTACAGTCCAGAGAAAAACTTGTGAATCACCTGGAAGCAGCAATTTATCACTAGGAAAGTAAAACAGTGGCCAAGGTTGAGTCATAGAATGCATGATGACAGGTATAAAATGCTATGAATAGACAAAGAGGCAGTTTGATAAATGGTCAGTCTTTGAGTTTGAGGCAAGTGCATTTCTCCCACCATTCAAAAGATAGATATATCATTAGTAATGTACCTTCAAGCAGGAAGTTGTTTGAAACAAAAAGGAGGCGCCTTTGAAATTAAGAAGCCATACGCAAATCCAAAGTTGGGTCAGTGAACTTGGAACCTTTTGTGTTTAAAGATTGGAGAAAGCAGTCAAAAGACCGAAGATTGTCAAAACAGGCTTACAGAATCTTGTCCTGTCAGCAACAAACCTATTTTAGGTATCTCATTGGCATTTTTATAACGCTGTGACGGAAGTAATGAAGAATTTGTTGAAGTTGCTTAGGTTCAAAGCCCGGGGGCAGAAATCAAAGATCGGGTGTACATATTCAAATTACAAGCCCAAGGTTTAAACACTAAACAAAGTTAAAAATCAATGTTCAAATGACCGTTGGGATGTTTGTTTGAGAATGATATAAGGTTGAAGGTGTGATTTAGAGAATGGAATAGGAAAGTAAGTAAGTCACTTTCGAAATTCAAAAACCAATTCCCGCAGCTCCCAAGCATCACAACGTGTTTTCAAGCAAATTGAAGTTTTCTGCACTAAGGAAAGGCGGCGCGACGTGCCTGGCATTTGGCGTGACGTGCCTGGGCAGCAAAATACACGGGGCCTCTTCGTCGGCGCGACGTGCCTGTAGGTGGGCGCGACGTGCCTGTAGGTGGCCGCCCGACCGCACGACAAGTCGACCCGACAGGCCCGACAAGGGGTTTTTTCTGCGCGACGGGTTTGTTATCAAGAATGCCGCGCAAGTGTCAAGGGTCCCCAGCAGCGTTTTAGCTTTCGAAGGCAGGTGTTTATCAAAACTCGAGGTATTTTATATACTCCCCCATCGATTTTCAAGGTTTTGATAAAAAACAATAAGCTTTAAAACCCTGGACCTTGTCATTTTAAATTAAAGGCACAAGCAGTCATTTTTACATAGCAAGCTGAAGTTTTGAAATATGATAAGAGGCCGAGGTTGGTCATTCGAAGAGCACATGTCGAGTTACGGGTTTTGAGGTAGAGGGTCAGTTTGTCTCTTCCTCAAATCAATCAAAAGGCCGAGGAGCTTCCTGTAAAAAGCAGTGTTTGATTAAGAGGGGATTTCTGTTGCAAAAAAAAACTCATATAATCTCTGTCAAAGAGCTTGACATCTCCTATAAAACTCTGTCATCATTATCTCTCAAAAGCAAAGAGTATATTGTCTAAACCACTGTCTGCATTGATTTCCACCTAAATTAGGTCTGTTTTCTCCTTGCACTATAGTACATCATTCCGAAGATTTGTTGACAAAGAAATTCTGAGAGTAAAAGAGGCCATTTTTCTGAGGGCAGAGGTTTTTGGTGGTTGAATTCTAACATCAGAGACAGGAGCATAGATGAATTGATAGATATTTGAACCCACAGGCAAGGGTGTGTTTCCTAAAAAGCATAGTGCACTGATATATCACCTAGCCTAGTTCTGTTTTTCTTTCACTGAATGGTGTCATTTTGAAGAACTGTTGTTGTGATATGTTTCGAGGGAAGGTCATTTCTAAAGATCAGGGTATCAAAACACTTATCACAACAAGTCTGTTCTAGAGATCTGCCCCTATTTCACTGTATTTCACTACTGAAGGTTTGTTGACAGAGAGCTTCCAAAGATGACAGCACATTAAAAGGCAGATTTGTTGGTGTTTGAAGTTAAGATTAAGACAGAGGTACAGGTATTGTGTTGACCTCCTAGACTCACAAGCAGAGAGTATGTTTCCCAAAAACCGCGGTGCATTGGTTATACATCTAACTTAGGTCTGTTTGTACCGAAACCATATTGTATCATGTTGAAGACTTATTGACAGAGATTTTCAAAAGTAAAACAGCATAGTAAAAGACAGAGGTTGTTGATGGTGGATTTTGACATCAAAGGCAGGGGTATAGAGGTGTTGGTGGACTTTTTAAAACTCACATAGCACAGAGTGTGTTTTCTAAACCACTGTTGCACTGATTTTACACCTAAACTAAGCCTGCTTTTTCATTGCACTACATTGTATCATTCTGAAGATTGTTGAAACAGAGTTTTCTGAAGGTAAAACAGGGACATTTTCTAGAAGGCAGGGTTGTTGGTGACTGGGCATTTGTTGATAATCAAGTTTACATTGAAGCCAGTGGTATAAAGGTGGTGATTGACTTCTCAAAAGTCACAAGTGAAAGGTGTTTTCCTTAACACTGTGGGCTAATTTTCCACATAACCAAAGGGTATCCTTTCTTTCCACTGTATGGTCTCTACAGGAATCTGTTGACAGAGGTTTTTTTTTCAAAGAAGTGTAGAGGGGGCTTATTCAAGGAAGCATTGTTGCATTTCATCCAAACCACAGTGTCCATATCTTTCCAAACAGTCTGGTGGCATGTTTCAATCCAGCAGAGCATTTTTCATACATTGAAGGCAGTGTGCCTCTTCCAAAGCCTGTTTCAAGTCAGAATGCCTCCAAAACGAGATCACAAAGGCGGACAACATAAGAGATATGAACCTATCTCCATAGAAGAAATCAATGCTCATCCCTCAGTGCTTTTCAATTTCCATGAAGTAGGCTGTCTTGATTTCTGTCAGAGGATAGTAGAAGTCAAGAGTTTCTCGCCACTTACACATTTGTGTGCTTTGAGATTCAAGGACAAACACTTCCAGCTTGCAGGTCTTGACTTCAAAATCTCCCCAAGGTATGTATCCAAGGCTACTAAGATCCCGTATCATGGTGAAAAGTGGTTTAAACAAGCGCATCTTGATCTGGAGGATTATAAACCTTTCATCAAGCTGGAACATAGAGAAACCATCACTGCTATTTTCCCTTTCTCCTACCTTCTTGACAGTTATGCTCCGCTGATGAAAGCCATAATGAGATATTTCACTTGTGAAGGGAGGTTTAGCCAAATTTTTGCCTATCATGTTCGCTTGTTGATGCATTTTACCAGGAGCAGGCATTTAAACCTTCCATACTTTTTGTCCCAAAGCATAGAGAAAATGGCAGCCACTGTCCAAAAGAAAGCTCCACCTCAGCAAATCCCTTCTCTCTTTCACCATTCCTTGATCAAAATCATCTTCTTACACCAGCTGGAGAAGAAAGGGGTTTCATGGGATTCATTCATTAGCCATGCCGATTTTTCCACTGTCCCTCCTGTTCATGTGTCTCCTACTCAGCCTGTCCATCGCCCAGTGCCTTTATCTAGTAGGCCTACCCCTAAAAAATTCAAGATGATCACTGGGCAGCCAAGTAAACAAGGAGAAGGAGAGGGCAGTGAGCCACAGGGAGAAAAGGAGGATGATGAGCAGCAGCAGCCAGATTTTGAGGGACAGCAGCAGTTGGAAATCAGTGGATAGCAGCTAGAGGTTGATGAACAGCAGCAAATTCAGGAAGAGGGACAGCAGCTAGAGGTTGATGAACAGCAGCAAGTATAGGAAGAGGAACAGCAGCAGACAGAGATGGAAGAGCAGCAGGTTGAGCAAACAATTGAAGCATATTTTGAGCCACAAGCTGGACAGGATGTTGAGGGAGGATAGCAAGCTGAAGCTACCTCCTTGACAGTGACCAAAACTGTTCCTAAAAAGAGGAAATTGCCCAAAAAGACAACTTCTAGCTTGCCAAGGAGAAAGAGCGCTAGATTGGCCTTCAAAGGCAAAGGTGCAGTTGGAGGAAGTGCCAAGCATGGAGGTAAGTCAACTGTCATCCCTATCCCAAGCGATGACAGTGACAATGAGGCACGCATCCTTGAAAACCTCCTCATTCACAAAGAAGGGAAAATTGAGGTGTTACAAGAAGATCTTCAAAGGGCGAGGAATTTCAACCATTTCTTGGAGGTTGAAAACAAACAAATGAAGTATCATGCGGCCATTCATGAGGCAAGGGCGATCAAGTATAAAAAGGAGGCAGAAAAGGCGCAAGTAAGAATTGAAGAGCTCATTGGCGAATTTGATGATGAAGAGGAAGAGGACCAACCTAGGCGAAAGAGGCCTAGGACCATCAGACTTAGAAAAGCCTTGGAGAAATAGAGAGCAGAAGAACAAGCTCAGTTCGATGCCTTTCCTCTCACTGCCCTCTTTGAACAGGAAATTGAGGAAAACAAGGAAGTATGGCTTGAGAGGGCCAACCAGCATTTGGAAACAAAGCTTGAGAAGGCAAACAGGGATCTTGAGCTACAGAGAAAGAGAACTCTTCAATTTCAGAAGCTAAATCAATTTGCCAGGCGCAAATTGAAGGTGGCACAAGAAAAATTGAAGAAATTGAAGGAGAGGCGCCTAGCACGGAAAGAAGCAAAAAGCACATCAGCCCTCGATATTTTGGCTTCAGCTTCGGAGCATGTCTCTATGGACCTTTGAAGGTCATGCATACCAATTTTGGGCCTGTTTCGAAAACGTTTTGTTTTTTGGCATTTTTTGGGTTTTTGGCCAAAAACTCATAAATGCGCCATTTCAGTTTGATGAGTCGTCAAGGGAGGAGGGTGATACCAATGGATTCCATAATTTAATGAGCAGCTCTCCAGCGATTTTCAGGGCATTTGAAGATCATTCGCCCCCTCAATTGGCGAAAAACAGCCTCATTTTGCACATTCTGCCCGCCATATCAGCAGTCTGCTATTTTCTGGGTTTTTGCACACAGGTACAGTTTTGAGGGACTTTCAGATATCAGATTGAGATGATTCCACTTGCATTGGAAAGAAAACACAGAGAGCTTTCCAACGAGCCATCATGAGCCTCATTTCGACATCGGGAAGGCTTCCATTTGCATCCATCAAATCATGGGACCTTTTTCAGGCATAAATATAAAGTATTTTTGCAATTTTTGAACTCCAAAAATCTGCTTTTCCCAAATGTGCGTTAGGCTATTTTTATCATGGGAAAATCATGTAAAGTCAATATAATTTCCGTTTTTAGCAGTTTTTTAGATATTTTATGGGATATTTTGTGCCTTGGGCTTTGCAAAGCCTCAAGGAAAAGTTTAGATATTTTGACTTGGCCAATGGGATAGCTAGTTGCTCCATGAGGTTTTCCTCCCTCAAGCCTATTTATCCCATGGTTCTCATTGTAAATCAGAGGCTGAACTTGAAAGAAGAATTAATGCATTGGTCATATGAGCTTTGAAGAATACACTTGAGTTATGATTTTTGGACTGCCTCTTGGATGCTTTTGAGGAATGTTGAAGGCTTGTTGATGGATTCCTTGACATGGTAGAATGGTATAGTGCTTCTTAATGTGTTTTGTCTTCTAGTTTTCACTCATATTTCATTTTTCTTGCTGCTATAGATCAATAAAGATTGATTTTGAGACATGCCCATGGAGGCACCTCAAAATCCCTGAATCTTCATAGCTTGATGTTTTCTTCTCCCTTAGTTATGCTAAAGAATTCTTAGCTGCTCTTTAGTAACTTAAGGTATTGTTGCTAAGTTTTATTCATAAGTTCTATATATGTTGAGTAGGATGTATGGTTTGCCCTACCTACCTATCAGCTGCCCATAGTTCTGTCCATAAAACTTTCTCTTTGACTGATTTGTTGATCATTTTGTTGAACCAAGGAGGCCTAGTCCCGATCTATCCCTTTGCCTAAAACTATGAAAACTTATTTGTCCAAGTGCCCAATGACTTAGAGACTATGTTTAGGCGTTCCGGCATAGTTTATGAGTTGTTAGTTTGTCTCATATGTTTTCCCCAAAGTCTGATAGCCTTTTCCCGAAGTTAGAGAGTCTTATACCTCTATGTATGGCCGGAATGTTTGATTTCTATGTATTGATTAGCTTATAGTTATTCCTAGCATGATCAATGGCTTGCTATTACATGTTTATGTCTGCTATTAACTAGTTTGCACTTGAAATCCCTTGTCTTTCACCAACTTACTGTCCATTTAATCCATTTTTCCCAGAGATCCCTTCTACTGTGAATCAAATCGGCCCTACAGCAGCTTTACATCATCACTTCATAGCTTCCTTGACCTGTTTGACCCCATAGCCCAATTTATCTACATCTTGTTATCTAGTTTATGTATTTGATCAGTTTCATCCCTCACAAACTTAAAAACTAAAAAAACCAAAAACACACTTCATAACTAGCCTAATATCAGAACATCACAAGTAAACACACCGACATCTTTTGCACTTATAGAGAGAGCCCTCTCTGAGTCCAGGAAGGCTAGGTCCTTGGGCTCCAAAGCTTGGTTTGATGTTACATCGTCATTTGGCTAGCCAATCAGCCAAATCACGGGACCCTAACACTTCTCACACGCTGTGGTACACTATCCTTTTGTTTTTGTTTTCCTTTCTCTATCTTCTTGGCCATAGATGACTGTTTTTGAAGATAAACTAATCTTTCAAATAACACTTGATGATCGTCTTCTTCAGAAGAAGGGGTTTGATGTATAGCCTCAATAGTTTTTCTTTCTTTTGGTGTTATTGGCTTCTTACCCTTGATTTCTTTCTTCTTCCTCTTTGACAGTCTCTCTTCCCTATCAATTCTTTCAATTGTAGTAGTAGGAGTATTTTGAATTTCATCAATTGTTCTTTTTCTCCTACTTCTTCTTGCTGTGCTACCTTCAGGAATTTCTTGAGTAGGAGTAATTTGAGTTTCATCATTTATTCTTTTTCTTCTACTCCTTCTTGTTGTACTACCTTCAGGAATTTCCTGAGGTTCCTCAAAGAAATTTCTAATCAGAAATTGTCCCCATGTATCTTTCTTCTCCTTTAACTCTTTTTCAATAAAAAATTTTACAAGACCGTGGTGATATAGATGTGGTTCTACATATCCTAAATGCTTCTGAATAGTCACAGACATTTTCTTCAAACTATTTAATAGAAAATATGGGAGATTGAGAGTTTGATTATCTAGAAAATTCATCAGCAATCTGGTGTGGTACATATACATGGACCCAAAACGGCCTTCACAGGTAATGAATTTTTGAAAAACTAGCAGCAAAGTAGCCCATTCCTCTTTCAATGCATGAACAAGAATTCCTCTTTTAAAAACAGTTATGTCCATACCTTGGTTTCGTAAGATTGTTCTCCAGGCTTCATCACTAATGCTTTTATTTTTAAACCAACTCTCACCCTCTTGAGGAAGTTCCGTGGCTGTTGCTATAGATGCCTCGTTTACTGCAAACTTAAGGTCTCCAATCTCTAATTCCAAGCCATTGAACGATCTTGCAAATGCTTTTGTCACTTCTTTATGATAGCCTCTGAATTTCTGGATAAACCGCAGCCACTTTTCTTTCTTCAATATATCCCTTACTTGCGGATATCCCTCCATGAACTTAGGTCCTTCCGGTTTTTCTCTTAGCAATTTACCCATTTTTCTTTCTGCTCTTCACAAATTTGCCTGCGTGAGGGTTTAATGGAAATAGAACGGTTGAATGCACGGAGATAAGCGCAATGACTGTAGGTAGATATCAGAGAGTTGGTATACAGGCTGTAGCGTAATAGAGAACGAAATGGAGTGAGGCAGAACAGAGAGGGGTTTCATGAGCACGACAAAGACACAGCTGTGAGATTAACAGAAAAATAGGAGGAGTATAACACATCCGGCAGTGTTTTGAAATTTGGTGGCTGCACAATAAATGTGAGCACGTTTAAACAACGGCTATGGATTTATGAGGCTGTAAGAGTCCGTGGTCAAATCAATTACGTCTCATTGTCACCGGTGGAATATCGGAGTATGAGTGAAGATCGGGGGTTTAATTATGGAACCGTTTGAGAATGGATGCGAGAAGATCATGTGGAGATCGTGAAAGGGTTATGGAATTTGTCAATATAATCATTGCACATAATGGATGAAGCTTATGGTTTAGAACTATATAAAAATGTGTTTTTCAATGCTATTTGAAATGAATTTTACTCATACCTTGGAATATTTTGCCTTTTCCCTTGGTCTTCAACTAGTTGCTCTTTATTGGTGTCTTGAATGATCCATGTCTTCATTTTTGATCCTCTCACCTGCATTTTATTTCATGATTATGGAAATAACATCTGGCTGTACATTCTTTTGAAAACAGAGTTGTAGCTGCGGAATCTGCTTCTGGCTGCGGAAACTGGAGTCAGTTGTGGAAACAGATGTCAGCTGCGGAAACTGACACAGTTATTATTTGGATGAATGGAGATGAACAGATGACAAATGACCAGATGGAAACGGTCATGAAAAAGAATTTTATTGATGAAATGGAATGAAATAGATAAAATGAAGTGGAATGGAGTGAAATGAAGTGAAATGAAATGGAATGAAGTGGAATGGAATGGAGTGGGTGGTCACAAAACTTGTGAAATGAAAGAAAAAAAAAAAAAAATTGGAAAATATAGAGTGTCAGGTGTTCCTGATTTTCACCCTATATTTTCTGTATAAGACTGCCAATCAGTGATTGGTTTTCAGGCTTATACAATTTTTTTTTTTTTTTTTTTTAAAAACTGAAAAGAACAAAAGCTAGGCTGGTGGAGAAGAAGAATTCTTCTGTACCAGCCTGATTGCAGAACTTTCTTGAAACATTTTGACAAAATCCTCTTTTGAGAGTGGCTTATGATAAACTTTCAATCTATGTCCATTCACAATAAGAGGAGTTTGAAACTCATCAATGGTCTTGATTCTTACCGCTCCATTGCTAAAGATCTTGTCAATCTCATATGGCCCAAGCCAATGAGTCCGAAATTTTCCTTGAAAATCTTTAAACTTGGAATCAAATAACAATGCCCAATCTCCTTCTTGAAACTTCTTCTCTTTGATGTACTTGTCATGCCATTTAGCTCTTTGATATTGAACTAGATCAGTTCTTAAAATTGCTTCTTGTCTGATCTCATCTAGCTCATTCAACTGCTCCCTTCTATGCTTTTGGGCTTCTGATAAGTCCATCCCCAACTGAACTGCTATCTTGAAGGTCTTGACTTGGAACTCAATGGTGAGCAGGACTTCTTTCCCATAAACAAGTTCATAGGGAGAATGTCCTGTTGTATTTCTCCATGTAGTTTTGTAGGCCCACAAGGCTTCAGGAAGCCTTTCTGCCCAATCTCTTCTATGTAGATGAACAGTTTTGGTGATGATACTTTCAAGAACTTTTTTTGTGGACTCCACTTGACCATTTGCTTGTGGATGGTAAGGAGTAGATCTTCTGTGCTTGATTTTGTATTCTTCCATCAACTTCTCCACCAAATTGGATGTGAATTGGCTCCCCTGATCTGTCACAATTTCTCTCGGAACACCAAAGCGAGTAAAAATATCCTCATAAAGAAAATGAACAACTGAATTTTCAGTAGCAGATACTAATGCTTTGGCTTCTACCCATTTAGTAACATAATCAGTACAAACCAATATATACTTCTTTTGCTTAGATGGTGGATTAATAGTTCCAATGAAATCTAAAGCCCATTTTTCAAAGGGTTCAATGAGTACCTGTGGTTGCAATGGAATTTCATTTGAAAGGGTAGGTTTCCCTACTCTTTGGCAGCTGTCACACCTTTTGACATATTTTTTTGTATCTTTGAAGAGGGAAGGCCAATAATATCCTAAAGAGAGGATTTTATAGGCCGTCCTTTTGTCTGCAAAGTGTCTGCCGCATGGTTCATCATGACATGCCTTAAGAATATCAGGCATTTCATCTTCCCTGAAACATCTTCCGATCATAAGATCTAGCCCTGTTTTAAACAATTCGTTAGAAATCCATGAATATTTTGAACTCTCCTGAATAATTTTTCGTTTTTCACTTGGAAATAAATGTGAAGGTAGTTTCCCTGTAACCAAATAGTTAGCAATATCTGCATGCCAAGGAGTCTTAATAGTTACTGCAAACAAGTATTCATCAGGAAACTTATCCTCTACAGGAGAATCTTCTTTAGTATTCTGAATCCTAGACAAGAAATCAACTACTGTATTTTGTTTTCCTGGTCTATCCAACACAGTAATATTGAATTCTTGCAAAATTAAGAGCCATCTTGTCACTCTGCCATTAGTAACAGGTTTGTTCATTAAATATCTAATTGCAGAATGGTCAGTATGAATAAAATTTTCATAGCCTGTTATGTAATGTCTAAACTTATTAATTGCATGAACAACAGCAAAAAAATCTTTTTCAATCACAATATAGTTCAACTCTGTGGGAGTCAAATTTTTACTGGTATAATAAATGGCATAAGGAACTAAATCTTTTTGACCCAACACAGCTCCTAGAGCTGTATCTGAAGCATCCATAGAAATATGGAAAGGGAGTTTCCAATTTGGTCCTCTCAAGATAGGTGCTTCAGATATTCTTGTTTTCAAATTTTCAAAGGCTGATTGACAATCAGGATCCCATTTAAATTCACAGTCTTTTGTAAGCAATTTGAAGAGTGGAGATGTTATTTTAGTGAAGTTTTCTATAAATCTTCTATAGTAACCAGTAAATCCTAGAAAACTTCTAACATCTCTTTGACAATTTGGAATAGGCAACTTGGAGATGACTTCAACTTTTTATCTATCAACCTTAATCCCATCTCCTGAAATATGATGCCCCAAAACAATACCTTCAGTAAACATCATAAAGCATTTTTCATGGCTTAATGAAAGGTTTGTTTCTTTACATCTTATAAGGACTTTTCCAAATTTTCTAATGCCTCTTCAAATGAATTACCATAAACTGTAAAATCATCCATATAAACCTCTACACAATCATGGATTAGATTAGAAAAAATTCCTAGTACTGCTCTTTGGAATGTTGCAGGTGCATTACATAATCCAAAAGGAAGTACTCGGTAGGCAAAAGTTCCCCATGGACAAGTAAATGTGGTCTTATCTTGATCTTCAGGTGCTACCTGAATTTGATTATAGCCACTGAAACCATCCAAAAATGAAAAGTGCTTTTTATCTTCTAATGTGTCTAATACCTGATCGATAAAAGGCAAAGGAAAGTGATCCTTCAAAGTTGCTTTGTTCAATTCCCTGTAATCAATGCATACCCTCCATTTACCATTCTTTTTAGGTACTATAACCAAAGTAGAAACCCATCGGCTATCTGAATTTGGATAAATGAAGTTTACATTGAGAAGTTTTTGGAGCTCTTCTTTCACTATCTCCCTAAGATTTGGATTCATCCTTCTTTGAGGTTGTCTGATTGGTCTACTGTTTTCCTCAATATAGATATGATGGATGCAATTCTTAGGATCAATACCTTTCATGTCAGTATACTCCCATGCAAATGCAGTAGAATGTTTTTGCAAGATTTTGGTTAGTTATTTTTTTTGTGATTCTTCCAAATGTTTGTTGATATTCAGTGTTTTTCCTGGAAAAATCTCAATGGTAGAACTACCAAACTCTTCCATAGAGTAAAGAGACATTTGTCTTGATGATAAATATTCTATGTCAGATTCCAACTGAAATTGTGTGGGGTCATATTCTGAAGATGTCTCAAAATTTTCTAATGTTTTCATAATTTGACTATCCTCACTGATTTCAGAAATGGTAAAGACAGGTTGTATAGTGTCCTCATCATCAACCCATTCATTGTCTCCTACTTCTGTGATTGCTCTTGCTGGAGGATACAAATTGAATTTCTTTGTCGAATTACCATTAGAAATGTACATGTCCCCAGATATACAACTAATAAAAGCATCAGCTGTGGCTAGCCAAGGTCTTCCTAAGATAAGTGGGTGCCCTCCTAGATTACTCTTGGGAGTCAAAATCATAAAATCTACCGGATATTCCCAAGAATCTAAGGAGACTGAAATATCTTCTAATACACCATCTAGTTTAATAATTGATCGATCTGCAAGTTGCAGTAAAGTAGGTGTAAAAAGAAGGTTAGGAAGTTTTAGCTGGTCCATAGTCTGTCTACTCATAATGTTGATAGCAGCCCCTAAGTCAATCAATGTGTTTGGAATTCTATCCCATTTATATGTGTCTTGAAAATTGGACTTCCTGGATCTACATACTTCTTCATGGTAATTTTTCCCATCATAATATCTGCAATCTTTCCTACCATGTGGATTCTTCTTGTGTCTTTTAGTTTCCTTCCTGGTCTTTTGAAACTCAACTCCTTTAT